>CM014731.1:64515806-65115806 GCA_004329165.1 Spatholobus suberectus | reverse complement strand
AATACATGAAGGATGTTGCGACCAACACCTAGGGGGCAGAGCATTGGCCAAGAAGATACCTAAAGCAGGCTATTATGGCCAACACTAAAAAGCGACGCCCCATGAACTTCACCAAAAAATGTGATAGATGCCAAAAATGCTCCGACATTCATCTCACACCCCCTAAAGATCTAACTGCAATCATTTCCCCCTGGCCTTTCATTTGGTGGGGAATTGACATACTTGGCTCCTTTCCAAAGGCACCTGGTCAAGTAAAATATTTGGTGTTAGCGATTGACTACTTTACCAAATGGATTATAATAGAGGCACTAGCCATTATCACGGCAAGGAATGTCGAGAACTTTGTATTTTGACAGATTATTTGTAGATTTAGAATACCAAATGTTCTAGTATTAGACAATGGTACGCAGTTCACAGACAGAAGCTTCTAGGAATTCTTGGCCAGGTTAAAGATAAAGCGGCACTTTACGTTGGTTGAACATCCCTAAATGAACAGGCAGGCAGAAGTGGCAAACTGAGCCATTCTTCGAGGACTCAGATGGCATTTAGACGAAGCCAAGGGATATTGGGTTGAGCAACTACGACATGTCCTATTGGCATACCGCACAACCCCTTATTCTTCCACTGGAAAGTCTTCTTTCCACCTTACTTATAATTTGGAGGCAATGATCTCGACAAAAATCGGAAAGCTGATGTGGAGAGTAGCTAACCTGAGACTTGAAGATAATGACAAACTGCTGCGAACCGAGTTAGATGTCACAGAAGAAAGGAAGGAAGTCACCGCCATAAAAGAAGTCGTTTTGAAAAGATAGGTTGCGACGAGATATAACAAAAAGGTCGTCCCTCGTGCCTCCGAGCCTGAAGATTTGGTATTAAGGCATGCCGACATCGGTGGGAAGAACGCCAGGCAAGGGAAGCTGGTTGAGAAATAGGAAGCCCCATATCGGGTTACCTTTAAGACCGGCACAGGTGCATATGTATTGGACACGCTACCCAAGGTTGTCATCCAGCAGACATGGAATGCGGGTAACCTTAGACTGTACTACACTTGTAGTATAGCTGGGCTGAATTGCGTACTATAATTCGCGGCTCCTATCATATTTTTTGCCCCACATGATTAATAAAATGAGAGTTTTTTTGGCTTAGAAAGCTAAATGCAGGATCAAACAAAAGTGCACAAAGAAGAAAGGGCAAGGAAAGAGATAAAGAACCCACCCCATGTAAGTGGATTCGCTTCAGCCGGGGTGGGATAAAACACTACCCCATGTACATGGATTCACTCCAGTCAGGGTGGGAAAATCACTATCCCGTGTACGTGGATTCGCTCCAGCCAGGATAAAAAAACTTCCACCTCATGTACGTGAATTCGCTCTAGCCAAGGTAGGAAGATAACCACCCCATGTACGTGGATTCACTCTAGCCAGGGTGGAATCGAAATGATGGTGAATCAAGAAGCGCAGAAAGAGTAAAAACAAAGTCAAGAGACAAAGCGAGAAAAATTAAAATACTAACGAAGGAGCGTAAAGCTAAAGCACGATCCACTAGTGGCAAAGTATTATGAAAAGGCATCGAAGTACGATACATTATCTGACGTTCACAAGTTCTGAGAATTAATAAGACAAAAGGAGACAATAAATGAAGGCACTGAAGTATACACATTATATTTAGACTGTTGAAATTGTATACAAGTTTTTTAAAAGCGGTGAAGCAGAATTAAAAGTTAAAAATTACAGATAAAATCAGCATCTTGGCCCTTCAATGTCTGGCGCTGGTAGCACTTTCATTGGCATTCCCGTGGTGAGAAGCAACTACGTCTTTGAGGGTAGGATCATCACCTAGAATCTCAACCTCGTTTGAGGGAAGGATAGATGGCATCACCTATGGGGTTGATATGAAACTTTCTACAAGCTGCCCTTCGACATCTTGCCTATCAACTTGGGATTCTGAATCAACCCCAGTCCCCTGGTGCTCCAAATCAACTTCAGCCTCTTCCTCGATGTCATCTTCAAGGTCGAAACAAACAGCAGGGATAGTAGGATCTACCAGCATCATCTCACCATTCACATTTATATGCCAAACGCCATCAATAACTTTATAGTTAGGCTGGGTACATCCTATATCCATGTCTCGCTAGAGGAGGTAGCGCACTTGTTCCATCGTGTTTTCGAAGGAGAGCTGGATGGACTCTATCCAGTGGCGGCACATCAATTAAGATTCCTCCTAATAAGTTGCTATGCCAACTTCTAACTCCCGCATTCTAGCTTCAAGATCTTGAACTTTGTTTTCTGAAGCTTTGAGTTTGGACGAAAGATTTAAGTCTAGTTGAACGTATTTCGCATTAGTAGCGGACAACTTCACTTAGAGGTCGGTTTCAGCCCTCTCTAGCCGTATTTTCTCGGATTTCTCTTCTGCTAGCTGCTCCGTTAAAGCTTGCACATCCTCCTCCAGCTTGGCGATGCAATGGCTGGATTCCTCTTTGGCCTTACGCACCCCTTCTTTGGCTTGTTTTAGCTAGGTTATAACAGCTTCTTTCTTGGCCAAGACATCCAAAGGGTCCTTTTTGCCGCAAGCCTCCCTTATTGGCACGTATTGAATGTATCCACAAAACATGTGGCTGAAGAGGGAGGATAAGCCTTTGAGCTCACCTTGCATAGCGTTCAATTTGCCCATAATAGCGTCTTCAAAAATAGTAGAGTTCCCAGTCAAGATTTGCTAGTCGCCCCTTTCAACAGCAGAGAGAGAGGAAGGGTCACCCCGTCACCTCTTTCGGCTCCTTGTTACTCATAACTCTTTTATCGACCACCCAGGTAGTTGGTATGTCGATAGAAACAACTTCAGAAAGCCCGACAGTGCACGTATCAGCTTCGGAAGGAGCCACCTCGGTGGTAGTTGGCTTAGAAAAACTGCTGAAGGTCTAGACTCGGCCTTTTAGATCACAATTCCCTTTGTCGCCGGACGAGTAGGAGGGGTAAGAACCTTGACTTTCTCAGCAACAACTACCTTTTTCTTTGCTTTGCCTTTCCTCAGCTCCTTAGGCTTTGCCACCCTCTCCTATTGAAGTGCTAGTGCAAAGTCGGCCATTTTGAATTTCACCATTTTTTTTGCAAGAAAGACATATGAACTTGGTTAAGCAATACATAAAATGTTAAGACAACGAAAATTGAATTGACAAAACCTTCACATAAACACACCAAAATTTTGCCGGTATTCAAAAGGAGTAGTGTCAATCAACCATTGCACGAAAATCCAGTCTTGTAAATTCTTTATCATCTAAAAAAAATGATCCTAGGGCCGGGTCTCCTTTGAGGTCAGATCAGCATCCCAGACTAAAAATATGCTGAAATCCAAGCAATAATGGTCATCTAATTAGTAAAGTGGAAATTGGGGTTCAGTCGCATTCTCTTCCGCATCACATACAGTAAAAAGGGTCTCCCAGCTTTCCGTGCGAGGTCAAAGGAAGAAGAATTTATCTTTATACTCCTTGTAGGACTCCTAGAAGTGCCTTAGTAGTGCCCAACCCCGAACGTTACAAAGTGACACAGAGGAAACTTTGTTGTCGTACGTCTGGCAGATAGAAGAAAAATAATACAAAAACATGTTTCGGGTATAGATTACCACTTCTCGCCTACACAGATTCTTGAATGCCATAATGAATGCCCAAGAATTTGGATGCAATTGCAAAGGGGCGACATTGAGAAAAATTCTAAATGGACATTTGGAAGTCTGTAAATGGCAACCTAACTTTGAGATGCTCGAAGAAGGTCAGGTACATGTGAAGAAAGTCGAGGTACAAAAACCCAGTTGCTGTAGCCTCAGTGTCATCTAGCGCGGTCCCATACTTTCTATTCGGCCCTATGAGCAGATCTGGCCATCATCTCCAGGAGCCACTACATCAAAAGACATATCAACAGCATCTCGAGTCAACTGCAAACTGTCCAACAATGTGTCCAATGCCACCTGGTTGAAACACGACCTAGTCCTAGCAACTTCCTTATCCACCTAGTCAACATTTAGATTCGCTACGTTGTGGTAATCCTCTAGAGTGGTTTCCACGTTTCTAATAGTTTTCCCCATCCCCTATCAAAATATCGAAACAAAGGTCAGATTTGGCTTATTAGGGTTTTGGCTGTGGTACAATGTCAGAGTTCCTTTTCGCCGACGTAATTACCCCGGAAGTACTCTGAGCCAGAGGGATCTTCCCAAATGTAGAATGTGCTCAAGCCTACATTTTCAACCCTTGTAGGCGTACGCATCCCTACAACTTTCAAATGCTCCGCATTTTTCTAAAATCTCAGGGCAAATAGCATCTCCGTGGTAGTACTTGGGTAGCCATCAAGGTCATCATCGCTCTCTCAGACCCTCTGTCTACCTCCTATCCAAACGCCCCTCCCAACAAATGCAGGAGAAGCTAAAGAATAACATGACTACCGACAACTAAAAAGACTTCGCGGTAGCAGTTGTTGCCGAAATAACCATTAGCGACGAAACTGCCGACAGACTGCCATCATGGAAGAGGGCCTTTTTCTACACGAATCCATCTTCGACGAAACAAAGACACAGTACAATACAAGAACAAAACATAATAGAAGGAACCCAGTTAAGGCCAAAAACAGGGATAAGAGCATTACCTTAATATGAAAAGTAAGCAGAACGATGTAAACAGAAAGTGTCGTAGCTCTCGCCAGAAGAGGAAGTTGCAAAAAACAAAAAGGAACCCTAGTGAGAAAGAAAGAAGACAATAGTAAAGTGAAAATATGCATGATAAAATAATTAAAACCAAAGCATATATTATGTGGGCTGTATAATGGTTAAGCCAAAATCTATAAATTCAAAAACCACATAACCACCAAAATCTCTTGGAATTCAAGGAATTGCAAACTTAAAGATATCGAATCATTGCACATTTAATGCGCCTCAGTTATCCCTCAGTTATCCCAAATGAGTAGCACAGCTGTCTAATAAGATGAAAAGACACAGGCCAACTCCCTGATCCTAAATAGCATTAAGTCGACAACGTTTCTGCTAAAAACATTACTGACTTAGGGGTAATATCATCCCAATGGCCATTTCAAACTCCTAAACCGACGATGCTTTTCCAAGCATCACTGACTTAGGGGCAATTGTTCTGGCACCAACCTAGGCTCTTGAGCTTATGATGCTTTTTCCAAGCATCATCGACTTGGGGGCAACAGTTTTAGAGGTTACTTGGACACAAAGCTCTAAGTTGGCCTACATGCCGCCTACCTCGACTGGCACGACCATGGATACCCCAGATAGCAATTCCTTACTATCCCAGTCTAACTTTACATCTATCTCGGCACAACATGGAAAGTACCTAACGGTAAGGAAAGTGTGTAATAAGGCACCCAAACGCATGTTGCCATGTGGCACCTAACTCCAACAGAATTTTCCTCCAAAACACTCTATATAAAGGACTCCAACTCACTAGGTACATACGCTTTCTCATTCTCACTCACACTTACACCTTTACTGACTTAAGCATCGGAGTCCTTGCATATGCCACCATCAGAGACGCCAACAACCACTGTGGTAGGTAGCTGGAGATCTTTTCTCATGTTCGCCACACAACAATAATTAATATGGTATATAAGGTTACAAATTATTTAGAATTGCATTGAATAAGCCGTTATATGTCTCCTACGTTTAAAATAAAATCCTAACATTAAACTTGCATTGAATTTATATTAATATTATTTTATTATAGTTCTTGATAAAATTAGAAAATAAAATTACAGTCATTTAATAATATTGAGATCTGAACTAATATTTTTATAGTCATAGAAATTAAGTTATCGTGTAGTAATAATATGAAGAACTAATTTTTAATATTTTTTAATTGCATGAAACATTTAGGCTATAATTAAGCCTCCATACTCAGTAGCTTTAACATAATTATTTTTTGGTGCATATAAGTTGTGTCAACTGCTCACTTATTGTATTCTATAGTTTGATATTTTATTTAATTTTACATTAATATGAGAGAGTAATATAATTAATATGGTGTATAAGGTAACAAATTATTTAATTTTGCATTGAATTAGCAGTTGTATATCTCCTATATTTAAAATATAATAATAACATTTAATTTGCATTGAATTTACATTAATATTATTTTACTATACTTTTTAATAAAATTAGGAAGTAAAACTACAGTCATTTAAGAGTTTTAAGAACTGAACTAATAATTTATAATTATGGAGATTAAATTATCGTGCAATAATAATTTGAAGAACTAATTTTTTATATTTTATAATTGCACGAAATGTTTAGGTTACAATTAAGCCTCCATACTTAGTAGGTTAAACATAATTATTTTTTTGTGCATACAAGTTGCATCAACCTTTATTTGCTAATTTGTTTGTGTGATTTATTTCCTAATGTTTGTGTGATATATTTTATCCTTTACAAAAAATAGGAAAAATATAAAAATTATTTCTTGATTCAAAATATAATTATTCATTATTCATTATTCATTATTTGTAATTTTAAATTTATACAACATTATTATTATTTGTTGTAATTTAGTATATCCATACAAAAATAAAATTAAAGTCGTTAAAAATAAAGATATAAGATTTATTACATTATATAAGAAGCAGTGGGGTGTTCATGACTATCCCTTTAAATATCTTGATTCATTTTAATATATTTATTCTTTTAATGTACATTTAAAATTTTATTTTCAGTGGATATTTACATTTATGAAGAATGAGACAATAATAGATGAGTTTCTAAAATATAGATATTAAAATAAAAAGAGTTGTGCAAGACCTCAAAATATAATTTTCTCATACATTATAAACATATTGTCCATTCATATGTTAAAACCTCTAATAAGAAAGAAATGCATAAGCAAGACATCATCAAAAGATATAAAATCTCTATAAAGAAGATATATACAATGTTGGATTATGTCAGAGAGATTAAATGTTAGATTATTGTTGTAAATATTGTTTCAAAGGAAAGACCAAGAAATTTGCTGTGATAAACTTACATTTCATAAAGCAAAAAAATCACATCTAAAACTAACATACTAACAGATAAAATAATATATTTTAACATACTTTTTAATCACCATGAATTTAAGTAGTTCACTTATTTACTCGCGCATTGTCCTAGTCGACATCTAGTTATAATAAGTATAGAGTATAGGTTATAGATAAATTATAATAGTTATCTTGAACGAAAATACTTTTAGGAGCTCTCTTCAACAAGAGCGGTTTCAATGCTAACAATTTTCAATTAATAACAATTAATTTAATGCTAACTTATAAATATTTTCATACTTACTATTATTTGTACAAGTTTTAAATATCGTTTAAATAAATTAAGAAATAAAAATATATTTCAATAAGGTAATTATTAATTAAGGGAAAAATAATAGTGATTTTAATTATAATAATACTATTATTATCCCTCGTGTCATGCACATTCATTATCTTACAAACTGGTTTTCGATTTTTATTTATTTTATTTTTAATATAAAATTCTAAAACAATATATCATTTGATACACATATGTCATTATTAGGTTCAAAATATTAACATTTAAAAAAATATTAAAATTTTAAATAATACTAAAAAATTTTAATTTTAAACTAATTGTGTATATTAAATAATAATTTAAACTAATTTCAATTTACTTAGTACATTCAATTTAACTTATTATAGATTAATTAGTATATATATTAAATTTAAATTTAACCAACTAAAATTGAGCAGACGTGAAGTCATGAAAGAGAGTGACTGGTCGCAATTCGCAACTTAATTTTCGTCGGAAGGTAAGTGGAAAGTGGGAGAAGCTTCAAAGAAGCTGTCAAGCTTTGTAGAAAGGAAAGGAGAAGCGTTCCTCTTTTGCGACTTTTGCCAATTGAAAGTAGCAATTGCTTCTAGAATTGGGGCTCGATTTATATTTCGACAAGTTTGGTTCCACTTTTACCAATTGCAATCAATGGCTTCTAACTCCATCATCCAATGCACCTCTTCTTCATCTCATGCAATAATGACATACGACGTGTTTGTGAGCTTCCGCGGTGAAGACACACGCAACAACTTCTCTGCTTTTCTTTTTGAAGCTCTTCGTAAAAGCGGCGTTGATGCCTTCAAAGATGATGAAGATCTCAAGAAAGGCGAATCCATGGCACCCGAGCTGCTACAAGCAATTGAAGGGTCTCGCATTTTCGTTGTCGTCTTCTCAAAGAACTATGCTTCCTCAACTTGGTGCTTGCGTGAACTAGCACACATCTGCAATTGCATTGAGACATCCCGAAGACGTGTTTTGCCTATTTTTTATGATGCTGATCCGTCAGAGGTGCGAAAACAGAGTGGATGTTACGAGAAAGCCTTTGCCAAACACGAAGAAAGATAAAGAGAAGATGGAGGAATTGCAGAGATGGAGAGAAGCTCTGACAAGAGTGGCCAATATCTCTGGTTGGCATATTGGAAATAAGTAAGTAATCCTCTATGTCTCATTGACCATGGTTTTCTGAATTTCCTATTCTTTTCTAAACTGTAGTTAAGAGAGGTAAAATACGAATTGGGTCTAAATTTATACATGTTTAACGCACATAGTATTTGAAAAGTTAAAAAGTACTCTGTCGTTATCTTGTCCTATACATGTATGTTCTGTTTTGGTTATCTTGGGTGATGATTTAGCATCCTTAATTTTCTTTAAATTTTCAGGCCACAATATGCAGAGATTGAACAAGTTGTTCAAACTATAATAAATATATTGGGTCCCAAATTTTTAAGTCTTCCAAAAGATAATCTAGTTGGGATGGAAATTCGTGTTGAAGAATTAGCAAAGCTTTTATGTTTGGGGTCGGTTAATGATGTTCGAGTTGTTGGAATTGGTGGGATGGGTGGAATAGGAAAGACAACACTTGGTCGTGCTTTATACGAAAGGATCTCTCATCAATATGATTTTTGTTGTTTTATTGATGATGTAAGCAAAATTTATCAAGATTCTAGTACATTAGGTGTGCAAAAACAGTTACTTTCTCAGTCTCTAAATGAAAAAAATCTAGAGATTTGCAATGTTTCTGAGGGAACATGTTTGGTGTGGACCCGGCTACGCAATGCTAGAGCACTTAATAGTTCTTAATAATGTTGATCAAGTTGGACAACTAAAGATGTTTATTGGGAATAGAGAGACTCTGTTACGTGAATGCCTTTGTGGAGGGAGCAGAATCATCATAATTTCTAAGGATGAACATATATTGAGGACACATGGAATAGATGATATTTACCAAGTCCAGCCATTGAATCACAAAGATGCTATTCAATGTTTTGCAAAAATGCTTTCAAAGGTAATGATGTTATGAAGGATTATGAGGAGTTGACATATGGTGTACTATCACATGCTCAGGGCCATCCCTTAGCAATTGAAATATTGGGTTCATCTTTGTTTGGTCGAAATGTCTCGCAATGGAGAAGTGCATTGGCTAGGCTAAGAGAAAATAAAAGTAAAAATATTATGGATGTTTTGCGAATAAGTTTTGATGAGCTAGATAACATAGACAAGGAAATATTTCTAGATATTGCTTGCTTCTTCAATAATTATGAAGTGCGATACGTAGAGGATATTTTAGATTTTCGTGGATTTCATCCAAAATATGGCCTACAAGTTCTCACTGATAAATCACTCATATCCATTAAGACAGGGTGGATGAGAATGCATCGCTTGTTGATAGATTTGGGCAAGTGTATTGTTCGAGAAAAATCACCTAAAGAGCCAAGAAAGTGGAGTAGGTTGTGGGATTACCAAGATTTCCACAAAGTTATGTCAGACAATATGGTAAAATTGTTTTTAAGTATAAAATCCTAGGTTGCTATGTTTCTAGAATTTGTAAATACTTCAAAAGATCTAACATTTTCTTTCTCTGCAATGTTTTTAGGCAGCAAAAAATCTTGAAGCCATAGTTATTGAATATCTAGATGACCTTCCTCAAACAACAATGAGAGCCGATGCTTTATCAAAAATGAGAAACCTTAAGTTGCTCATACTGGAGGGTGTGAATTTTTCAGGAAGCCTCAATTATCTTTCCAATAAATTAGGATATCTTACTTGGGATAATTATCCTTTTAAGTGTATGCCACCAAGTTTTCAGCCAGACAAACTTGTGAAGTTGGTCCTGCATGACAGCAACATCAAACAATTGTGGGAAGGCACAAAGGTAGTTTAAATTATTATCTATTTGTATTTTGTTTTTCTTTAATTGAAGAAATAAAAATACGACTCTCTCATGCTATTTCCTTTCTCTCTGATTAACTAAATGAACAAAACAAAGCCCAAGTGTCATTATTAACTTTGTCTCCTGTTATTGGACCTTTACTGCAGCCTCTACACAATTTGAGACATTTGGATCTCTCTTGCTCCAAAAATCTAGTGGAGATGCCATATTTTGGAGAAGGTCTAAATGTTGAGAGGCTAGATCTTGAAGGATGTATACAACTTAGGCAGATTGATCCATCCATTGGTCTTTTAAGAAAGATTACTGTTTTGAATTTGAAAGACTGCAAAACTCTAGTAGCTTGCCCAACAACATATTGGGCCTTAATTCTCTTGAATATCTTAGTCTCTCCGGCTGTTCAAAACCGTATAATATCCAGTTATTAGATGAACCAAGAGATGCAATGCATTTGATGAAACTTTATATAGGTGAAGCTCCTATTCATTCCCAGTCAACATCCTCCTATTCCAGAGCACATAAAGATTCAGTTAGTTGTATGTTGCCTTCCCCACATACTTTCCCATGTATGAGTGAACTTGATCTAAGTTTCTGCAATTTACTTCAAATCCCTGATGCTATTGGAAATTTATGTTGCTTAGAAAGGCTAAATTTAAGCAGAAATAGTTTTGCTACACTGCCCAACCTCAAGGAGCTTTCCAAACTATTACAGTTAAACTTACAGCATTGCAAGTAGTTGAAATATTGGCCTGAGCTCCCTTCACAAACTGACTTATCATCACAAACATACACGTCGCTATTGCAAAGATATTTATGTAATGGTAATGTAGGATTATATATTTTCTACTGCCCAGAATTAGTTGAGAGGGAACGCTGCACTAGCATGGCTTTTTCATGAATGATGCAAATTGTTCAGGTGTGCATGCTCCTTCCTTCCTCTTCCCGTCTCTTTCTCTCTCCTTTTTGTGTGTAGGAACCAGGAACTAACATATAGCTGTGTCTGTGGTACCAGGCCGACCACCAGTACAAACATCAGCGATACCATTGGTTGGGTCCAACCATTGAAAGTACTATTCCAGGAAGTGAAATACCAAGGTGGTTTAACAATCAGCATGTGGGCAGTTTAATAAGCATAGACGTTTCTTCGGTTATACATGACAATAATTGGATTGGCGTTTCATAAGCACACCTTATCTTGCTGGCTCGAAATTGGAAATTGAAATAATGGACGAGGAAGGTTTTCATTTTCAGGTGAAGAAATACGGGTATAGTTGGTTATATGAACAGGATTCAGTAATCAGTGCTATTACACTTAACCATGGTGCATAGCAGAAATTTGTTGAATAGGAAAGCGCAAGTTTTTGGCAACTGAAGAAAACAACTAGCAACTGCATTTGGACCACACTTCCATCAAAGTGAAGAATTGGAGGCATCGTTGAATATGTAGAAGCAAGATTTGTAACATACAAACCAAATGAAGATGTATAGTAAAAGCTGCAGTAGCATTCAAATTCACCATGACTTGAGATTGGCAGTCCAATCCTCTCTTTACAAGCTGCAATACTGTTGGGATAGGCAAATGTTATATTTCTCTTTTGGTTGTAGTGTTTATCAGAAGATGATACAATTTCTGGTCTATTTTGAAATGGATACAATTATACAAAGCTAATGGATTTTTATAAAAATTATGCTTTTATTGTATTGGAATCCATATTTTGACATATAATATTATGGTTTTCATGTTTTTTTACTAGTTAGTGACGAGTTGTATAATGTACCAATAATGTTTCACTAAAGTCATATTACTCCTGACAGCATGAAAAGAAGAAAACAGAAAATCCTCGTGTCAAACTAAGAATCAGAAAGTCAAACTGAGGAACAAGATTTCTGAGCAAGCAGAAAAGAAGTGAGTAAAAATATTTGACACATAGAGTCGCTATATCTTTGTTTCATTTTTTCATGTCTTGTGTTACTCAACACAAATTTACTTTGTTTCAGATTTTGATCCATACAACTATTCCCTTGTCCTCTAGCTTGTGAGGGCTTGACTATTTTCAAGGATTTGTATTTTTTAAGAAAAGGAACAGAAAAAACAAAAAAATGACATCACCCAACACTCCCCCTGCTGCAATGTTTTGAAAACTGGATCAAAGATTGAACGGACGAAACCTCTGGATCAAGGTTTGATTGGTTCAGTTAGTTAAATTTATGAAAATCTGTTATTAGACTTGGGTCGAATTGTATACATAGCTTGTTCATGACCCAACCAGTTTGTCACATATTTTTCCTTGATTACTATGTTGCTGGAGACGCTGGTCTCCACCCATGTTTACATAATGTAATCTCAATAACCTCTCTTTAATTTAGTCACTACTCACTAGGAGGAAGTTGTTTATATCTTTAACAACACAGAACAGGAATAGGTAGACATTACTCTGATTCGGTTGGGCCTGGTCTTTTCAAAAAAAAAATAAAATTGGATATTTACAAGTTAGTGCAGAGTTGTATAATATCTCAACCATACATGACAACATGAAAGAACTGGATTTTTTTCGTATCACTCGATCTGATAAGCAATAAGTCTCCAAAACTTCAGAAAAAGGTTTCTGAGTACGCAAGAAAAAGTGAGGAAAAGATTTCTGATGCTGAAAGAATTATTACAGTTTTATCCTTTCAAATCTTAAACTCTTAATAAACAGAATCCGATCTAGAATTTTTCAGTTTTAATCCACTAATAGGTCTTGAATCAGAGAATCTTACTCAAATTATCAAGAATAGGTAGTTTATTAGCATTTGTCTATGTTGGAATATTTTATAAATAAAAATTGTGTAATTAATGAAGTCTTAACCGTAAGTACATATTTAAAGGATAGTTGACAGAGTTAGTAATTCAGGAGAGATTTCTTATACATTTTACACGATTCAAAATCCTACTGATGAGGAAACAAACGATCAGCCATGACCAATCTCAGTGGAATTACATGCTCTAATAGCTTGTATTTAGACTCAAGACAGAATTTTAGGTTTTCCAGTTCCCAATTAACCATTTCATTATCTTTGTTTTCCTCACATAAAATCAATCTCACTTCAAGATCAACCCCACCCCCCCCCACCCCCAAAAAACAATGTCAGTGAATTCTTTAACTCCATATGCAGTTATATATCATTGATGAAGGAATGTCATTTTGGCTATGGAGCTTAATGATCTGCAGTTCTTAAACTCCAACCCGCAAATTTTGGCTCAGTATGCAAAGGGTACGACAGGACACATTAACAGGTATGCTACGCTAATAAGATGCGTATAAAATCAACCAACAAGTATCTGATTTATAGCTAATATTTAATATTTCCAATGTCTACACCTACTGCGTTTCGTTCATTAATTTTGTCCATTTAATTGAAGGGAGAAAATAAACTAAAAAAAAAAGGTTCCCTTTTGACTTTGACAATACAAAATAAAAAAATATCCATACATTCAAGCAATCAAAGGTTAGGTAAGGCTAAGCTACTACATATATTTTTGAGAAGATTGAGATATAGACCACGTTAAAATTTAATGTTGGAATATTAATCGAGAGTTTATGAATTTGGGATCAACCTATTTATCTAAAACAGAGAAGTATGCAATACAAGCATGGCCAATGAGTTCTTTCACATGGGATAAATTCATCCTACGTTTGAAGTTGATGTGTATGCATTTCATTAAAAAAACATAATTAAGAGCTATGCAGCTACTAAATCTAACAAAATCATCATAGAATTCTTGTTAACTATAAAAGGATTAATGAATCAAAATTCAGAGATCCAAATCAAGAATAAAAACAAACAAGAGATCATATATCGAAAAATAATCAACTGTACACATGAAAACTAATAAATTTAATATAGCTTCTAATAAAAGGAAAGAGTCAAAGTATGTCTTTCAAGAGATCAAGAGGTGTTGACAATAAGTTATTTGTAGCAGTAATACTTATTCAGTTGATGGAAAAATAAAAAATGTGTAGCTTGTCAAATGATCTTGTTGAAATTTTTGGTTTTGCATATAGAGGGACTGAGGGAGGAAGAGAGATCAAAGAGAATGAAACACTAATTGGTATTAACTGAGATGTATTACAAGTGATGTGCTAACTAACTAGGGAAACAAATCATCAAAAGATAAGGAAATATGATAAGTAATCTTAATAGATAGGCTTATCATGCTTCGAAAAAGGTCAAGTTAGGTCTTGAAAACAATGTTCTATACTTCTATGTCTAATAATGGATTGGACTTGAACCTTATATTTTTAAAACAAGCCAGGCTTTTTTTCCTCATAGTCTGACTTGACCTAACTTATTTTCATCCTTATATGCACCCATCCCTATCATATTCTCCTAATAATATATCAACATGCTGGAATAGGACAATTAATTGATATGTTTTTAATTGATTACTTCTTGCATCTATTTATATGCAAGGTATGTTTATGCTATTTTTTTTTTTTAATGGTGAATATATGTTTATGCTTCATTTGTACATATTTCTCTTTTTTCATCAACATAATAGATTTCTAATTTGTCTGAGTCCTCTAAATCTCTCTTTCCGTCAGTCTCTAACATATTTCTCAATAGTTATTGCCTAAAGGAATTGGGACAATTAACCATATTATTAACTACTTTACATATGATTGGAAAAGGTAAAAAAAAATTTGGTATATACAATTTCTTTTTATCTGCACCAACAAATCTTTTATAAAATTTAAAGTTTTAGAGTATTTGATAAATGTATTACATTTTTATGATTTATGATATTTCAAATACAGTTATTAACAATTGTGACTGTTTTTATAGATCTATTGTTCTAAGGATTTTTAAATAATAAGGTTCAGGGATGCCGAAGAAAAAACTTAAGATTTTTTTTTTATTAGTATACAAAATTTTGATTTTAGTTTGAATATATTGGATAATGGCTACGTTTATTATTAAAGGAATTTTAATCCTCTCATATTATTTTCTTATATTCTTTCTCATGTTGTAAGATAAAAAGACAACAGATTAATATGGAAAGTGGTTAAACATTCTCCAATAAAATCACATATTATTTCTAAGTATTAGATAAGATACAAAGGTTCCACTTTTTACTCGAGTGAGAATATAAATAAATTGAGTTATTTATGAATTATTTGAGCTTAACTTATTAAATGTTTGTTGGCTTAATAATATATCTTTTTTCATAAAAAGAGCTGATTTATTTTAATTTATACAAATAAGTCAAACTCAAACTGTATATATTTTACACTAAAGACACATGAATAACTTCTGTGTATACATATATAATCATAAAAATGTTAAGAAAGATATAAATATCAATTGTAATTTTATATATTGTAAAAAATATCTTGACATAATTTTATGTTCAAATATTCATTTAGTCTTTTTCTCTTCCTATTTTAACCTTATATTTAGACAGAAAATGTCTAATTATTGTCTATTTAGAATAAATTAATCAACATAAAAAACACCTAATAATATAATTGATAATTGAAAAAAAATAATCAAATGATAAATGAGTTGAAAAGTTTAAGTTACACACACACACACACACATACATATATATATAGAGAGAGAGAGAGAGAGATTCTATCATATCCTATTGTTTTCTAATCCAACTCCTCCCTCAAATAAGAAATTCACTAGAAGGTCTAAGATAACGTTATCATATATTATTAGCGTAAAAAACAATTGATTACAATATGATATGATAGTTATCGTATCATATCTTACCACTAAACCCTAATAGTGATTGGACCAAGTCTACGGATTCATTTGATCAACATAGACCTTTTCCATTTCTATAAATACCAAGAAATAATGTCACTGAGAGACAAAATATACCATCTAAGTGTCTATTTATAATTGCCACATACCTATGTTATTGGTCCCAACCCTTTAGGACCTGTTTAGTGGTTAGGATAGGATAGAATGAGATAGGATACGACAGCAGGATAAGAATAGGATAAGTTATGATCTTATCTAATGTTTGGTGTACATCAAATAACAAACTAGATAATGATAGGATAAAAATAAAATATGTTCAACTAACAAAATTACTATTTTGTTAAAATTACAAATAATTTTCTGAAAAGTAACTGTTTAATTTTTTAATTTTTACAAAAAAATATAATTTTAACTAAAGTATATAATATTATTTTTTATTTATATAGTTACTTTTCTTAAAATTACAAATACACACACACACACACACACACACACACACACACACACACACACACACACACACACACACACACACACACACACACACACATATATATATGTATGTATGTATGTATAAGATTTTTAAAATTATAGTTATTATTCAAATATTTTTCTTTAAAAATTAATTATTTAATTTTTAAGATTTTAATTAATAATATACTTTAAATTTATATGTCAAAATTATTATAAATATAATATTATATATATATATAAATATATATATATATATATATATATATATATATTCTATTATATATATTATAATATATATCATCATAAAATATATATAAATCTTAAATATATTTTTCATAATAATGTTATATCTTTATATATATAATTATATATAATATTTATTATAAATATTGTAAACAATTATATATATGTGTGTGTGTGTATTTTATATATATATATATATATATATATAAAATACACTCCTCAGGATATTTCTATATATATATATTATATAAGGGGGGCAAGAAGTTTATCATATCCTGTTACTTCCTAGCTCAGCTTCTCTCTCAAGATAAGAAATATACTAAAACAATAAGATAAGATAAGGGGTAGGATAATGTTATCATATCCTGCTAGCACAACAAACAATAGATTACAATAGGATATGATAGTTATCATATCCTATCCTACCATATTCTGGCTACCAAATAGGTCCTTAATGTTTGGAAGCGTAAAGAAGTAGGGACACATGAATAAACTAAAAACTGAATAGTAAGAGAAAAAAATGAATAATTTATGAATAATGTTAACAAAACACTTTCTAGTACACTTTTTTAAATACATTTCTTAATTATTAGCTGAAATTTATTAGAAATCACAAAAATTTTATAGCTTCTATTTCTCATTTAGCAAGTCTCGTTCATGGATTAGTATTTTCAATAAAATTTAATCAATCATAAAAAACGAGTAAGAATAAATTTGTTAAAGAATGAATTACTAAAACTCCAACTTAATATACGCGATACAGATAAATGTTAGAAGGTCACAAAAGACTTAAAAATTCAACCATTTGACATACAAAGCCTGCTTTAAAGTGCAAGTTACTATCCCTCTATATATATATAAACGTGTAAAATTATTTGCTTCTTCAGGCATCCACTCTCCCTCACATTCACTCTCATTTGAATACTCTCTTTTCATGAAGAGGTAAACTTCACTCTCCTAACATGCATCTGGATGCTCTTATGCTTTTAATAAATTGTAATTGAATATCAAAAACCAATTTCAAATATATATATATATATATATATATATATATATATCTTCAAAATTCAAATATGCTCCTAATATCAACTAAACGGTTTAACAAACTATAACTAAATATCATAAATGAATTTTGGATATATATATTTTATCTTCAAAATTCAAATACACTCTTAACATGCATATGATATCCCTCTATATATATAAATTAGAATAATTATCTTGAACAAAAGCATTTTTGGTTGTCATTCTTCAACAAGAGTATTTTTAGAATTTTTTTTCTTAACCTTTTATATCTTTCAATCTATTATTTTCAATATATTTAGTTTTAACTTGAATTTCAATATTTTTTTAAATGAAATTATCAATAATTAAAAATAATATTGTATCACAATATAAAGTATTTATCATAAATCTAAAATACAATTTATATGTTCTAAAATATTTATTTATTGTAAATTTTAATTATAATATAATTTATATATTTAGAAGTATTTATTTATTGTAAATTTTAATTATATAAAATAAACATTTATTTTGTGCAATACACAAGCTAAAATACTAGTTGTTGTAATATGCTGTCACATATAAAATCTTTTCACATTAGCGGAACCAAACATTACGTTTGAACACGTTAAAAGAAGTAGGGTTTAGGGTTTAGGAAAAAAGAAATAAAGTGAAAAGAAGTAAGAGAATGACAAAAAATGAATAAAAATAACCAGATTATTAGGTTGTTTAGATTAAAGAAAAAGAAAGAGATAAAAGAGAAAAATACTGAACTCTTTTTTCATTTATTTAATAAGATAGAAAAATGAAAATAAAGACATGTTAAATAATATTTAATTCCATATATAATAATTAAGTATTATTTGAAAAGCATATTTGTAATTTTGCTATCTCTTGTCCCATCTTTTTGCCTGTAATGAAGAGAAAAGAGATATTAATAACATATCTTCTTTGATTAAAAAGAGCTTATTTTTTTATTTATACAAATCAGTCAATCTCAAACATTATATACTTTACATTAAAGACATACGAATAACTTGAAAGTGTACAAATAAAGTTATAAAAAATGTTACAAAATATGCATATCAATTGTAATTTTATATACTGTAAAAAACCATCATAAGATAATTTTATATATTGTAAAAATCATCATAGTATATATATGTATATAAACACAAAGAGAAAGAGAGAGATATAGGGTGAGAACTGTTGGTTGTTATGAGAAATAGGGACAATAAATATATATAGGTTTTTAGTTCAATTGAAATTTTAAGACAAAAAGATAAATGCGCACGATCTTTGTCATGGATTATTAAATAACTTGTAATCTTGACCAACTATGAGTAACTCTATGATCTATATTTATAAGCTTCACATTCTTAAAATAAAAATTATTCTCACAATAAATATAACAATTGAAATTTTGAAATTTGACTCATTTAAATAAATAATTCAAGCTTTAATATCTTATATTCTTTTCACAAATCAAATATAAATTGTAAATATTCGATTTGACTGTACTCATATACATCCCAACTCGTGCATACACTGCTCATGAAATTTTGACTAAAAGCCAATGTAACTGAGGTTCATGTTTATAATATACTGCTTACTACTTTGAAGAAGCTAAATTATCTTACATTTGGAATTCCTCATTTGTTATCCAACCTGAAAGTTTCAAAAAAAAAAAAACAAAACAAAAGAGTGAAATTGGAATTCTGCTTCCAATGGGTACAAGTTTGTAACAGATTTGTTATTGGAGGACACGGCTGTGTTTAGATATTTTACTGGCAGAAATGGATATGCATATGGACAAACATGAGAGAGACTGTGAGATAGAGGAAATTCATGGGTTTAGTTCAAGACCAACGCACGTATGACCAGATTCTTGAGTTAAAAATATCAGCATTGAAACAAACACGTGCTATGATTGAATTAATTTGCTTCCTCTACCTCTCCATTGGCTTTTCTGTGCAACTACAAACATAAATTTGAATTTATGTTCATTTCAATATGTCCCTACAGTAATATATTTTGAATTGATGCTGATTTGACCGTGCTCCTGCAATAATGAACTAGGTATACAATTGCACGTACTATATATTAGTAGAAAAGAAATAGTTAAACAATGGATCAGCAGCACAAACTTCGAGATTAAAACAGACTCAACGGGAGCAGGTGCAAATCGGATGATTTCTCCGTAAATTAAACTAGTCAACTTGTTCATTAATCTTTTGCGTGTAGACCCCCCTCCCCCGGCTAGTTTAATTTTTTTTCTTTCTTTTTTCTTTTTCAAATGTACAAATAGAAATTTCATCAATAGTATAATATTGCTAATTACACCTAAACAAATTGCGTAGATTCCAGCCTATTGGTCCCAACGCATTAATGGAGATTGGGCCGAGTCTACAAATGCACTTAATTAGCATAGATCTTTTCCATTTATGAAAATAAATAGCACGAAATAGTGCAAATAGAAAAAATATATATTCTAAGTGTCTATTTATAATGTTCACCCACTTGCCTTATTGGTCCCAACCCATTAATGTTTCGACACATAAAGAAGGAAGGAAAAAACAAATGAAGTGAAAGAGGTAAGAGAAAAGAAAAAAATGAATAAAAAATATGTAGACATTTAGACTATTTAGACGGAAAAAAAAAGAGAAAGAGGTAAAAGATCAAGTTCTTTTTCCATTTATTTTATTAGATAGAAAAATGCAAAATTTTTATAAGAATTTATAAGATTTGAAAGAACTTTATGGATTTATAAGATTTGAAAGAATTCCATAAATTTTTAGCAAACATTGAAAGTTACAAGAATCAATGTAATCCACTAGAGTCGACCTAGTGGTGGAAGGTTGAGATAGTATGCATGAGGTCATAGGTTTGAACCTCAGTGTGACCATTGTATACCAAAAAAAGGAATCAATGTAAAAGATAACAAAGAAATGGTAAAGTTTGAATATGTGTGATCATAAATAGAAAATAAATAAAAATGTACATTAATGTAATCTGTAAATTAAACTAGTCAACTTCGTCATTAATCTTTTGCGTGTGAGACCCCCCCTTCCAACCAGCGAGTTTAATTTTCTTTCTTTCTTTTTTCTTTTTCAAATGTACAAATAGAAATTTCATCATTTTTACGAAGTCTCAAATAGATAAAGTAAACTTAATTACACAAATATAAATTGAAGTAGACTCTATGGTGGTGACACCTCAATTATACATTAAAAACCTCATTTCTGACTATGACATATCTACATACATAAAGAAAATATGAAATACCGATAAACATTGGTATAATATTGCTAATTACACCTAAACAAATTGCGTAGATTCTAGCCTATTGGTCCCAATGCATTAATGGAGATTGGGCCGAGTCTACAAATGCACTTAATTAGCATAGATCTTTTCCATTTATGAAAATAAATAGCACGAAATAGTGCAAATAGAAAAAATATATATTCTAAGTGTCTATTTATAATGGTCACCCACTTGCCTTATTGGTCCCAACCCATTAATGTTTCGACACATAAAGAAGGAAGGAAAAAACAAATGAAGTGAAAGAGGTAAGAGAAAAGAAAAAAATGAATAAAAAATATGTAGACATTTAGACTATTTAGACGGAAAAAATAAAGAGAAAGAGGTAAAAGATCAAGTTCTTTTTCCATTTATTTTATTAGATAGAAAAATGCAACATTTTTATAAGAATTTATGAGATTTGAAAGAATTCCATAAATTTTTAGCAAAGTAAAGAAAGAGGAAAAAACTTTTCTATTATTTATGGTAATGTGTCATTAATGAAAGGATGTTGTTCTACACGATATTGTTGCTTTTCAGAATAGAAAAGAGAGATAAAATGAAAACATATATGAGCTGTTGGGCCCTTTTACTTTGTTTGTTTGCAAGAAAATGGAAAGGAATGAAATGGAGATGATGGAAGTAAGGTAAAAAAGTATCATTTCTATTGTTTGTTTAAGGCTAAAATAAATCAAAAAATAAGAAAAAGTATGTGGCCCCATGTGAAATAACTTCCTTCCACCACAGTGTGAAATTAGATCCTACAGACTTTGCATATTCGTTGTTCCCTTTCTACCCCTTGGCAGCAGGAGTATGTGAACACAGTGACAAGCAACAATAGCTTGTCGGTGTGCCACTATTGCAATTGCAGGCCACCAATATCTTTGTGCGATTTCACAATTGTTTCTCGTGCCCATATTGTTTTTATTACTATTCTGATTTTTTTTTATTTACAATTTGACTTATTTGTCCATTCCCATGTTTTGTACAATAAATACGTACTTTGATTTTAGATTTTTAATTGTTCTTCGGCTACTAGTGCATTTCCATGTTGTGTTATGTAGATTTAACTTTTTTTACTAACATAATGATTTATTTATACAATCTAATTTTTATGAGGTTAAGGGCAAATGCATCTTTTCAATAATACACTTATTTCCTTTCCTTTCCTTTTCAATAGATTCAAACAAGTGAGATGAAATTATTTCATTTATTTCCTTTCTAAATTTCGTCAATTCAAACAATACATATTTTCACTTAAAATCCACAATTTCTATCAATCTTATTTTTTTTCCTCTCTATTTCAACTCACATCCAAACATAGTGTTTATGTTTCTGAAAAGGTTAACTTATTAGGTAGGTTTTGAATTATTTAAAATTTTTTAATTAAGTTTTTAAATTAATTTTTTAATTAGGTCCTTAAATAAAAAAAAACTATAGGTCTCAAGAGTTAGTTTATGACAATATAAAACTGTCAAAAAATGATAATTTATGACAGTTATAAAAATTTTAGAAACTCAATTAAAAAAAATTTATATTATCAAAGATACAATTTAAAAAAAAATAGTTTAGAGACCTACTTAAAAATTTTCAAATAGTTCAAGGACCTACTTAGTAATTTAACCTTTTAAAAATCATAAAACAATAATATTTTAAAAAATTATAAAATAAGTTAGCTAAACAAGTATTCTAGTTTTTAAAAGAAAACTAAAAACTATTTTTAAAAAAAGTATACAAACAGACCCTAAGTTTTTCGTAATTAGAGTGCATAAAATGCCTATCTTTTTTTTGTCTTTGAACAAAAGTTATAATTCAGTTGAAATTCATCTACTATCTCTATTCCCTATGTCTCTAAGCCCCCAACCACTTTTAAGTCGTTGGATTCATCCAATTAACTGTCTATTATCCATATGTATCAAAACTTCAATTTTAGTTTTATTCCTTATCTTCCCTAAATGCATAACATGTTAGGCTATTAAATATCTTGTACTATGAGCTATATTACCACCTTTTAAAAGATGTTTTTGGGCATAAAATGAAAAGCAAGAGAAGGCAACGCATGTCAATAAGTACATTCTTCTTTTTTTTTTTTTTTTTAAGTATGACTACATTCTTTTAAGGCAAATGGTAACCTGTGCCCTAAAGGCATTGATTAAGGAATAAAAATTGAAAAGTTTTCATTAAAAAGTGTCATTAATGCATATTTACTATGATTTCCAATACATTCCCAATATGAATTCCAATAGAAACTTTCTATTTAAAATTCCTTAGAGGCACTAGTTAGTAGGACCATTCTTTTTAATTTACATAATAAATAGGTAAATAAATAACTTTTATTTCTTAAAAGATTGTTATTAAAAGAATTGAATGAATTAAGGTGATCTCATGTTCTTGTCAACTATAAATATTATAATAGCAATAAGGTTTATTTTTTATTTTATAATTTATTTTGATTTTAGTTTTAATTTTGACATACTATCAATGTAAAATATTGTTAATTAATTACAAATCACTGTAAGATATAATATTTAAAGTAATTATTACATGAATCAACAATTTTTAATTATATTTGTCTTATATATACGAAGGAAGGAGAGACTCTCTATGCCTCTCTACATTTTTAATAAAATAAAAATAACATTAAAAGGGAGAGAGAATGTGGAGATTAAATAGAAAATGGGAGGAAGTGTAAGAAAGTAGTGGGTAGTTTTGAGAACAATTGAAGGGTAAAATAGTCTTGACAAATGTGGTGACTAAAGGGAGGTATTTCTTTTATTATTGTTATAGATTATAGATTATAGATATAGATATAGATATAGATAAAAATAAAAATAAAATAAAAGAGGGAGAAAAAGGGTGGAGATTAAATAGAAAATGGAAGGGAGTGTAAAAAAGTAGTGGGTAATTATAGGAGTAGTTTTGAGAACAATTGAGGGATAAAATAGTGTTGACAAAATGTGAAGACTATAAAGAGAAGTATTTCTTTTATCATTATTATACATATGGATTGGGAAAAGCAATTGTGGTTTTCAATTGCCATTTGTAAATATTTTGCATTGTATTTTTGGGTGCAAAACTACCTTTGTATGAGAGTGGGAAAACCGACAAAGTTAATGAAAAAAAGTGTGACTTTAAGAACTGACAACATGGGAAAGAGCAGGAAACTTGAGAATGGAAGAAAGCTAGCAAAAATTTATGAGCAGGAAATGAAAGAGAAATTTAGTGGGAAATAAAAATATGATAGATTGACACATGTTTAGTATAACATTACGTTAATATATTAATAATATAGTAATATATTAATTATTAATATAGTTGGGTCCTCCTCATCTAAACAATGTCTACTTTTTGTCTTAATTTAATTTTTTAGTAATGCTTATAATTTAAAAGGTCAAAAAATAGTTTTTTTTTCACATTTAAAAGATGGAAAAATATATCTTTATTTTTATATATGTAAAAATAGATATACACTACTAAGTATTCATTCTTTATATTAATGAATTTCCTTTACATTTCTTCAAAAGCTTTCAAAGGTAGCTTGTTGAACGTCTCACAGCCTAAGTGCATTGTCAATTCTAATCTTGCTTTTCTGACTTGGATTTCCAATGCTGAAGAAACCAAATTCAAAGATTCCACGCGGAGAAATTATGTCTTTCCTTAAGTGTGGGGCTTGGACTGTGCAATTGATGATGTGTCCCCTACTATGGAAACTACTAAGAGAAGGGCAACCAGTACAAAAAACTATGAAACATAATAACTTATTACGAAAAGAACGTCCCGTCCGGAACGCCCAAACCATAAGATACGTTAGGATTAAATTATTCTTTTCAGTGGAAAAAACGAGGCAATGGAAATATAAAGTGTACTCATATTAACGTGAAAAAGAGAACGCAACTGGGACCTCGTGGAATAGTGGAAAATGAAGCTACCATGCCAAGAAATTAAAGTGTGACCATATTAGTTTTTACTTAAATAAATATAAATATAAATATAAGAAGCTTCGCAGAAGTTGCCAAGAAGATTCGTAGAAAGCAAAGTGGAAAATAAGGTGCGACCGTATTAGCTTTATATAATTATACCCACGCTTCACCCACAGCATCAATTTCACAACCCACGCTTTCTTTGTACCCAGAAACACTTGTCCTTGCTTTGCACCTTCACGCTAATACTAATACACTTCATTCTCGACAAGTTTGCTTCCATTGTTGCCAATTGCAATGGCTTCTAACGCTATCATCCAATGCACCTCTTCTTCATCTCACGTGATGAGGACATATGACGTGTTTGTGAGCTTCCGCGGTGAAGACACACGCAACAACTTCACTGGTTTTCTCTTTCAAGCTCTCCGTAGAAATGGCATTGAAGTCTTCAAAGATGATGAAAATCTCAAGAAAGGCGAATCCATAGCACCCGAGCTGCTACAAGCCATTGAAGGGTCTCGCATTTTCGTTGTGGTCTTCTCAAAGAACTATGCTTGCTCAACTTGGTGCTTGCGTGAACTAGCACAGATCCTCAATTGCATTGAAACATCTCAAAGATTTGTTCTGCCTATTTTTTATGATGTTGATCCTTCAGAGGTGCGAAAGCAGAATGGACATTATGAGAGCGCCTTTGCGGAATACCAAAAAAGATTAGGAGAAGATAAAGAGAAGATGGAGGAAGTGCAGAGATGGAGAGAAGCTCTCAAACATGTGGGCGGTCTCTGTGGTTGGCATATAGGAAATAAGTAAGTAATCCTCTCCCATTTGACGATGGTTTTCTTGAATTTACTATCCTTTTCTAAACTAGACTTAAGAGAGGTAACATACAAACTGGGTCCAAATTCATACATGTTTAATGCATATAGTATTTAAATAGTGAAAAATGCTCTGTTCTGTTGTTATCTTGTCCCATACATGTACATTCTGTTTTGGTTCTGTTGGGGTAATGATTTGGCATCCTTCATTTTCTTTAAATTTTCAGGCCACAATATGCTGAAATTGAACTAATTGTTCAAGGGATAATAAATATATTGGGTCCCAAATTTTCAAGTCTTCCAAATGATGATCTAGTTGGGATGGAATCTCGTGTTGAAAAATTAACAAAGCTTTTACATTTGGGGTCAGTTAATGATGTTCGAGTTGTCGGAATTAGTGGGATGAGTGGGATAGGAAAGTCAACTCTTGCTCGTGCTTTGTATGAAAGAATCTCTGGGCAATATGATTTTCATTGTTTTATTGATGATGTAAGCAAAATTTATCGAGATTCTAGTACATTAGGTGTACAAAAACAGTTACTTTCTCAGTGTCTAAATGAAAAAAATCTAGAGATTTGCAATGTTTCTAATGGAACAAGTTTGGTATGGACTAAGTTACACAATGCAAGGGCACTTATAGTTCTTGATAATGTTGATCAAGTTGAACAGCTAAAGATGTTTACAGGGAGAGAGACTCTGTTAAGTGAATGCGTAGGTGGAGGGAGCAAAATCATCATAATTTCTAGGAATGAACATATATTGAAGGCACATGGAGTGGATGATGTTTACCAAGTCCTGCCATTGGATCACAAAGATGCTGTTCAATTGTTTTGCAGAATTGCTTTCAAAGGTGATTATATTAAGAGTGATTGTGAAGAGTTTACAAAAGTCATAGTGTCACATGCTGAAGGCCATCCCTTAGCACTTAAGGTAGCGGGCTCATCTTTGTCTAACCGAAGTGTCCCATATTGGAGAAGTGCAGTGGCTAAGCTAAAAGAATGCAAAAGTAATGAAATTATGGGTGTGCTGCGAATAGGTTTTGATGGGCTGGATGATCTAGTCAAAGAAATATTTCTAGATATTGCTTGCTTCTTCAATCATTATCAAGAGCAACATTTGAAGGAAGTTCTAGATTTTCGTGGATTTCATCCTGAATGTGGCCTAGAAGATCTCATTAACAACTCAATCATAACCATTGAATATGGGAAAATTTATATGCATAGCTTGTTCAAAGATTTGGGCAGGTCTATTGTTGAAAAAAATTCACTTGAAGAGCCAAGAAATTGGAGCAGATTGTGGAAGTACCAATATCTCCACAAAGTTATGTCAAATATTATGGTAAAATAATTTTTAAGCATAATATCTTAGGTTGTTGTTTCCCTAGAATATATAAATACTTCAAAAGGTCTAACATTTTCTTTCCCCTTTGCAATGTTATAGGAAGCAAAAACTCTTGAAGCCATTGTTCTTGAAGATGACATGATTTGGACATATGATCAAACAACAATGAAGACAGATGCTTTTTCAGAAATGAAGAACCTTAAGCTGCTCAAGCTTAGGAATGTGAATTTTTCTGGAAGACTCAATCATCTTTCCAATGAATTAGGATATCTTAGTTGGCATGTATATCCTTTTGAGTGTTTGCCAAAAAGTTTTCAGCCGGACAAACTTGTTGAGTTGTCTTTGAGTGGGAGCAACATCAAATAACTATGGGAAGACAAAAAGGTAGCGTAAAATATTATTCTAGATTTTTCTGTTTTGTTTTTTCTTTAAATAAACAAATAAAAATACAAACTCTCTTATGTTATTTCCTTTTTCTCATATTAATTAAAGAAACAAAAAAAAGCCTGAGTGTCATTGTTAACTTTGTCTCCTACTATTGGCCTTTCACTGCAGCCTCTACCCAATTTGAGACGTGTGGATCTCTCCGATTCCGAAAATCTAATCAAGGTGCCAGAGCTTGGGAACGCCCTAAATCTTGAGTGGCTAAATCTGAAGGATGTATAAATCTTATCGAGTTGCCACGTTTTAAAGAGGCCATAAATCTTGAAACACTAAATCTCGAAGGATGTATAAAACTCAAGCAGATTGATCAATCTATTGGTCTTCTAAAAAAGCTGACTTTTTTGAATTTGAAAGACTGCAGAAATCTTATCGTGTTACCAGATTTCAGAGAGGACTTAAATCTTGAAACACTAGATCTGGAAGGATGTACACAACTCAGGCAGATCAATTCATCCATTGGTCTTCTAAGAAAGCTTAATTTTTTGAATTTGAAGACTGCAAAAGTCTAGTAAGCTTACCCAACAGCATATTGGATCTCACTTCTCTTGAATATCTGAGTCTCTCCGGCTGTTCAAAACTCCAGTTATTAGATGAACCAAGGGATGCAGAGCATTCGAAGAGGCTTTGTATAGGTGAAGCTCCTCATCGTTCCCACTCAACATGGTCTTTCATGGAAAGGTTTCTTAAGTGGCTGTCATATTCGATGAATTCCAGAAAAGATTCAATTAGTTGTTTGTTGCCTTCCTCATCTACTTTCCCATGTATGCGTGAACTTGATCTAAGTTTCTGCAATTTAGTTCAAATCCCTGATGTTATTGGAGAATTAAGTTGCTTAGAAAGGCTAAATTTAAGTGGAAACAATTTTGCTACACTGCCCAACCTCAAGGAGCTTTCAAAACTGTATTCTTTAGACTTACAGCATTGCAAGCAGTTGAAAAATTTGCCTGAGCTCCCTTCACGAACCGACTTTCCGTCAAAACCTTACACACCGCCATGGCCAACAATAAAATCGGTTTTTGCATTCTTCCAATTGCGAATTATGAAACCTCCACATATTATAATCCATGCAGGTTTAAATATTTTCAACTGCCCAGAATTAGTCGAGAGGGAACGCTGCACTAGCAAGACTCTTTCATGGATGATGGAAATTCGTCAGGTATGCACGCTCTTTCCGCCTCTCTCTCTCTCTCTCTTTGCTGCAAAAACCAGGAACTAACATATTGCTGTGTCTGTGGTACCAGGCGCAGTGCTTTCCTGCGTTCTACACACAGGAGATGCCACGAGTTTCAAGTATTATTCCGGGAAGTGAAATACCAAGGTGGTTCAAGAATCAGCATTTGGGCATGGACAGTTTAGCATCTCCCCCTAAGCCTGACGATGATTGCGTGGCCGTTGTGTGTTGTGTAGTATTCAGAGTTCGACGTGGAAGGGGATTAGTTTCAAAAACAACAGGAAGGTATTATGGTATGGTATTTCCGCTGCTTGTCGATGAAGATCTAGTCGCGGACACATCAGATCACATGTGGTTAGTCTGTGGGAGTTCACGTGTATTCCCTAGATTTTTGGGCTCAATGTTGCAATATGATATTCAAATGATGGCCATCGTGGGAGGTTTTGATGTTGAGGTGAAGAAATACGGGTATCATCCAATATATAAAGAGGATCTAGAACTATCAAATTTAACAATGACGGATAGTGGAAATTCATCGGCTCGGAAGCGCAAGTTTTTGGCAATTGAAGAAAACAAGTAGCACCTGCATTTTGGTTACACTTCCATCATAGAAAAGAATTGGAGGCACTGTTGAATATGGAAGCAAGATTTGCTACAATGTTACCAAACAGAGACTCACAGTAGAAGCAGCAGAAGCATTCAGATTCCCCATGATTTTTGGAATAGGCAGTTCAATCCTCTCTATCCAAGCTGCAATACTGTCAAAGTTAATTCCACTTTGTTTCAATACTGTGAGAACAAATGCTCATGTTCTTCTTCTTCTTCTTCTTTTTTCTTTTTTTTTATAAGAAAAGTAAACCAGCTATTTTGTCCTTGACATTATTTCTTAACTCCCGTTTGATTTTATTTTTTTTTTTCCTTGTGTATTACTTGGTTTCAAAAATTATGAACCTCATTCCAAGTTAATCCTTGTGCTAACTCTCTTTGACCAATTTTACTTGTGACTCCCAGGTGGCACTTGACATTTTCATATGAGTTGTCGTTCACTCAAGCTGTTGGAGAAAGGATGCTTCTAAACCTTCACCGGAAAACACAATCAAGCTGTTGCATAATCAATTTCCACATCTGAGCCTATAGGATCCTTCTGTTGGTAGGCATATGATTCTTTTCTTTTGGTTGTTGTAATGTTTACCAGAGGTTGATACAATTTCTAATCCTTTTTATGTAACTCGAACAAAGCGAGTAAATATTATGTCTAATATGCTTTTACTGTGTCTGAATCATTATATTGACATATATTATGATATTTCTGCCTCTTTGTTAGTGTAGGAGTTGGATAATGAACCAATCATGCATGTTTTATTCAAGTCATATATTACTTATGACAGCATGAAGAGAAGTTAAAAAAAATGATTCCTCATATTAGTCAATCTAATAATCAGGACATCAAACAAAGGAAGGAGGCAGACTAACCAGAATGGAAGTGAGAAAAAGGATATTCGAAGCATAGAGTCACCATATCTTTGTTTTCTGCATGCAAGTCTTATATACTTAAACCAAATAGCCATGGCCCTGTCCTCTAATATTTGAGGGCTTGACTGGTCTCAAGGATTTTGATTCATAAGAAAAGAGTAGGAAAACAAAAGACATTACCCAACTCTATTTGCTGCAATGTTTTGAAAACTGAATTGAAGATCGAACAGACAAGATAAATGGTTTTGAAAAGTATTTTGATGCTTGGAGTCACTATACTATATTTTTATTTTCTTCTTTCATGTCTTATGTACTTAACACATTGAATCTGCTTCAGATTTTGATCCAAACAGCTATTCCCCTGTGCCATAACATGTGAGTGCTTTATTAGTTTCAAAGATTTGTACTCTTTAAGAGAAAGAACAGAAAAACAAAAGAGAAATGACATCGCCCAACACTCTCCCTGCTGCAACGTTTGAAAACCAGATCAAAGACTCAAAACAAAAGGTCCTCTGGATCAATGTTTGATTGGTTCAATCAGTTAAATTTACGATTAAACTGTGATTAGACATAGGTCGAATTGGATACGTAACATGTTCATGGCCCAACCAGTTCATTGCATTCCTTGATTACTATATTGGAGAGGTTGGTCTCTACCCATGTTTACAGAATATAATTTACATATTTCAGTCATTACGAAGTTGTTTCTATCTTCAACAACACAGGATCTGGATCAGGCAGAGAAGAAAGAAATGGGGTCACTGACAGCCTGAGCAATTGCAATACCGGCTTTTCTTGGGTAAACTTGGATGGGTCGTCCTCATACATGGGACTGCATTTAACTTTACATAAATATTCCTTGTTTTTCCTACAACTCTGATTCAGTAACCCTTTCCGAAACATTTTTTGGACTCTTTACTGTCATTAGATTCTGTATTCCTATGATACTACAGACTACATTCTCTGATTCAGTAGATCTGGTCTTTCCACGAAGACATTATATTGGATATTACCTGTCAGTGTAGATAATTTATATATTCATCCTAGCAGGTCACTAGAAGAATAGAAATTAAAATAACTAACAAACAAACCATCAGGCAATATAAAAAAAATAGAAATTAAAAAAAAAAACAAAAAACAAAGTAACGAAAGCCACAAACCCAGAACCCTCAAAGGTGGAATGTCATGACAAAGAAGCGGAACAGCAACACAAATGAATGTCGGGCAGTGAGTTCCAAACAGTGATGCAAACCAAAGACGTGAACCAAAGTCAACAATGCGAACTAGAGACGCAGCGGCACGAACCAGAGACGCAGCGGCGTGAAGAGAAAAAACGCAGAACAACGGCACCAACCAAAGATGCAGCGATGCAAAGTGAAAATGCAGTGGCGTGAAAGCGGAAGAATGCAGAACAGCGACGCCAACCAAAGACACAGCAACATGAAGCGAAAGAACACAGAACAGTGATGCCAACTAGAGACGCGAAACAACAACGCAAACGAACGCAGAACAGCGACGCGAACAAGCCTCGACAAGATGAACGTAGACACAGAGAACTTGCGAGAACTTGTAGAAGGGGAGAATGAATTGTATACGAGAAGCTCGTGGGGGGGGGGGACCTTTACGGTAAAAGGTTGAAAAGAAAATTCATTTATTTTTATGATTTAATTTTTAAATCTTTTAAAAAAATATTTGGTAAAAAAAACAAAGGAAACTGTGTCTGAACTGTGTCAAGCCAAATAAGCCGTGTCTGATCTGTGTCTTAGCCAGGATTTTTCTTTTTTTTTTTCCGACACCGCAAAAAGGTGTCCGACACGTGTCCATCGCGTGTCCGAGAGGTGTCGGTGTCGGAGGCGTGTCGGACACCCCGACACCTCCTTCATCCGCCGTGTCCGTGCTTCTTAGGTAATATCTCATTCATGCATGACAACATGAAAAGAACTTTTTTTTTTTTTTCATAAGATAAACGGTAGTCTTCAAAACTTCAGAAAAAGCTTCCTGACTAAGAAAAAAAATTAGGAAAAGATTTCTGATGCTTAAAGCATCATTACATTTTTGTTTAGTCCCTTCAAATCTTAAACTCTTAATAAACACAATCTGACCAACATTCTAACGGTACAAAATTCCATGATGCTTTAACGGTACAAAATTTACTGATACATAAATGGGGCGCCTTCATTTCGGCCTATCTTGTACAAAACTCAACCTATGGACTTCTGTGCTATTTTCAAAGAATTCTGACCTATGTAAATGAAAATTATTATTTCTTACTACACACAAAAAATGACGCAGAGATCTTAAAGTTGGTTCGGCAGTTGCACCACTAAACCCTGCATTGACTCAATCTTTTGACTTGGCTGTTTGACAACAGTAAAAGACTCAGTAGTACCAATATCAGAGATCAAAGCATTAATCTTAGCCTGCGAATCAGCAACTGCTTCCTCAAGCAAAGTTAATGTTTTTTCCATAGTTTTGCGTGGACTTTCATTTATTAGGTTTGATAATGGAGAGAGTCCTTGGCTACAAACGCTACCGTTTAAGCTGAGCTTCTGAGGAAAGAAAATCTTGTCAATGCCTTCACTTCCTGCATATCATCACAACTTTATTACAGTGATGTAAGACGCAATAAATGAGTGCATCAGCCCAACCAACCCTTGAAACTATAGGAACTACAAGCTTGAAGGCAAAGGATCAACAGCAACAAAATTAACCAAAGCCACACATCCAAAGGAAAGCTGATAGTCCAGGTTACCAATCTGTAACGGAGAACAGGAGGTGGAGGTGCAAAATGGGATAGATCACATGTATAATATAAATATTAAAAGGAGGAATCCTCCAAGAGGACCAAGACAATGGCTGAATTAGTATACTTGAGTCGGCAAGTTATGCAATTTCAAATTTGCTGTTTGTTTTTTCTTATTTTTTATGCATCTATACCGTTAAAACATCCTACCATGCTATACATGTTCTCCATAATTAAGTTTCCAATTTAAGATAAACTCCAGACAATTAGTAGCACATGTATCTTAATTGTCCTGTTTTTCCTACCAACTGAAAATTAATGTACTAAATTTCACCATATATACAAAATTTATTCAAGTGACAATCAATAGTCTTCAAGATTTACCATTATCTCTTGGAATGCTCCTATTGACCTGGCTGTCTTACTCCTGACTCTTTGGGCTAGCCTGCTCTCCCTTAATTTTTTTTTCCCTCCCTCGCTTGAAGGAGGGAGAGGCTGACCCCCGAAGAAAGACAGCAAACAGAAGACAATGCCTCCTCATTCATCATTTTCAATTTCCTCATTAATTTTTTCATTTCCATGTCAAGGAAGTAAAGTAACCTTAGTCCAGCCGAGGTATGCTTCAATTTACCAACCACATGGATTCTATCCGGAGACGTTATTTTGATGTCCAATGTCAACTTCTTAAAATTTTTAACTTCTGAATAAAATAACACAAATAGAATCCTTGGGGCTTTTTTTCCTATTTTACTAAATCTGACTATGAGTCATATCAACAAAATAAACTAGTTTTTAATAATAATTGAGACAAATCAATTTTCAGTTAATATTAGTAAAAATAAAGTTTTCAAAATATATATTATGGATAAAAACAGTAGAAATGATTCAGATATAAAAATCATAATTTTATCCAAATAACAAGTTTTAACCATATAAATCAAGCTTTTAACCAATTAAAATTACAAATCAACAATTTAAACCGATTGGATTAATATAATAATCTATAATAAACATCAACCAATAACACCAACAAACATCATATAAATCCATAATAATTACATATTAACACAACAAGTAAATAAATTAAATAGAAGATACAATAAATCTAAGAGATTTGGAGGAACAATCTCAATCCCACAAACTTTTGATCAAATGATAACAAAGAGGTTAATCCCCACTCTCCCCTTACCTCAAGAAGCTTTGAAAAGGAATAGGAGAAGGATTTTTGATGGTGATCTCCAAGCAACAACACTGAGAAGCAAGCCATTAGCCTCCAAACCAATAAATTAACAAAAGATTTGTGTTTCTAGGTGATCAAAATTGAAAAGAGGGACAGAGGAGGGGTAAAGTTGATCATGCAGCAGAGAGAAAGATGGAGAGGAGAGTGAAAAAATGGTTGAAGGGTTGTGAATTAGATAGGATAAGTGTTAGAAAGTTTTGCCGTTAATAATTTTTACAATTTGTAATTATATTTAATTAAAAAGTTATCGATATTACCCATTTGGGAAGGAACTTGACAGCCAAGTGAGGTGGCATAAAAAAATCTGATTGTAATTATCCATGAATTAATAATTCTTTATATAAAATTAATAGATAATTAGGTAATTAAATATTAAGTAAAATAAATTAGTTTTGGGCTTTTAAATGGTGTTATTGGGCTTGGTCTTGAATAGCACGTCCAGCCCACCTAATAAATCAGATTCATTATTTTTTATTAATTTAATTTATTATATGATTTTTATAATTATTTTATGTTAAAAATGCAAAATAAATGCAAATTAAATCAAATAAATACTAAATAATTATAATTTTTTGAAATTTTCAAACTTTCAACATTTAAAATAATTTTCTATTAAAATTAATGTATTATAATTTTTCAAAATTTTTCTAAGCCAAAAAGTCTCTAGTTATGCATTTACAATCAGCTAAGGCATTTTGATCATTTTATACAAAACAAAAAAATTATAAAATTATATTTTATTATTCTAAGTATTTTTTTAAGTTAGAAATGAATTTTAAATTTTTTTATCTATTTTTATTAATTTATCTCATTGTTAACGTTATACTAGTTTTTATGGACGTAACAAGGCATTTTATAACTTCTCAGGCTCCGATCTAAAAAAAATATTAAAAATCTATATTAAAGTATATTTATTATTCTAAATGCAACTGCGTACTCAAATTTTTTTTGAATTCCTACCCAAAAGCTTAAAACAATTATTGAATAAATAGAAAAATGATAAGAAAAAATGAAGGTGTTACACATACTAAGAATATCCATGCATTACACACACACACACATAATGAACGTGCCTCATGGCACTACAACCCATATACAAAAGATCAACTGTGTCTCAAAAAGGGTGAGAAGATATTTGCCAATACAGTGTACCCATCAGTAAGTACATATAAATAAAAGGGATTGGATTGGTTTTGAAGAGAAAAACCATCCAATCCAATCACTTTTAGTTTTCTTAATTAACCATCCAATCAAGTTGGTTTAAGATTTAAATTTGATTCAATCCAATGCAATCTAAAATAGTTTGGATTGGATCAATTTTTAGTTTTATTTTTATTTTTCTTTGGATAAAGTATGAAATAAATAGTAAGATATATAATAAACATATGATCAAAACATATACAATAAAACTAATAAAAAATAATTAAAATATCAAATATTTCATCTATAAGTCATTATATAGCTAATAGTAGTATAACTTTTTAAATATAGACCATTAAAAATAAATTTGCACAACTTGATGATTACATTTATATATCTTTATTCAAATAGTTACTAAAAAACCATGTTTAATTAAATATATTTTTCATAAATAAGTATAAGTTACATAATAAATATGAGTGATATCATAAATTTATAAATAAAAATATACACATATGTATAAGTTCAGTGTGGATTGGACTAGATTGGTTTTCAAAGTCAAATCCAAAATTCAATCCAATCCAATTAAAAATTTTAGTTTGTTCGATTTTGAGTTTATTAAATTTTGGATTTTTTGGATCAAGTTTTTTTTTTTATTGGATTTGATTGGTTTATGAACACCCCTATTCCCAAGGTGGGCACCTTTATACATGCACATATACTACTAAGGCAAACAATGAGGAGAGGTAAAAGGAGCGTCTTCATATTGTCCCTGTCCTCCACCAAAGCTCCATGTGGCATGAGAACCTCCACATGACAAATGTCGGCGAGAAGAGGCACAACCCACAACTCTTAAGGGACAGGTGGAGAATGCCATGCCTCCTCCACAAACATGCTAAAATACAAAGCTACTCATACAGAGACTGAAGTCATAATGACTCCTCTAGTAATGTAACAAACCACTAAGAATCCATTAAAACGAGCCTCCTATGTTCCCCAATCCAATTGTTATCCTCTGTTATGCCCGAAGAAGGCAAGAACTATCTCGATGCTAAAAATTTTGAGGTGTTGATATGATAGTAAGTAAGGTCATAATTCTTTTATGGATCGTTATTGAGTTGGTTCCCATGGATTAAGTGCAAAGTCAATGAACAATTATATTAATCAGGAAAACATAACAATGAGAATTAAAATAACAAAACAAATAAAAAAAGATGGAATAAATAGGAAAAGGGAAAAAAGGCGCCACACACAAAAGAGTGATAAGACAAGTGAGGAATCACCACGAAGGTATGGAGTCCTTTGATAATATTCAAAAGAAGGTTCTAATCAAGAACCCACAAAGAGGCATAGCTCTTCACATTCACAATGAGAAAAATTCAAATATTATTCAACTTATCAAATGAGTACATAGGGTTGCCCTATATATAGGCAAAGGTATATAATTCGCTAGAGCCTAAATAAAAGGAAATAAGGAAATATTGTCTTAATTAATGCTATGAATATTTTCTAATATCCTTAGTTACTATAATCCTACTTAATGCTATGGATATTTCTCAATAATCCTAATTAATGCTATACATATTACTAGCCCAAATATGTCTAAACAAAGTCCTAATTGGATATAAGCCTAAAACATGTCTAAATTAAAAACAAAATGAAACATAATTAAGGCCCAAAAGATGTGCCTAAAGACTAGACCTAAGTGAAGCCTTCTTCCATCTTGAATCTAATGAAACCATATTGGACTTTTTTTTTCCCACTTCGGGCTTAAGTTTGTATGTATTGATCATTTCTAGATGCTCATTAAGTCTTTTTACTTTTTCTCTCATAGGTTCTCTAGCCCAATCACATGCTTCTTCCTTTTAGTTTTTTTCCTTCTTAGGTCCTTTTGGCTCAATTGAGGAGTCATTCTTTTTAGCTTTTCCTTCTCTTTTGGACGACCTTTCATAACCTACATCACAATCACAGCCATCCGAGCTCAACCAAAGATAGAAGCTTGAGTTGCTATAACATAACATATATCAATATAGGGTGTAGCCTTAGTTGCTGCAACATAACATATATCAATATAGGGCATAACCATACAAAAGAGTATGAGGAATAAAAGAAAAAAGTAATACCTTGAGAGGAAATTGATTTGGATCTTGAAGGCTTCTTGCTCGAAGCGGCCTTCTTCAGACTATTGGTCCTCGTAGGCTTAATTGCAAAGTCATCGGATTCTTCATCTATCAGTTGACCAAGATATGTAAAATCTGAATCCAGGAACACTATTCCACGAACCATAGACCATTATTCCAAGAAGTCAAGTGCATTCCCAAGAATATAGGAGAACTTAAGGAAATGGAAATCATTAAGTTTGCCTACAAGATCCTCAATAGCCACTTGAAGTTCGCCAATTGCAATGGGGTATCTCACCTAAGGAGAAATTGCTAATGGAAAGGGAAATGGCTTGGGAATGGCCTGAACAAGGCCAAATTATTGTGCAAAGCATTTAAGGTGGTACGCCTCAAAGGAAAATTTTCTTATTTCTAGCAGTTGACTTGAGACCCTACAATAAAGTAGGGGAAGTTAAGATTAAACTCCAATTCAGCGCCATGTTGTTGAGGACGTTAGCCTTGGTTGTTTCTAAAAGGTCCTCCACAAACCAGTATGGACCAAATAGCCAATCAACAAGTGGGCATAAAGCAAAATCAAATATAAAGCTAGCATGAAACAACTGATTAACTATCTGAAAAGTTGAAACTATTAGAATTGGGATCCACAAAAGGATATGGGCTTATCAAGTGTTATTAGGCTCAGGTTTCAACTAATAAAGGGTAGGGTATATACGACACCATTAAAATAGGGCCACGCCTATAGTTGTAGAAACCACAAGGGCGCTATGGTAGTGTTAAACTCCTTTCCTTCCTCCATGTGTTCCAGCATGTTAAAGAGACCATTGTAAAGTGAGGCGAGGAAAAAAAGCCTAAGGCCAACTATTGGATTGAGATGATAGCTACAACAAAGTGGCAATATTCAACAACTACTCCTATTGATCCCGAACAAATAAAATATCTACATGGCCAAACAACAAAGAGGTGTTGTGCTCTCCATTCATCGTAACGCATGATTTCTTGGCATTTAAAGCAATAAACTTTTTATAGGTTGAATTTCCCTTAGAGAAACTCATACCTAGGGAATCTCCATCAATAAAGAGCCTCAAAATAATTGGCCCGTTCATAAGACTGGAATTGACAACATCACCTATAAAAATGAAATTGTTAACTGTTGTGAACCAAGAGCCCATAAGGGCAAGTAAAACATCGCGTTGCCAAGCACTTCCTCATTCGACAACATAATAATGTCGTAAATCCCCCATGCTTTCCACTGTTTCTTCTTCGTGGTTAATTTAATACTCTATCCATCCATTCAGTGTATTTGGAAGATTCGTCAATCATGTTTTCAAATCAAGGGAAATTTGGAGACTTTGAACCAGTCACAACTGATAGACAAAGGTCTTATCTCAAGGAGAAAGAAGTCATTGAGAAAGGCTTCCCCATCTTTCTTAGTCAACAGGCAAGACCCCAACATGTATCACTATTCTTTTTTTTCAAAAGGGAGCAAGGGTTGTCACGACTGTAAAGTGCACCTTTCACTTAAGTAAGAGGATACTTATGGGATCGTGAGGAGTTGTTGGTCAAAGATGCCTTATCGCCATATGAATGTCATCGTTTTGGAAATTAGAACCGGGAGATATTTTATCTGGGTGAATGTGGGGTGCTTTCAGAAACAATCAAATCAATAGAAGCAACCTTGAATCCATAAGTACATGAGGTTTTAAAGGAAAATAGGAGAAATTCATAAATCAGTTACACAAAAAAGCGACTCTAGAGTAATAACGTGATTCAAAATTTCAAATATTTAATTAGTGAAGATAATAATCATTGCAGGTTTTTTTTTGTGTAAGCTTAATAGGTAATGATTTTAGCGCTCCAAGGATTTTTTGCCCTCGTTTTCGCTAAAGTCAATTGTTAAGTAGTCCGTTAGTGTAACTAAATAAGGCAAAAATAAGGACAATTTGTTGGCACTAAAATTAATTGGGAAATCTTTGGGCCAAAATAGCTAAATGGACTGGACGTAATCGGGCCTAAAGCATTCTAAAATTGGCTAAATTAGCTGACATAGGGAGACAACTTCACTGAAAACTCAACCAGAATTGGGGAGTTAGTTAAGAGCACTTCCATTATCGCATTTCAATTAAATGTAGTGTAAAATGGCCTCTTTTAGTCACACAGCTACTAGACAACTCTTTAGAGTAGACTGAGAACCCACATTAAGGAGCGTAGTCCCTTTCTCAAGTAAATTGCCTACGGCTGTGTTTGGTAGAATGGAAGGAAATAAATGGAAAGGAATAGAAGAGAAAGGAAAAGAGATGGGTAAGAAATAGGATGAAAATAAAAGTTGTTTGGTAAGACAGAAATAAAGGGAAAATAAGATGAAAATAAATTTGTAAGGTTGTTTGGTATGAGAGAAAGAAAAGAAAAGAAAGAAGTTAAATTAATATGGAAGTTACGTTTTTATCCCCGTCGCAATTCACAGTTTTTTTTTTTTCTGGAAATGTATATGTTAATCGATTATTTTTGTCAAAATAATCGATTAACTTGGCAACAGTCCTGGTTCCATTGAAAATTCTCAACATAATCGATTAAGACACCTTGTTAACCGATTAACATTGCAAATAAAGGCACGGGTACACCACCTGCAGGCTTCAAAAACCGACTGTATCAGTGCAGATCAAAACCAAATCGAGACCAATATTGACAGGAAAATTTCAATCAACAACAATCCTAACAAAAATACATTAACACCCACCAAAAAAGCATGAAAGGAGAAAGCTTCACCTCTAAATCGGATGTATATTGGAACTGTTTGTCTCACCTGCTGTCCACCCACACGCGAGCTACACCTCTCCTCCAGCACTGGTGTTCGCTTTCTATCTGGTGAAGATAAACAGTAACTATTGCAATTTTGCTTTACAGACCACTTCTTCTGTTTTTTCGTGGTTGGAGGCTATCAACGAGGACCACGTTTTTATGACACAAAGCAAGGGGCACTGGGACCCACCCAAAAATTCAAAATTACCCACCCATTTTCCTCTTACCAAACAACACCAATCTATTATCTTCCACTCCCTTCTCTCCCGTTTCCCTGATTTCCATTCTACCAAACACAACCTAAAGGAAATCACTAAATTGGTTATTAGTTGTTCGCACAAATGAATTAGTCATATTCAAAACCAACACAAAGCTAATACTTAGTACAAAGCTTTAGAATTCACATGTTGTCTTAAACCATATTCAAACCTATTGGGCATTGCGCCAAGTGAGTTTCTCTTTCGCCCCCCATCTAAAGCCTCTTCCTTTATTAAAAAAAAAAGCCTATGAGTGAAGTTCTATAATCGAATAACACCACTTTTACGCTAACATTTGTTGTATTTCATTTATCTTTCTCATCTTTTCTCTCTCTCTCAATGGAGATGGGTGAATACATTACCAATGGTGAAAAACCTACGATTGGCAGTGGGTGTACGAAGGCATATTGACAAAATCAAGTGACATAACTATAGTTGAACGATGGTGATGGCTCAAGCATGGAGGTCAAAGACCAATTGAGGCGACATGATGGTAGATCCACAATGAACTTGGTGCAGACTGCAAAAATGGAAACCATGGCAAAACCTAAGATATGTCTTTGTCTCTAATGGCAACCGACATCTAAATGGAAACTAACCCTCATAATGGATGAAATCGATCTAGATTATCACTTGTACGATTTCGTTTCGGTTTTGCATATTTTAGACTAAATCCAACCAAAACCAACTTGTGTTCATTCCTACAAGAATGCTAGCAAATACTTTTTATATTTTAATTTTAAGTGAAGTTCATATAAATTATATCAAATAATTCAACTTATGTTTTATTTAATAAAACTAACATAAAATTTATCTAAAATAATAAAAACATTTAAATAAATAAAAAAGGCTTAAATATGTTTTTAGTCCCTATAAAATGAGTGAGTTTTGATTTTAGTCCCTGTAAAAAATTTCTTTTGTTTTCATCCGTAAAAAGTATAAATTATTATTTTGGTCCCTATTGTCATATGATAGTTATTAATTGCTTAATGTTTAACAAAAGATCAAGTAACAATCTTAGGTGACACCTACTAATGTGTATGGTATTATGTCAACAAGTGACTCCTCTAAAATATTTTCTAAATCCCAAAATGAATGTTATTTATTTATCTTAAAATAAATATTAGGGACAAAAAATAATAATTTTAGATTTTTGAAGAATGAGAATAAAATTTTTTTTAATAGAGACTAAAACCAAAATTCACTTATTTTATAAGGACCAAATATAATGATTTAAATTTTTAGAAGAATGAAAAACTAAGAAATTTCTTTATAAGGACCAAAATTAAAACTTACTCATTTTATAGAATCTAAAAATATATTTAAAGCCAATAAAAAAATCATGTCGTTAGTGACATTTTTTGTGTAAGTTTCTTTCTTTTTCTATTTTTTTTTTTTTTGATAAAGAGGGACATTTTTTGTATAAGTTTCTGCAACCAAGCCGCCCGATATTTAAATTAAAATTAAAAAGCATCTAAAATTGAAAAAAGTTTATAGACAATTTAGACAGAGACACACGCAAACACCTGAAAGCAGGGCCTTTTTATTTTATATATATATATATATTTTTTATTTTTATTTTTTTTTCTGAATTTGCTTCCTTGTTATCCTGTTTTTCTCTTTCTATCTTTTTTTTTTGTTTTTTTCTCTCTCCTGGATCGCTCCCTGTTTTCCGGCGATTTCCCGGCGGTTCCCTTTCCAAAACCCTAAACTCCCATTCCCAAATTCCATCCCTCCGTTCATTGCTTAAATCATCGATATTCTCAACAATACGTAATATTCATACATATGTATATTTTCTTAAAATTGATACAAATAAATTCCATATTATTTTGCCACAATTTGTATTATTATTTCGTTTGTGATTACTAGGAAATAGGAATACTAATCATTGTTGTTAATTTGTAACTTAACCCGTGAATTTTTATTTTTGAATTTTCGTGGGTTTCAATCGAAGTTAGAAAAAAAGGAAAATTTTTTAAACTTGTTTTTGTTTTATGTTTGTAATTTTTTAATTTCTCTGTCTTGCCCAAACCGTATCCCTCGTTGTCGTTGTGTATTTTCGGTGTTTTTGTTTTGAGGGAAAAACGCGAAGAAGGGGAAAATTTTGGAGGCAAGTTTTGTTTTGGGGTGGCTTGTGACTTGGATTGTTTCGGAGAGCTTAAGGACATGGGGACACTAGTGACTTCAGCTGTGAAAAAATTGTGATTTTTGTTTTTTTGTTTTTTTAATTTTGTTTTTGTTTTGGTTCTTGATGGTGGAAGAAGAGGGTGATGATTGAATTTAAGAGTGAATTTGAAGAATCAGTGGTGACCCTTTTGTTGTTGTGGTTGTGGGTAGCTGTTATTTTCATCTCTTTGATTTTTGGGATGAGTAGGAATGATGGCCAGAAACAACAGCACCTTCTTCATGGAGGTGGTGTTGCTGCTGCTGGTAGTGATAGTGGTCGCAGAACCAACAGCAATGGCTTTATTCCCAGCTCCTTTCGTACTCTATCCGGTTACCTGAAGATTGTTTCATCCGGTGCTTCCACTGTTGCTCGGTCTGCGGCAGCCTCTTTTGCATCGTCGATTTTGGATAAGAATGATGATGCTGACTGTAATCGGGTATGCATGAGTGAGTTCTAATGGGTGTAACTGGAAAATAGTAACTTGCTTGCTCATCATGATGATCAAGTTTATGAATTGCAGCTTGCTTGCTCGTAATGATGACTTGTGATATTTGTGGATTGTTGATATGATATAATTAGATTAATTATTTGCTTTTATTGCTGAGGTAAATGCTGATTCTATGTTCTCCAGTAAGTTCAGGTTTTCTGAACATGAGAGAATAGTTTATACAAGTCAAGTTCGGGTGTAGTTGCTGTTACTTTGTTAGTTCATACTTGGGAGATCAGGATCCTCATGTTTGGAATTAATGGTTTAGATTTTTTGAAGTACAAGCACCCAGATGTGAGAATCCACTTGCTTGATTTTCTCATCAGTGTTTACCATTTGAATTTTACTCTTTGAAGTGCAGGCCTGCACTTTAGAGAATTTGTATCTGTACTTTAGGTATAATGACTACAATTAAATTTTCAGTTCTTTTAGTAATTACATGCTTGAATTTGTAGCATGCAAGTTTTTACAGATGGAAGTGTGGTGCACATTTTTTTAATAAATGATTATAGTGATGTATATGTGCAATTTCTTATGGAAATGGGTATGTCATCATATATTCAAGTAGGTCAGCAGAAGTGTGCTTGGTGGGGTTTACAGCCGCTAGTGTGTAAAGTTCTAGGGCATGCTTGCATTGTGCATTCCATAATGAGCCCTTGTCAAGCAGAATGTTTTAAAAGATAAAATTTAGAGTAGGCTTTATTTAAGAAAGAAGCATAATGCGTATTTTTGACAATTGGATATGTACACGTGTCTTAAGAACTAATGTATCAGACACTTTAGTGGTTGTTCATTTCCGGTTTCTAATAAATAACCTGATAATCCCTTTGCCATTTGTGTTTAATGATTCAATATGGGAGGGTATAGTCATTTGTGCATTAGGGATTTGTTTTCAATGTTGACTTATTTATGTCGATGTGGTTTATGTGGGCTGAAGAAAGCAATTCATAGGGTGTTTATTAAGACTCTTAGTGAAAACAGGTTACCTTAGTATATAATGATATTTGTCCGCATAAAGCCACAACCCAAAGGTGCTAGAAAATTATACAGAATCAAATTATCTGTATGGGAGGGTATAGTCATTTCTGTTAGTTGAGATTTTGTTCCATTTTTGCTTGATATTTGTTCATATTCAGGATTGATCATCCATGTGTTAAGAAGGGATAAGCATTTTTGTTGGATATGAGTGTGTGACCTAATATTATGTGCTAAATATTGGTTGAGAGATTTCGTTGTTCTTTTTCTGACTATTGAGCTGCTACCAAGGTGTTCTTTTGCCGGTTGTACGGCTAACCCATTTGTCGATTTCAGCATGGTCACTATTAAATAGGGTTTTGAGAAATTTGAATATCAAACATAGCTAACCAAATTTATTGCACCTTGTAATGAATATGTCTATTAATTGTCATTGAATTATCTGTCCAAACTGAGCTCTGTCCTTTTTGTGGAAGTTGGTAATAATCATGTATTCATGTTTATTAGCAGCATGTTTGGATTGACGTTCACAATCTTCAAACGTGGGTGTACATAGGGGAAACATTATTTTGCTAGAAAACCTTATGTTGGCTGCCTGAGTGCAGAAGTGGTTTTGCTTCTGAAAGTGAGCTTGACTAGAAGCTAAAAACCATATCTTTTGCATTAGGATGAAAAATTTATACTAAGTTTTACTACAAACTTACTTTTAAGATAAAAGATTAAAAGTTTCAGAATATAATTCAATTCACTCAAACCCACTTTTAACCAAAATCAATTTTGCAAAATCAAGATAATCTACACTCATCCAAACACCCTATAAGTAATCAAGGAAGAAAAATTATGGAAAGTTGGTTATTTTTTTGTCTGCTTTACTGGCTAATGTAGAGGGGCTGCATGCCTTGGGCACAATGGTAAGATTGCTGCCTTGTGAGTTATGAACTGGAGTTCATGGCTTAAAATCCTGAACAGTTTTTCTGCTTGCAGGGTTAAGGATTTGTACATCTACCCTTCCTAAATCCCACTAGGACAGTGCATCATGCATTAGGTTGCCCTTGTTTTTAGTGGCTAATTTCTTTCAGGTTGCCCTTGTTTTTAGTGGCTAATATCTTTCATGTTGCACAGTTTTAGAGCTTGTATATACTATGCATTTATTAAGAATTTATATGTACTATGATTACTAAGGAGCTTTGAGCCTGTGATTTTGATGGGTATATTTAGTTCATTTGAAGTTTAAATTTGAATGTCACTGGAACCATGAAGGTTACTACATGTTTATTGATAAATTAAGCTGTAGCTTGGAAGTCATTTATCATTTCCTGTCTAATGCTAGGTTTTCGGTTTTCCTTTTCTCTTATTGCAGAATATAAGGTTTGGTGTCTTCATTTTGTGGAGTATGTGATAGGTTGATAAATTCAATTTTATTTTTTTTAACTATTTTGTCGGACTGTTTTGTTTCTTTTTAACAGTAATGGAATTAATGGACATCCCTTTGTGACAAAGTGATATAATTCCTTTTTTTTTTTTTTTTTTTTGCAGATTATACAGTATATGTATAACATAAAAATAGGCGTAGACAATTATTGATCTATTGGAGTTAATCAGGTTTTATGAATTTGGTTATCAAGGAGTGGGTTATTGTTGGAAAGAAGCATCCATTGGGTATATATTTAACTGTTTTGTTTTTGATAATAGAAGAAATTCATTAAGACCAAAAAAATTACAATGAAATTGGAGGATGAGGGATCATCCTTAATGTAAAAATAAACAAACAAACAAGGAGGGACAAAAAACATCAATGCAGCAAAACTGTACAATCTGTTGGCATAAACCCCTCTAGAGGACCATGAGCTATACACCAAATAGAAGTGAAATGCCTAATCTCATTCCAAATTAGCTATTGTGCCAGAGAAACCTCATTACAGTTTACAGATATTAGAGCTATGCTCCAGCAATGCCAAATTGTAGCATGGCAATGCTGTAAGAATTTAGCTCCTCTACTTCTACCAAAATCATCAAAGCTAGTCACTTAAAATTGGTCCAAGGACGTTGGGCACACCCAGAATTCAGCTTAAAAGGCTGAGCAATGTACCTAATAAAAAACAACAAAAATTGTAAGAACAGATAGGAACTGAGCCGTGTTTGACCTGCAAGCTTCTTTCATTCATTAGTATTGATTCTATTATGCACCATCAGAATATTAAACTTGAACTTAGCGCTTTATTTAGACTTCAAAGTTATATCTCAAGATGAAAAAGGCATCTATAGAATTGTTTTCATTACTTAAATAGACCTAGGGTGTGTTTGATTTGCTAAAAAATGAAGTGCAGGGCAGCACAAAATTGCTTATCCCATGTTGGATATAAAGAATGGTTATAGGACAGCTTGTTACTCAGGACAACTCTTTGTTTCACGCACAATATTACTGAAAAGTCAAAACTTTATCCCAGTCTCTTCCCACCTACCATAACCCCTCTCCCTAAAACGATTACCACACACTAAAACTGTTGCTGCTGGGTTAGTCTACTCTCATTTTGTGGAGGACATCACTTTTTATTTTTCATCTACTAATGCAAGTTTTGATTTATATAATTATATTATTATTTCATTTGTTAATCCCATACATTTATTGTAATTATATAATCATATTTTTAATGCAAGTTTTGATGCTGTATTACTATTTTTTATTGGTAAAATTTTATTATTTTTAAGAATTAGTAAGTTTTTCTATTGCTCTGTTTTTAATTATAAAATTGTGTTTTAGCTTTATTCAAAGCTTTATGTTGTATTTGAAATAGATGATAAGATTGATATGGCCTAAATAAATTTGTAAACATTATATGAGAAAAATAAAATTGATGTAATTAATTAGAATGTGCAAAAATAATTGAAAGATAAGTATTAAAACATTAAAATAATTTAAAAAATAAAAATCTTATCCAATACCTTTTTTATTGTAAAACAAACATTGTACAACACAAGAATATTATTGTAAAATTTGCGTTGTTATGTCCAACATTGTACTGGACATATTGTTGTGATTCAATGACCTGTACTGTGCTGCTCTCTAATTGTGATGTCCCTCAAATGCACCCATGAGTTCTTAATGTAACAGTTTCTAAAGTCAGAATAAATCCAAACTTTTTGGTGGTCTTTATATGAGATGAATATAATGTTCCTATGTAATTGATTATTTAAACAAATATCCTTATCCTTTTGGAACTATTGGGCCTTTTAGTTTTTGGCTGTAGTATGAATGAAGCTGCTTATTCTAACATTTCATATTTTTTTCTCCTGATGTTACATGGATGTCGGCTTAGGATATATGTATATTATTTATGTTTTTTCCTCTGCCCTTCATGCTTCTGCATCTGATTTCTTTTTGCTTCTTTACTTTTTAATGAATATTGAATAATTGATACTCTTTTTTTTTTTCTTCCTTTTCCTGTTTATTACGTTTTTCAATTTGGTGCTAGGGCTGAGGTGACACTTCAATTACTTCCAAATTTGTATAGGTTATTTGGGCTGGGTTTGACACGTTAGAGGGCCAGGGAGAAGTCATTCGGCAACTACTTCTTCTAGGCTATTCTTCTGGCTTCCAGGTTTGGGATGTTGATGATTCAAATAACGTCCATGACCTAGTTTCCAGACATGATGGTCCTGTTTCTTTTATGCAAATGGTACCATGTCCAATTGTATTGAAGAGACCAGAGGACAAGTTTGCAGACAAGTGTCCATTGTTGGTAGTTTGTACAGATGGTTTGTTGGCCGGAGGAGGCAAAATACAAGATGGGTTGGTTGCCACTTGCAATGGGGGTTCTTTAAACCGTCATGACCAAGGGAATGGAAACTATCTACCAACTACTGTTCAATTTTATTCTATGAGGTCCCAATCATATGTTCATGTACTAAAGTTTAGATCAGTTGTTTATTCTGTAAGATGTAGTTCTCGAATAGTTGCTGTTTCTCAAGCCACTCAGGTATACTTTCTAATATCTATATTAAGTTCCTCTAAATTTGTTTCCTACAATGTTTAATGGTATCTTTTTTTTTTTTTTTCCCAGATACACTGTTTTTCTGCCACAACTTTAGAAAGAGAGTATACTTTACTTACCAATCCTATAGTCACAGGATGTCTTGGTTCTGGAGGCATTGGCTTTGGACCACTTGCAGTGGGTCCTAGATGGCTGGCCTATAGTGGAAGCCCTGCTGCAACAGCCACTTCTGGGCGTGTCAGCCCCCAGCATTTGACACCTTCTGCCAGCTTTCCTGGTTTTTCTTCAAATGGGAGCTTGGTTGCACACTATGCCAAAGAGTCTAGCAAGCATCTTGCTGCTGGGATTGTGTCCCTTGGAGATATGGGGTATAAGAAACTTTCCAGATACTGCTCTGAACTTCTCCCAGATGGCAGTGGTTCTATACAATCTGTAAATTCTAGCCCAAAAGGGAATAGAATCGTTAATGGCCATTCAACAGATGTGGATAACATTGGGATGGTAAATACTGTTCTTTATAATTTGCATTCACTTGTAATTGGATCTACACATATTGTGCTTGATTATCTTCGTGCCCGAATAATATGATAGCGTCTTCCCTATCTTGGGCTGTACCCATCTGGTTGAGGTAGTTCTTAACATTATGTTGTTCCTGAAATTGTGGTCGCTGTAGTTTCAAACATGGTTATGTCTTTCTGGAGATAACAGTCTATTACAATTTTGCAATTGCTTAAGAATTTTGTGTTGTGTATCATCTCAGGTTGGATTCATCTTGCTTGTATATGTTGGTCTTGGTTACCCTTCTACAATATGGTAACTGATGCTGGCATAACTTATTGTTCTTTTCCAGGTCATTGTAAGAGATATAGTCAGTAAAAATGTTGTTGCCCAATTCCGGGCACACAAGAGTCCTATTTCAGCTTTATGCTTTGATCCTAGTGGCACCATATTAGCGACTGCTTCTGTTCAGGGGCATAACATTAATGTTTTTAAGATAATGCCTGGATATGAGAGAGTGTCAGCATCTGATGCTGGCCCTTCTTATGTTCATCTCTATAGGCTACAACGTGGCTTGACAAATGCAGTGAGTTCATCTTCCTGCCCATTCTTCCTTTGGATTAATACATCATCATTTTCTCTTTCAAAATGCATCTACAAGTAATTGAGAGCTTTTTTAAATCTGTTTTTGACTTTTCAGGTTATTCAAGATATCAGTTTTAGTGTTGATAGCAGGTGGATTATGATTAGTTCCTCAAGGGGCACTAGCCATCTGTTTGCTATAAATCCTCAAGGAGGACCTGTAAATATTCTGTCATATGACAATAATTTAACAGAAAAAAATGGTGGATTGGGTGTTATGACTAATCAAGCAGTTCGTTGGCCTCATAATTCAGCCGTAGAAATTTGTAAACCGCAGAGTCTCTGTGCTACTGGTCCTCCAATTACACTTTCTGTTGTAAGCAGAATTAGGAATGGATCTAATGGCTGGAGAAGCACGGTAACTGGTGCTGCTGCAGCTGCAACAAACAGGATGAGTTCCCTTTCTGGGGCTATTGCTTCATCTTTCTGTAACTTTGAAGGCAGCAGTACCTTGTGTGTTAATGGGAACTATTCCGAGGAAAAGTATCATCTGTTGGTCTTTTCACCCACTGGTTCTATGATACAATATGCTCTGCAGACAATTAACAGTCAAGATTCAGGTGTTGTTTCTGGATTGACACCTGCATATGAATCCGCCCCAGTGACTGATGCAAGAGTAGTAGTTGAGCCTATCCAGAAATGGAATATAAGTCGGAGACATAGTTGGAGAGAGGGAGAAGATAATATTGACATATACGGAGAGAATGGAGTTTCAGACTGCAATAAAGTATTTGCAGAGGAAGTGAAGAAGGATAATATCAATGGCCCAAAAATCAAGAATGTAGCCCTGAAAGTGAACTACAGTTCTGAGAAAGAGCATAATTTGTATATTTCAGAAGCTGAACTGCAAATGCATCAAGCTTATACTCCATTGTGGGCAAAGACTGATGTATTTTATCTTAAAACTGGAACATGTTTTTTTAATGTTTTTTTTTTCTCATTTTTTGGTTTGGCATTTTAGTGCATGATATTTTGGCATTTAAATATATGATCCTGTTGCCAACCAGGTATATTTTCATTCAGTGGGTAAAGAGGCTACTATGATGATGGATGAAGAAGCTGCTTCGGGAGGGGAATTTGAGATTGAAAAGATTCCAACTCGTGTGATAGAAGCTAGGTCAAAAGACTTGGTTCCAATTTTTGACTATACTCAGATCCCAAAGTTTCAACAAATAAGGTTTGCTTTGATGACTAATTAATTTACTAATTAGCTATTAGGTAGGTCAAAAGATTAGGCTTTCAATATTGTGCTATTTATGATTGGTCATGATGACAGTACCTCACATTCTGATGCTGGAGAATACCAAAATTGATTATTTTCATCTTGGTGGTTGTAAGAATTTTTTTATCTTCCGGCCTGCCTTTTATTCTTGCATTTACTCTTTGCTTGTGAGGAGACAGTTTATTTATGTGAATTAAAAAACATGGTTTTCTAGCAGGACTCCTGATGTGGATAACAAGTTAAATGAACAAATTTTGCATCAAAGTTCCAAGCTGTTTGAAAAGGGAAGGATTTCACCCAGGAGTTTTTTGGGACCTACTGATTGTATGACTAATTCTGGTGGAACTGTTACTGAATTTAAAAGTGGGATTCAAGGAAATGAGTGGAATGATCATTTGATTCCAGCAGAAACAAAGAGTTTTGTAAATAACAATAACACCCTTAAACCAAATACTAGGCAAGAGATTGTAAATAATAGAAGAGAGCACTTCAACATGGATGCTCAACACGTGTTTGTAAACAGTGACAGAAAATGCCTGAAACTGGAGAATCACTGCGAAGAAGAAGATGAATTTGATTGAAGGTAATATTTTAATTTCTGATATAGATATTGTCAAGTGGTTAGTTTCCTGAGATAATTAAATTTTTTTAATAAATCAATCAAGTATGTCTAACTGTTATATTACTGAACAATAATCTGGTTGTTTGTATATACATTTGTAATTTTTAATTGAGCTATGGTTGCTAATAATTGCATGTAATTTTCTTTCTTTTCATAGGTATGAAATATTCTTTCATTTCGTACTGGAGGCTTTGTTAACTTTGTTAATTATGGTTGGAGAGGTAGAGAAGTTTGAGGTGTAGGGACTTAACTGCTATGCCAAAATGTGGATGTTACGTTGGGATTCTTCAGTTGACCTTGTAAATAACAGACAAATGCATATCAATAATTATTTATAATGGATTTACTTCTTCTAAGTGAAGATATGTGTAAAGTGAGAAAGTAAGTATGCATCCTTATTCTATCACTTTGCACATTTACTCAATTTAGAGGATTCAAATTCAGTTGTAATATATAGTGTAAATAATTGAACCACCTTCGATCTTATCTTTTGCCTTTCATTGTATTCAATGAAGTTGATTTATCTCTCACATTTCAATTTTTTATTTATTTTTTGTTTGTTTGGATTGTCAATCGTCAGTGTCCCGGTTTTAATATCATGACAAAATTAAGCAGTTTTAAGGATTTGTTTTGGTTGTTCACGGCAGGTAGTTTAAACTGAATGTAGAGTTCAGTTAAATTCCGATAAAGTATCTGCGAAGAGTGCAGTGTGAAAAGTGGTGTGTAAGTAACGTTTATCTGATCATAACCCAATGTTAGTAGTGCTGATACTAACGACTTGTTTGGTAGTCAGATAGATAAGAGGGTTCCATGAGATGATGGGAAGATGAATAAAATAATGTCCTATTTAATGTTTGATGTGTACCAGAAAACTTGTTAGATTATAATATAAATTGTATACAAATCATAAATTTAATCTTACAAAAGTGGTGGTGGTAGCAGTGATGAGAGTAGGGTAATGACCATAGGAATGATATTGGCGGCGATGACAATGTTGACAATAATGGTGGCGGCAATTATAATAATGGTGGTAGTAATGAGGTCTGTGGTGGTAGTGAATAAGGATGGTAATAGTGGCAATGGTCATTGTGGGTTGAGTTTTGATGATAGTGATATTAGTGACAATGATGGTCCTAGTGGTAGGAAGGTGGTTTTAGCAACAAAGACAATGGTGATTACAGTAGTGATAGTAGTTGTAGCAACAATAATGATAGCAATGATGTCAATCATCACAATAGGGAGTAATAGAGGTGGTGATGATAATGGTGGTAGAACAAAGAAATTGTGTAGTGAGTATGTGAGGTGGTGATAACAATGGCGGTAGTGACAACAATGGTGGTAGAACAAAGTAATTGTGTAATGTGGAGGCTGAGGTTGAGAGAAAAACATTGTCTATCATATCCTTCTTACTAGCCCAAATCCTTCCTTTAAATAATTTCTAAATTAATGAATAGGATAAGATAAGCAAACTTCATATGTATATCTTATTTTATTGGGTCACCAAATAATAGATTAGAATAGGATAGAATAGTTTATCCTTTTTTTTTTTTTTCTTTTGTTATGACTACTAAATGAACCTTAAACATATTTGACATGACTTGAAAAATGATAACAAGGAGTTGAGTAGGAATTAACATTCTAAATTTCTTCTGCCTTGGTGTTTGGGTATGTCTGAACTTTTGTTTTGTTTGATACATAAATAAAAGTTGTGGCCAACTGTCAACTGATGACAATATTAAAAAAAAAAAATTCTCCCTAAATAATCTTGCGTTCTGTTCATGCAGACAATGGTAATTCTAATATGAGAAACTAAAATTGTGGAATGGAATTATTGTTATGTCTTTTTACACGTAAAATTTAATAATTATCATTTTTGCTATCTCTCATAATATTATGAATGAAATAGAAATTCAGCCCTCATTTTGTCACGTGCATTTATAAGGAATCCCTAGTCACCTTAACCAACTCATGTCCCATGCAGGAAAAGTTTTTCACACCAAAGATTATTCATTTCAAGTCTCCAGGGAACCTTTCGTGGTCCATAATGAGTTCTAAGGTTTGGTGTCTCCATCATCCAAACAACACAACTAGAATATAGGGCCCAAACTAGCTTGGAAACCTTGTTGCAGTTAATCTATACATTAACTTTACAAAAAAGAAGTTATAATTCCCTTCACAGTGCCAATGTGCTGCCACTATTAATTCCCATCCCTTTTCTTTTTTCTTTTAATATCTTATTTAATTTTTTTTTAAAAAAGCATTAATTTCCTTTTAAAAGTTATTCAAAAGCAATAAAATAAATAAAAAATCTTTTTTAAAAAGAACCACTGTTCATCCTCCTTCACTTTTATTTTACTTTTTTTATTTTTATGATTTTAATTTTTCTTTTTAAAATTAAATAATAAAAATATTTTTGTTTATGTTCGTTAATATTTTAAAATAAATTAACCTAAAAAATAAAAAAGATAAACATTGGAAAAAAAATTTAGATTAGGTCATAAAAATATAAAAAATATATATATGAAAAATATTTTATTTTACCTTTTAACATTATTTAAAATTTCCCATACTTATAAATTATAATTTTAATATTTTGTGATCAAATACAATAAAAATTAATAAAAAAAATCTAGAAAAAAAAATTAAAAAATTCTTTAATGGTGAAAATTAACAATATAATTTATTTTTAAATTAGGTGCTAAAAATTTTAAAAATAAATATAAAAAAATATAGAGAAAATTTTCTGTAACTTTATTTTTTTACCATTATTTAATTTTTGTATATTAAAAAGTAATTGATCTTTATTTCTCTATTTTTAGTCCTTAAAAGTTCAATGGTGAGAAACTAAAAATACACTACTTTATTATGTACCAAAAAAAAAAAATACACTACTTTATTAAATATAAGGACTAAAAAGGAAAAAAATTAAGGGACTAATATTATTTAAATTCCTAAAAAGAATTATGACGTTAATATTTTAAACTTAGAGTTTAATGGTCATGCACTGACAGTGTAAAGTAGTTTTATACTGTCATCCAATTACAAGTCACCATTTATTGTTGACTTTTATAATAAATACTTTAAAAGTCATTAATGGAGATTTCTGATTGGATAACAGTGTAAAAAATTTTACACTGACAGTGCATAACCATTAAACTCTTAAACTTAATAATGACATATATATCCAAATAATAAATCATGTTAAAAATTGACGTTAGAAGTAAAATAATTAAAATTCTAATGACATGTTTTAGATAATACGCGTAAAGCAAAGGTAAAAATATGATTTCCTTCTGTGGAGGATACCTGTGGTTGTAGTTTATACGAAAAATAAAATACTAGTTTTTCACATTTAAAATTTTGCACATTTAAAAATTATAATATTAATATTTTATGCTCAAATACAATAAAATTGATAAATAAAAAAATTAGATTAGGTGAATATTGAAAAATAAATTTAATGTTAAATTTTTTAGATAATATCCGTATATAATACAGGTAACAATACTAATTTGTTAACAATTTACTAAGCTGAAATTTTGGCTCGTTTATGAATTAGCTCAGCATTTTCACATGTTCGTGTTACTAACCTATGAGTTACCTTAATAAATAAAAATATAATCATTTTAATAATATTAACACCTAATTTAATATTATTAATATTTAATTTTAACATTTCCTTTGTCTAATTTGTTTTAACTAATATGTTAATTAATAATTATACCTTCAGACCCAATTCATCGATCTTAAACATTTAATTAATATAAGGTCTAATATCGGATCATTAAACATAACTTTTTATAACTTTTTTTTCTTTTTATAACTGATCATTAAACGTAATTTATCTTGTGAGGTTTAGGTGAGTTGAGCTAGAATCATGTAAATATCCTGAGATTCCTTTTAACCTGAACACAGGGTAGGCTTAGCTCTACTTTGCTCAATTAACTTGCAAACTTTAATTTAAGAGAAAATAGGCTATGCAGTGATAATGTAAAACAGGTTTACACTGTTATTTAATCACAAATTATCATATATGATAAGTTTGTTGACTTTTACAACAATTACCTTAAAAGTCATATCAACAATGATTTTTAATTGGTTGACAATGTAAAAAATTTTATACTAACAATGTATAATCATTAAACTCTTAATTTAAAATGATTAGCACAAAAGGATTCAGATCAAATAAAGCTGCTATTATTTTTTATATCCTTTCAAGCAATACAAACTGAGTACTTCTATAGGTGTTGACACCAATCCATTCATCTATAGGAAAAAATTTATTAGTTCAATTTTGATAAAAGTTTTTCAAATTAACTTGTCAGCCAAAATTCACATAAAAAATTGTTTTTATTTAAAAGTTAACTCTTGATGTTGAATACCCAGACCCAACATTTCGGGGAGTCAATAGGACCAATGTGATCTCAGCCACTGGGAGACCATTTCTCATGCCAAGACGGATAGAATTTCATAATTTCACAAGCTCACGACTATATTCAGTCTTTGACGAATAATTGAAGAAATTTCACTACCTGCTTTGTTTCTTATATATAAATAAAGATTCCTCGACACTTAACTATTATTGTACAAGTCTTTCAAATTTAATATTCCTTATATTCTTCTTCAAGCCTATATAAACTTCACACTCTCAAAATAAATACTTAGAAGGAAACTTAATACTACTCTAAAAATTTACAATGAAAGTTTGATAATAGCTAATAAATGTGAAGAATGTAACTAAAATGATGTACAAAGATTTTAAAACTCTAAAAGAATGAAAGAAAGTTTTTCATAGATTGTTGGTCATAAATTCCTTAGCTAGAGGAATTCATAGCTCTTGACATTTTTCTAGCCGTGGGAGATGAAATTTGTTCTTCTTCAGCTTTTAAGTTTATGTTAAGTCCATATATTTATTGCATGTATACTTTGTTTCATATTTCCTACACGAAAGTTCGTTTCTGATATGATGCCTACATCGTCTTGCTTTTTATCCTTTATAGGTGTGAAACTTTTTATTTTAAGCTTGACAATAAAATATCTTCATTGAATATCTATCTTGTCACATCTTTTTTTCTTTGAGCAAGGGCTTGACGCTCAAGAAAATCTTTTCTGATATGCTTTAACTTACTTATACAAAGTTTATAACGATTGCCTTATGAGACTCTTCAATAATTTTTTATATTCAAACTCTTAAGTCTAAACATTAACTCTTATCCTCATTAGTCTTAATAGATGCTTCATTCTGTAGGCTATACCAATATCGACTTTATAACATTTCACTCAAATCTTAATGTTTTATCTATTAAATTTTTGGGTAGTCAACTTGATTTTAGCAAAAGAAATTTAGTTGGCTGAAAAAAAAAAAAAAACTTGAATGACCAATATTACAATTTAAATTAAATGGACCAACCACCAAGTGCGGAGTTGTTCTAGCTTAATCAATGATCTCGAATTTGAGTCCTGTATATACAGCTGCATCTCTACCAACAAAAAAGATTAAACGGATCAAAATTGTAATTAAGTAAAAAAAAAAAAAAAGTTGTGTTAAGATGAATGAGGATGAAATTCTAGTGCCAATTTTTCACTTCAGTGGCTACAGTTTTGCATTCTTTCTTAGCTGAGACAATTTATAACTTGTTGTCATGTTGAACCATTTTAAACTTTTCAATCTTATTTAGAATTCTAGCTTCGGATTATCCTACTTTAGTGGTCAGGCCTAATTCCCCGCGTTCAAGGGTTTTGGGTCTGTTGTGATTAAGTAATGAGAGAAGGTTAGGCCACAGGTTCAATTTCATCCACATGATCTCTTGTGTCCGTTGAAATCATATTACCTGTATGAATATGAATTATGAAGCAATAAACACTAGTGCCTAAATATCCTTAATTAGGCTTCGCTATTTCTATTTTAATAAAAGCTTTGAAAAACCTGACCCGTATTTAGAGCCATACCCCAAACTCTTCGTTTTTCTTAGGTGTGCTAGTTAGTAGATGTGCATATAAAGCATTTGAAATCATAATAATGCATGTTTCTAGAATTGGTGGTTTGCAAGGTCAAACTAGTCTAAGAACTTCTCTGTTTTGGACATTTTACCTTATGTAGCATAGCTTGGATGCAAATTTAGCACAAATTGACAGTCTTGTCTGCTGCAAATGTCAGGAGTGTCTTTAAAGACTTGAAAGGTTGGCTCGTTAGAATGAAAGTCACACCTTTTTTGAAGGAAAGAAATTGATTCTATTCATATACGGTACTAGGCCATAAAAGCATTTTAATTTTGATTTATGTTAATGAAGGTGGTTAAAAGAGGGCATATTACATGAGAATTTTTGTCGTTGTGAGAAATAGAATAGTAAATATAGATCATTATAAATGATTAAGATTTAAAGATAGATGCATATATATTTTATTTTTTTTAAGTAGTTATGTAACTACTAACTAATTACGAATTATGATCATCTATGTGTGGTTATATGCCTTAAATATATAGTTTTCACATTCTTAAAATGAGAATTTTTACTAGATACATCCTCTCTCTCTCTCTCTCTTTATATATATATATATATATATAAGAGACATATCTAGTAAGAAAGCCATTTTTAAATGAGTGAAATGAGTAAATCTAGATAATGTAATCATGCATAGATGGTCAAGATTTAATGACATGTGATTACTTAAAAAGTTATGTGACTTTTTAAAATCTTAATGATTTGTGTGTTTTAATTTTAACCATTTATGTTCAAATCTAATGGACCAGCTTTATTCCTCTCATTCTCACATAAAAAGGACTCTCTCACTAAATATGTTCCATATATATATATATATATATATATATATATATATATATATATATATATATATATATATATATTCTATTTGATAGTTAGCCTATCAATTTTGATCTACATATATTTATGCTTTAGTTCTACTACATGTCAATTGTCAAACATCAGTTGTTCAACGTTAATGTGTAACTTTTTTCTGCTGAACTCATAAAGTATACTATTGATACGTGAAAAGTGAAGACCAAGAAGTGCAAGAACAAGCTCAATCTCATAAACTAGATTTCCATTTTGTCCTTGTAATTTTCTATTAGTAGTAGCAATCCATGCTTTTCAGTTCAGTTAGCACATCAACTCATCAACATAGCAGTTGAAATGAATGTCAAGCAACATTTTTTTTAATATCATGTATCCACGCAAATATTCACATCATTAATCAACAATATTGAAAGGTTACTTAAATCCTGTTTATTTATTAAATGTCGACCATTTTGATGCCCTTTTCTCCCCTTGCGATTTTTAATGTAAAGTGTGAAATAACAGTCTTTATTAAAAAAACAACGTTTAAAATTTTAATAACTTTATAATTTTTTTATATGTAGGTGTATTTTAGAGGGTAAAATGCAAAATGATAGTCTTTGATTAAAAAGTCAACAGAGTTGATATTTAAGAACTTCATAAATGCTTCTGTGTTAAAATCTCCTGCCTCCGTTTTTACCTAAACTCTTTCATTTAAACTTCACTAGGATTTTCACTCTAAATTTAAGTCGAGTCATCGCTGTACACTGCAAGTTTATCAATGAACATTGAGAAAGTTACGGGTAAGGATGGATTACTCTGTCAAGAACTCAAAATTACGTATAAGGAGAATTAACTGATTACAAAGAATAATTATTCAATTTAATTTATACATTTGTTACTACTTATTTATATTTGTTCTTACCTTGCAGTACAATTTTTATGAGTATCAATTTCTTTTATATATAGAGGGAGAGAGAAAATGAGTTATGCACTAACAGTGTAAAGTAGTTTTATACTGTTATCTAATCACAAACTATTGTGTATGGTAAGTTTATTGACTTTTACAATAACTATTTTAAAAATCATACCAACGATGAAATCTAATTGATTGACAACATAAAACTTTTATACTGACAGTATATAACCATTAAACTCATATACCCATTAAACAGTTTCTTACTATATTGGGTACAGCAAAGACAGGGATCATACACTATATAGTGCTATCATGTGGGTTTTCCCTTCTTGCCCTTGTTGGTCCAAACCCTTTTAAAACTACACTTGTGGTTCCATTTTTCACTTCTAAGGTGTGATGTCTATAAAGGATAAGTACTTATCTTGGATTGTCTATTTCTGTCTATCTACCATGAAAATGTGTTCATGTGTACAAGTGAGATGTCAATCATTTTTCAATTTTGTTCAACATTAGTTGATTCCACATAGTATAGGTAGGTAAAGAGATTGCATTAAACATGTGCTGATTGAGTCGTTCCCATCCTCTTTCCCCTGTAAAATTTGTAGCACCAAGTACAGGCAATTCAACTTACTAAAAATAAAAACTCATGATTGCCAATTATTTAAGAAAAAGTTCCACTAAATAAGTTTGTTTATAAAGTGAGAAAATAATAGTGTAATTATCTTTAAATTTTAATAAGTTAATATTGTGATATATTTTAATATAAATTAAGGGTAGATATATATTTTATTTGTTTATTTTAGAGACAATTTTTATTATAAAGGAGATCTTCTTCAAATATTTAATACCTAAATTTTTTTTATCGGATTTATAAAATTTTGTGACTAATGCTACATAGTCTCAAAAACTTGACAAAATCCACTTAAAATTTGTCAAATATCCAAGGGTATTGAATAAGTCAATTAATCATTTATGATTCAATAATAATGTCAATTCATTCTGACAAAAATTCTGAAAACTTTAAAATTATATCATATATCAGTTTTAATTTAAAACATAAACAAATAAGCCAAAGTCCCAAAGCTTTCACTACCAACCCACTTCTAATTATTTCGGTAAACTTTGTGACTCTTCCTTTTATCCTAAGAAAAGATGTGTGAAACATACATCCACATTAATCTGCTCAAATCCTTACTAAAAAAAAAAAAACTATGTTTTTGCGACCAAAGTTTTACTGACAGTTTGTTTCTGTCAAAAAATTAATTGTTATTAGTTTTAGCTGTAGCAATTATGAATTTTGGAAAAATGATTAAATAGATGCTTTTATGTCGGTGGGATTGTCGGTAAATTTTGTGCATTTTTGTGCGAAATTCTAATTGCGAAATTATTGACGGCACCTATTCAAACAAAAAATTGTGCACAAAGTTATCAATAGTTTCACCATTGATAACTATATTTTCCTTTAGCGATAATCATGTTATCAGTAAGTGACTGTTGGATTTTCCATGTTCTTTTTCCTTACTGACGAGTTTGTCATCACTAAGGGTATTTTTCCCTTACCAACGATTTAGTCGTGGGTGAGTGACTCTTTTATTGATAGAGATGCAATTCAATCTATTTTGACATTATATTATAAGTAAATATAATATAGAAATTTAGTAAAGTTTACTAATAAAAATTAAGGAAAATTTAATAATTATTACTAAATTTGATAATTAGTAATAAATTAATAAGTAAAATATTTTTTGATCAGTAATAAGTAAAAATAACTATTAATGTATTTAATAATTAATAATAAATTTACAAGTAAAATTTAATAATTACTAAAAAATTAACAATAGTTGATTTAATAATTTATTAGTATTCATTAGTAATTTTTTTAGTAATTATTAAATTTATTACTACTTATTAAACTTTACCTATTAGTTTATTATTAATTATTAAATTTATTACTGGATAGTAATAAATTTAAGAATTATTAATAAATTTGATAATTAGTAATAAATTAATAAGTAAATATAATAGTATAATTATAATTAGTAATATCTTTCCACCAATTAGAGTGTGTAATTTAAGAGGTACATTTTAGACCTGGCACTGAGTTGTTAAATATCATGTTACATATAATACCTCTCCTCCAATTAGAGTCTGTAGTTTTAGCTGTTTTGAAGAAAAAGAATCGAGTTTTAACTTTCATATTTAATATGTATTATTAATAATAAAAAATGTTTATGAAACATGGGATCTAACTTGTATGGTTTTATTCATTCATAGTAGAAAAGGCTTAACATATGAGTTTTATTTTATTTTGAGTGTGAATCCATTTGAGAAACAACAATTAATTAAGTTTTTCGATGATTTATTACAAATCAAATTGAGTAACCAAAGCTCTTTTAAAATTATGGTTCTATTAGAATTTCAGGGTGTTATGCAAAGAGTGGCACGAGGGGAGGAGATATTGAGCTCATGCAGATGATGCTGCACGACAATATCAGGTCTTGTAGAGTTTGACAGCACTATAGGAGTAGCCCGTGGTGCACGACCTACAGCCTCAACAACACACCAAGGAGGAGGATGCATCAATAGATGATTTTTTGGATGATCGCTATCAAGATTATTAGATTATCTTAGGTTTTTTTATGATTTATGTATTATATTTATCATTATTCATTTTATGGTTTATGAGGATTATTAGATTAGCTTTATGATTTGTTTTATTTGGCTTGTTTTTTAGATTAATATTTTAATTAATATAATTGAAATTAATTCTAATTATTATAGAATAATTAATTATAATTATGTACTACTAAATAATCTAAAAATAATATTTTAAAAAAATAGGTTTTATTTTCTGACAGATTGGTTTGTTTACCGATGGTCTTTTGTCAGAAAATATTAGCTAATTAATTACCTACATCTTAATTGTTGGTAATTAGACACAAATTTTAACCGTCAGTAACTGAAAACAATATCGACAACTTTACTGTTTTTTTTCTTTCGCCGTAAAAAAGAGTTACCAACGCCTCTATTTGAGACCGATTAAGAGTTCGTCGGTAATCTGTCGGAACACTTGCATTACCAACAATATTATGGATATAGACAACTTTTGACCGTATGTAATAACATTTTTTCTTGTAGTGCCTTGTTAATATTTTTATAATAAACAGTTGTTAAAACCAAAACCAAAAAGAAATTACTGCAGGAACTAAACAAGGTTAGTAATAAAATGGAAAATGTTAAACGTACAACCCATTTTGGAGTGGAGGAGGAGAGAGATAAAGAGAAAAAAGAAAAAATAAAGAGAAAAGGTGATAAATATAATATGTGATGTGATAAAAAAAAAAGGTAAAGGGAGATAGAAAAAAATAAAATTGGGTGGAAATGAGTTGTAAGAGAATGAGTCATGTGTTTATAATTACTTAAAATGAAAAATGTTAAATGTCTATCCTATTTTGGGGTGGAGGAGGAGAGAGATAGAGAGAAAAAATAAAAAATAAAAAAAGTGATAGATATGATATGTGATATAATGGAAAAGATAAAAAAATAAAAAAAATAGGGTGAGAGTAAGTTGAAAGAGAATAAGATGTGTGTTTAGTGTATATAATTATCCTAAAATTAATTTGATTCGGCAAGAAATCAATATTCCACAAACAATCAGGGTCATCCACCCTTTAAAAATTCAGTTTCCTTACGAGAAATAGAATTAATGTTTTCTGAACTTTTACTCCAACAACCACATCCTGAACCCCACACACTAGAGAGAGAAAGAGACGCAGTCATTTTCCATGTAGAAGTGCCGTTGTGTCATAGTCTCCAAACTCCAAACTCTACGTGCCAAACAAAAGAACTTCATGTGGAGGCAAAGCCAAGCATACGCCAAAGTTTGTATTTAATTTTCTACCCTTCGTTCCTTAGCTTGCCTCCTTCAAAACCAAGTCAATAGCCAAAACTTGAAACAAACAACACGGTCCTTCTCAGTCTTATGTCTCTTTCTCTTTAACAACCCCCTCCTCCCATAGCTCTCCACAACAATATTAAAAGCCTTCGAACACCCACATTGACATGCCGCCTGTCCCAAATGCTAAGCAAGGTTAGGTGAAGAAAGCAACCTTAAGCACCGTCAAAACCTTCCTTTTACAGAATAACCTGACGTGGGTTCTTCCAGCTTTTTCCACACTGTCATTGATCAGGTGGTGAATTAATTGCTTGCCAAATGAAAAGAACTAAAACTACTCGTTGAAGAGGAGGACTCCAAGCAGTGTTGTTGTTTCTACTTTTTGTTTTTGGTGTTGCCTTGCCTTCTTGTGTTCTGGACAATATGTTGGTGCAGATATCACCGAGTTTGAGGCATGTCACCGTGCTTCCGGGAAAAGGGTTGAAGGAATTTATCAAAGTGAAGGTTGCATCAAGGAGGCTTTCTTATCGGATGCTCTTCTATTCACTCTTGTTCTTCACATTTCTTCTTAGGTTTGTGTTTGTTTTGACAGCAGTGGATGGCATTGATGGAGAAAACAAGTGCTCTTCCATAGGTACATTATCAGTCTCCCTCTCTCTCTCTCTCTCTCACACACACACACACACAGTCACAAACATAAAAAGACATACATGCATAGCCGAAAACACATAAAGATGTACCACGGGGTGAATGAGGGTTATATGTTCAATATATCGAAGCATACTTGTATTTCACTATGCTTTGAGATTTTCATGATCTGCAAATAGCTATTTGGCAGAATTCGAAGTTTTGTGATTATTGATTAACGGTGCTTCTATAAGTTTGAAGAGTGTCTATTATTTTTCAATTTTGGCTACTCGTGTGTATTCAGTTATGAGAAGCTTTAGACATAATTATAAATATCTATGAAGAGTTTCATTTGTTGGAACTGGAATTTCTGTAATATGTATTTTGCACTGAGTAAGTGTAGCAGGATTCGTCAATGATTACTGTTGGGTAAACTTGATATCATGCTCTTGTATTTTACTTTTAAAAGTAGATAAGGTATGATGCAATGTTAGAAATTTATATTGACACTTGATATAGATTTTATGCTCTCAAAAATCCAATAACAAAGAACGAATTCCATAATTTGCGAATATCAAATTCCAAACCCACAAATTTGGGATAATGATGCATTCTGTAACCTTTTGAATTTGAAACACGTGCATGACATTTTTCGGTCTAGATATTATAATTCCAGTAAACTTGATTATTTATGTATATATATGACCTTTTGATTTACTAAAAAAATATTTGCAGGTTGCCTGGGAAAAAAATTGAGGCCAAAGATTTTGGGTAGAAGTCTTGAATCAAATGTAATCTCCTCAACTTTTATAATTATATTTGTCAGCATGTGAATCCACATGGTAACTAATTGACCAGAATTATCTAATGGTGGCTGAAAATGACACTTTTTTCTGATAGGTCCCAGAAGTGATATACGGAATATTAGATCAACCCCTTGGCAAAGATGAATTAGAGGGAAGGTCTGATATTCCTCAGACGTTAGAAGAGTTCATGGCCCAAATGAAGGAAGGAGGATATGATGCCAAGACATTTGCACTTAAACTACGAGAAATGGTAACCATTTTCCCACTCTTTCAAACTAATGCAAAGAGTAAGAGTTTTCCAAGTTCAAGTCTCCACTAAAATTCTGAACATTTTCTTAGGTAACGCTTATGGAACAAAGGACCAGGGAAGCCAAAATCCAAGAATATCTATATCGTCATGTAGCATCAAGCAGCATACCCAAACAGCTTCACTGCCTTGGCTTGAGGCTGGCCAATGAGCACACCAACAATGCAGCAGCACGCCTTCAGCTACCCTCTGCAGAACTTGTCCCTGCCCTGGTTGATAACAACTACTTTCACTTTGTCCTTGCCTCAGACAATGTGCTTGCCGCCTCTGTGGTTGCAAAATCACTAGTTCGCAACAGTTTGCGACCTCAGAAAGTTGTTCTACACATAATTACAGATAGAAAGACTTACTATCCAATGCAGGCTTGGTTCTCCTTGCACCCTTTATCACCTGCCATAATTGAGGTCAAGGCATTGCACCACTTTGATTGGCTTACAAAGGGAAAGGTGCCTGTGCTGGAAGCAATGGAAAAAGATCAAAATGTACGATCGCAGTTTAGAGGGGGTTCATCAGCTATAGTTACAAATACTACTGAGAAACCGAATGTAATTGCCGCAAAACTGCAAGCACTTAGTCCTAAGTATAATTCAGTAATGAATCACATTCGGATACATCTTCCTGAGGTAAAAGTGATAGCAATATGAAGCAAAATTACTTTTGTGTAACTGATTAACCTTTTGCATGTGATGCTTACTGCCATGACACATTTTTCATTAACAGTTGTTTTCAAGTCTTAGTAAGGTGGTCTTCCTCGATGATGACATTGTGGTACAAACTGATCTTTCACCTCTGTGGGACATTGACTTGAATGGAAAAGTCAATGGAGCAGTAGAAACATGCAGTGGAGAAGATAAGTTTGTGATGTCAAAGAGGTTGAAAAGCTATTTGAACTTCTCTCACCCTTTAATATCCCAAAAATTTGATCCCAATGAGTGTGCTTGGGCTTATGGCATGAACATTTTCGACCTCGATGCTTGGAGGAAGACCAATATAAGCTCTACATACCATTACTGGGTTGAGCAGGTATATGTATTCTCCATCCTACTATAATATTGTAAAGAAAAAGAAACAAGTAAAAGTGAATTAATTTTGATATGCTCAAAACTAAAATTTGAGTTTCCATATTGGAGAAAGATAGTATACTAACACACTATTGGTGTTATGCTTTATGCAGAATATAAAATCAGACCTCAGTTTGTGGCAGCTAGGAACATTACCTCCTGGATTAATAGCATTCCATGGTCATGTCCACACTATTGATCCTTTCTGGCACTTGTTGGGATTGGGATATCAGGAAAGTACAAGTTTTGCTAATGCTGAGAGTGCTGGTGTCATCCATTTCAATGGCAGGGCAAAGCCATGGCTAGATATAGCCTTTCCCCATCTAAGGCCATTGTGGACCAAGTACATTGATTTTTCAGATTACTTCATAAAGAGCTGTCACATTAGGGCATTGTGACTTTGATGAGTGGAAGGAATGATATTTGCATATAAAGGAAGATCAAAATGAAAGGACTTCCTCAAAGCATATGCCCATCCACCACTACAAAGAAGCGACAACAAGTGGCTACTTGGCAAGATGCACCCCCTGTTTCAATTTTCATTTTTAACTCTTCAGTTGAAATTCTTTTTCTCTTCAATCCATATTGTAAGTATGAGTATTTGTAGATCATATATATAAGAAAACGCGGTTCTTTTGGAAAACGAACATGCAAGCTAATGGATTAAGATGTCAGATGAAGAAATAAAATATTTTGAGGGAGAGATGAAAGGACCATTCAAAATCCTTTTGAACCAGTGATCTCTAGTCACATGATTGCAACCTCACCAGTGCACCAAGGCTCACCCTCTAATATGTAACTATATTGTATGCTTAATATGAAAAACTTGAGACCTACCTCCCAAAATTAGGGGCATAACATGCACTACATTCATTGAGACACATTCACAAACATGTTTTCCCCTGGTCAGCTTTACTAATGGCTAGGAGGGCCTTGAACCCGGATGCAAACCACCTTCACTTCTTCTCCTTCTTCTACAAGAACATTCCATCTCTTCATTGACAACCCCATCTCTCACACTTAAAACTGACTCCTTTTCTTTTGCCTACAAAAGCTACTTTTTTCCTCAAATGCCAATTTTGGGTTGTGTATAACATAGCCACTGACTAAGTGACTATGGATAAAGGGCATCACGTCCTGTTTCCATCAGGGGACCCCACTGAGAAGTATCTAACGCCAAAACTATTGTCACAACCGCAGAATTTAAAGCCCAATTGGTTTCAGAAAACATTTTTTATTTTCATTTTCAAATTTTTAGATTTAGAATACATTTTTGGTTTGACTTCCTATTTTCTGTTTCCAACAATTGAAAATATTGAAAACGTGTTAGATTTAACTATTTTCAATAAAAGTTTATAAAATAAATTTTATATAAAGTTTACAAACAAATTTTAAAAGAATACACTTATATTTTTATTAATGAACAAAGTATGAATAAATAAATTTATAATATATATCCTCAATCATGGCATTATAAGCTGAAGATCATAATTTATCATACAAAATTATTAGAACCTAATTCCATGTGCATAATTACCATTTATGTACATTTTCACTAAAATTGTCGACAACAATCTATTCTAGGCTTTATACGTAACATTCTAAACCTCTGCTATACCATGTTATGGTAAAGGTAAAAAATATTCACAGTGCCACACCCACAAGATTGGTTATTAGCCTGATTCCAAATATATCACTAAACTAGATTGATCCTGCTTCATTAATCAAATGCATAACGAAAGTATGAAACAGCTATACTATGCTTCACTTCATCCGTTGCAAAACCTCCTCCAAAACTGTCAAAGGCTTAGGCTTTGGTCGGTTAAACTTCTCCATAAGCACTTATAGAAAAAAAAAAAATCATAAGATAAAATTAATTAAGTTTCTCTCATAGGCTAAAATCAATTGATGCACCACAGCTTTTGCAGAATTTAAATGAGAGAATTTTTATCAAATTTAAGTGCATAAGTTGATTTTAGCTTACGAAAGAAACTCAATTCATTTTAACTTCTTTGTTTTCTTCTCCGACAAGTGATAAGTTTATCCAAATGGCCTAGAGCCAAATCTCATAAAAAAGTGTCATGAACCAAAATATATTTAGATAGAAAAGTAAGCAAGTTAAATTGATAGATAAATGTTGAGGTTTAATTACCTTTTTCGGTCTCTATAATTTGCATATTTTATCTTTTGGTTCTTATAGTTAAAAATAATCTGTTTTAGTCCCTATACATACATTTTCAATATCAATTTGGTCTCTGCAGTTACATGTGTCTTTACTCTGTAAAATAAAACCATTACAAAATAAAAATTGACAGTATAAAACCGTCACAAATTAACATTTTTTGACAGTTTTTTATTCAATTTGTAGTGGTTTAAAATGACAAGGATCAAACAGATATCAAAAGTACATGTATAGAAACTAAAACAGATTATTTTTAACTATAAAAACTAAAAGATAAAGTTTATATAGCTATAGAGACTAAAAAGATAATTAAACCTAAATGTTAGTGTAGCATCAGCATGGGCTGCATATTGGAAGGAAAAGAAAAGCAATGTTCACATCCCACCTACTCATGAAGTGGAAATGTATCATTGTATCCTAATCCTGCACATTGGAGACCAGCCACAGACCTCCTCCATGAACTTAAAAAGACTTATTTTGCAGAGCAACGATACAATCCTGATTATCCAATATTAGGTTCATGTTTTGCAGCATTTGATGGTCCAAACTCCAAATCAATATCTCGCATGTCGTTGTCAGGAAACCGAGACTTGCCTTTGTTCTTCCAGTAGTTCCCGCCAGCGAAAGAACAGTAGCTGGAATGTGGTTCACAGTGCAGACTGCAGAGGTGAAAAAGAGAGAAGAAAGAGACTATTGGGAAAAAAAAAAAACACTTAAGTCTCACATTAGCCAATGATAAAGCTAAAATAAAGTATATAAGTTTAGGACAACGTTTACCTTTGGGCTTGCTTTTGTGCTGAGTTAGGTCCAAATGCAAATTTGAAGAGGGACCCGCAAACGAACATCATCCTCGCCGCCATAACCAACACCATCACCGGACCACTCTCTCGCACAGCACTGCCACCACTCGCTGCACGGTGGCGCCGTCGCCATAGGCGCATGCATGCACAGGGGCCCCTTCCCCCTCCTCCTTCTTCCCTTCGCATCTCTAGCCCACAGCTGCTGCTGCCTATACATTGCGTCATTACAAGGAGTTTCAAACATAAAACAAGTCGTGATTATAATTACATACAGCGCCACCGCGATTTCAATCACAACGTTTTCATTTTATTTTTTTATTTTATACTTATTTTTTAAAATATTTTTAATACTATTTTCTATTTTTACTTAAAATAAAAATTAAAAACGGGCAAGCCAAGCAGCCTGTGAAAAATTCTGGGTCAATTTTGGCAACTGCAGGAATATCCATTTGTCCAACCAAAGTGGACGGCGGCAGCATGACAGCATCTTTTTAAGGTGGGATTAGGTCACAGGATATTTATTGTGTATTAGAATAAGGGAAACAGATAAACTTATCTGTAAACATTTATAGGAAAAATAAATAAGAAAAAATATAATAATTTTTTTAAAAATTAAAATTAACTATATATAAGTTAAAAATTAATTTTAAAGAATTTAATATGAGAATCTTATAAATTATTTTATGCATATATTAATTTAGTTTATAAAGATATATTTTTTTATTATTATTTATTTATTTATAAGTATTTATAAAAGAATTTATCCAAACATATCTAAGGATAGTTGAATCTGGCAAGTCGTCAACCAATGGAGTCTCAATACTGAACATAGGTTGTTTTAGTTTCTTAGTTTTGCCTATTAGGGTGAGGTAGTTGAGTTGAGAAGATGTTGTGGGTTAAGAGGAGAGGAACTCCGATTGGATGGGTGTGGACGTGGCTTTTAGAGAGAAATAGTTGGACTTGGGAGGATGCTTTTAACAAGGTGGAGGTAATGAGTGGTAATTGAAATGTGTGTAAATGGAATATTGTAGTTGGCATGCGGTGTTTTGATGGCTCCGAAGTTTGGGTAGATTAACATTTTCTGAAAGATGGGACGATGCAATTTCCGCTTTTAAACAGAGTAATGTTTGTTTTTATTTACCTTTCGGCTATTAGGGTTTAAGGGAATGATGAAGGGGTCTCTTTTCCAAAGGCCAGAACATGCCAACGGCTTACAACAATGATGGATGAACAATAATAATAGAACTAAATATTACTCCCTTCACTTCCTTTTTAGTTGTAAATTTTTTAAAAATTTTTATTTCAATTTATCTGTCAATTTTAAAGTTTAAGGTAATATTAATTACTTTTTTTTTTTAATTATACCCTTATTCCTCACCTAATTTATACATTTACAACTAATATGTATTTATTATGAAGTAAAAATAAAAAAGAATATAATAAGAAACTTCAAAATTACTTTATGAAAAACAAAAAAATTTATTACATTTCTTAATTTGTGTATAAAAACTTTAAACAATACTTTCTCTAAATTCAAATATAAACTAAATTAACTAACTTTTATGATAATTAAGAAAATTAATTAATAACATTTAATATTACTAATCACATTTAAAAAACAAACTTTTTCCTAAAATGCCTTCATTAAAATTTGATATGAAAAATAAAATAAATCATTAAAATTAAAATATCAATTGAAAAATATTTTTGAGATGGTATCATTAAATATGATGAAAATAATTAAAATTTACTTATATTTAAGTCCACTAAGCTTTTTTTGTTTGTTGCTTATAATTAAGTCCGAAATAAATAATTAAAAATAAACAGAAGTAGAATTTTTAAAAAAAGCTATCTCAAAGCGATATAGCATTTATTATCGTCCCTCTAGCTCCCAGCCTCGCAAATATAGAAGAGTCATCCCTCCGCACGTTACAGACGAGTGGCACAGGATTAATAAACCCGCCACCAAAACACCATACTGTACTCCCACCCCACGCATCTAACTCTATATCGATCTTTATAGTTGAGAAACCTTCAATAATCGTAAATTCATCCATTTGCTTACAAAGGGAAATTTGGCTACACCAAATTTAAACTAAAGCACCATAGCTCTATTGCTTCCTCGATTGTTAAATCATATCTACTAGCAAGAATGCCCTCTTCCCTATTTTGCAAAGCCTAAACCGAAATAATGCTGCTGTCTACCATTGGATTATCTTTAGAACCCAGTAGCAACTATTAAAACAGAGGCGAAGCCAGCCAGACAAGCTTATTAACATTTACATGCAAATACCAGCATTAATCATAATAGTATCATGTGCCAAATACAGTCAGAAGTCACCACTGGGTCCAGTTAGAATACTTAGAAGAGAACGAACAAAGCCAGGAAGGTATGGTAAAATGGATACAACCTTGGGCCAAAATGCAAGCCCAGAGAATTGTACAGTGCCAGCTTAGGCAACTGGTGGACGGAGAACGTGATCCTGTGAGGTATCCACTGCAGCAGGTGGCATAAATTGCCACATTGCAACTCCTGGATAACTAATAAAAGGTACCAACTTGCTGCCATGGGCTTGGCCTTGTGCCGCAAATGCAGCAGGGATTGCAGCAGGGGGAGGCATGAAACTAGGTTGTGCATTCAAAGATTTCAGCTGCTGCTCCAACTTCTCTTTCTCTGCCTTGAGCCTCTGTTTCTCATCTCGAAGTTCATTCTTCTCAGCCTACACAACAGATAGGAATTTGATTTTTAATACAGTTAGCATTGTGAGTTTCTCAGTCACCATTAGGAAAAGGAAATACTTTTAAGGCAGAAAAATTAAAGGCAGTTTGGTTTTAAAAAAGTGGTTTTTATTTTTATTTTCATTTTCTAGTTTTACTTTAGTCAAAAAATGTCATCTTGTTTTCAATTTATTTCTTGCTTTCAATAGTTTGTATACGAAACAGTGAAAATAAGTTGTTTTCATTGTTTGCTATACAAATCTTTGAAAACATTAAACAAAACAAAAAAGTGGAATTTTTGTAATTAAAAGTGAAAATAAAAAACAATTTCTAAAACCAAATGCCTGCTAAGTGATCCAGAATACAGAACTCCCAAGAAGTCATTCAAATATGAATATAACTTGAAACCTCACCTTTAACTCTTTAATCTTTTCTTGAAGACCCTGATTAGTGTCTTTCAACTTCTGGGCTTCACCCCGTAACTGGGTCACCATTCGGACAGCATCAATCAGGATAGCAGCTTGTCTGTCTTGGTAGGCCTTCCAGGCTCCAAAATGGAGCCCAATTCAACAAACCTAACCATGTTCATCATGTTAGGTAGATGCCTCACTTACATATTTACACAAAGACTCACAAGGAGAAAAGAAAGACACAGGAGGTAGATGTAGTTGGAATTTGGAAGTAAAAAGTGTACTTGTCGTTAAGCCTATCTCTTCGCAACTTCTCCCGACATGCCTTGGAGCTAGAAGCAGCACATGACTCAGACCTAACCCTGCAACAGGAAATGAACAAGAGAATTAGGATAACTTCCTTCTAGGATAAACCGTCCGATTGGGTCCACTTATTTTTCGGGGTTTAATCATTGCTATAACGTTTATATACAAAAGAGCAGTCAATACTCAATACTATAAGACAGGAGGACATGATTTTAGAAAATTGGCCTAAATGTTGAGAAAAAAATGTTATACTTGAACAAGATAACATATTTAATGCAATAGGATTTGTGATGTTGATTTCTTGATTAACATCGATTGCACTAATTAGCCTCATCCTTTGATTGAACTACATTACTAGACATCTGTCAGTTCGTTGAAGATCACTTATGGCCAATGCCTAGCAAATTTATTTAAATTATTTAAACAATTTATTATGCTACAAAAAGAAAGAAAACAAAATAGAGAAGTAAATCATCAGAGACTGAAACAGCAAGTAGCCAGGCACACAAGCAAAACAACAGAGATTAGGAAATGAAGTGAATAAAAAGCTTCAGAAGAGCAGGTTCAGAATAAGATTGCCAAGAAAACATGTTGATTCTTTGTTTTTTTCCTTTAGTTAACATAAAATTATTTTATTCAACAAAAATGAAAGAAAAATAGAACATTGTGTACCTCTTCTTTGAACCAGACTCTTTGAGACCGTCAGAATCCCCCAATGAGTCATCGATTTCAACACTAGGAGCAGATAATATTGTAAGAAAGAAAAGCTAGTCAAAAAATAATTATTTTTTTATGGGGACGGGGTTGGGATGGGGTAGATAGAATCAAGAATACAGTGTTGTGAATATTAATGTCAGTAGCCATTTTGCACAAACAAAAATGTACAGGGCCTTAAATCACAAATATATATGTTTTGGAAAGAAAAAATACTCACCTAACAGTAAAAGGTTATTGAAATACATGCATCACAAATATAAAGAATGTATCATTAAGAATGGTAATAAAAGTAGCATCCCATATTTCCATATGCCCCTAAGGAAAAACCCTTCCTGAATTTGTATGTAGCCATTCAGCCAGTTAAGTTCTCAGACTAAATCCACCCCTTTCCCCTCCAAAATATTGTCAAGCAAATGCACTATGCAAGATTCTGGTATAATTATTTCCCATTCTCGTATTAAAACCTACGACCAATGGAAAATTGCACTCTTGGAAGTTAGAACAATAACTAGACTTATCCCACTAAGTGGAGTTGGCTATATTGGGCTCTAGCAGTAGCCAAATTTCAGTAAAACCATTTAAGGAAGATCTTTCTTATTTCTCATAACACTCGCTCAGGTCTTCCTCTACCCATTAATTAGAATGTCCTCCTCCTCTATTCATCCACTTCTCTCACTTGAGACTTTATTGGTCTCCTTCTCCAATGACTAAACTAAACCACCTACCTTAAGTGTGTTTTGTCTTCTTCTCCTCAATAGGCGCCACTCCTGCAACCCAACTTCCTCTCAAATATTTTTCTACATAATATTGCACTTATCCACTCATCCACCTCATTACTCTCATCTCTTCCAAATTTATTTCTTGCCCTTATTGGCACTTTCACTACCCCCAACCCCAACATTCACTTCCATAGAGCATTAAAAACTTGCAAGCCATAACCGCGTACAGAAGAATCTTCCCTTCAGTCAAACAGTCACTCCACAATTACAAATTATGCCTGAAGCATTTCTCCATTTCATCCACCTAGCTTGACTACTACCTAACATGACCCCTATGACCTCAGAAAATAACTAACCACCCAACTTGGAGGTACAAATGATCTCCAATTCCATACGCCAACAACATAATTATATAAATGCCAATTTAAAAACATGAATTACAAGGCAATCAACAGTTCCAGAAACACACACTGCACAGACAAAATAAATGCATAAACATACATCCATTCAATGTTCTAAAGAGAAAATTAAGAAATGTAAAACCCGCAGAAGCAATTAAAACTCGCACGTGCAAAAATGTCCTGAGGCATCCGAATTAATTCTGACGAAACATTTATACACCCAAAGACGCCAAATTCTGCCACGTAATATTCAAAAACTAAAACCGAAAACTACAACTACCCGTGACTACTGCAATCCCAAAAAATAATTAAAAAAAAACAACAAAAATCACATTTCTTCCGCGAACACAAAATCCTGCACCGCGTAGAACTTCCGGAAACACAAAACCCTAAAATTCACCATTCACAAAAGCAAACCAATCAAACAACGATACAGAAACCCTAATCATATCAATCAGCGAGAAGGGGCAAAATCAGAGAGCACGCGAACAAAAGCGAGAAAAGGAAAACGCAATTGAAGAAGCGATCTGCGAGTACCCGACATTCGATGAGTTCGGGGGCCACGTGAAGGCAGAGGAAGGGACCGCGAAGGTGGAATCTGCGACGGGAATATCGTCGATCAAAGCGTAATCGAAGAGCCAATTGGTGTTTTCCCGGGAAGCCATTGTGCGGGTTGGATTCCCGGAAAATTGAGGATTTTCCCGCACGGGGAGTGGCGTTGTTTTTCCTGGGAAACAAACAGGGAGTGTGCGGGGTGTGGGGTTTGCTTGCACGTTTTGAAGTTCGGAGGCGAAGAAGGTGAAATGAAGGGAGGTTATTTTAATATATTTATGATTTATTATTAATATTAATTTATTGTTATTATAATTTTCTGGGAAAAGGGAATCTGCATGTGTGTGAGAGAGATAGATTCTGAGAGATGGGGAAAATTGGTGGCAACTGGCAAGTGGTGGTGGAATTTTCGTCGTCAACTTCTACGACAAAATGGTTCCGGGCTTGGGCTTCAGTATGGGCCTATCCTTGTTTGGATTCTGAGACTTTTCAAACCTGTCTTTGTACCTTTATTTTTTTCTCTCAAAATGAAAAAAATAATTTACCTTTATATTATAATTAAAAGAGTTTAATGAGTATATATACACTGTTGTAAAAGTTTTTAGATTGACAGGCAATTAAAAATTACCTTTGATATGACTTTTAAGATACTTATTATTAAAGTCAACAAATTTACCAAATATGATAATTTATGATTAGATAACAGTGTAAAAAAGTTTTACAATGTTAGTATATATCCAATTTTCTCAAATTAAAATACACAATTTAGAAATTTAGACTTTCACTCTTCTTATTTTCTCTCAGTTAGAATTTTTAATATTATTTATCTTTTGTCCTTTGAACGTGTATATCAAACACTATTCTTGCAACTAGTCAAAAAAATCACTCTAATTGTTTTTTTTTCATTTATAATATTTTATTTCTATCTCTAAATTAAATTTTAATAATTTTATAAAATATTTTCAATAGATAAAAATAATTTTACATTAAAATTTAAATTATTTGTTATAAATCTAAAATATCATTTATATATTTAAAGATATTTAATATTTATTTATTATGAATTTTAATTACATAAAAATAAACATTTATAATATAATGCACAAGTTATACTAATTAATTAGAAAAGTGACCAGATCTTATTATTAATTAATATCTTATATTAAATACTTATAAGCATTTAAAGAATTCATTATTAATAGCATTTTGTGATGCCAGTATAGTAAGGATTAAAGAAATAATTTTATAAATGAAAAGTGCTTTTGCCTTTTGATTTTATTTCTTTTTAATTTGGTCTCGTAATTTTTATTTTTATTTTTTACTTTTGGATTCCTTGAATGAATAGTTGATCACCATACGTATTCTTTTGTCTTCCTTAATGGAACACGAGGACATAACACTAATGACGATTACTTGGCACAACGTAGTGGCTTAGCTATTTATGGAGAGACAAAAGAAATAGGAGAAAACTTAGATACAATACTTAGGTGTTGTTAGTGTTGTTTTCTAATTAGAATTGAAATTTTATCTTGTTAATCCGCATAATAAAGATATGCATTGAAGAATTATATAAATTACCAAGATAAAACTCTACTTCAAATTAGAAAATAATAGCATCAACACCTAAGATAATGTATCTAAGTTTTGTCCAAAGAAATAATAATGTTTGGGATTGGTGATGCTTCAACTTGGAATGGTTGTTTATTTGTCAACAAATCTTAAAGCTTCAGCTATACTATAAATAAAACACACACACACACACACATATATATATATGGGTTAGGATCGTTGACACTAAGTGTCAAAATTAGTCAAATTACACCTTCAATAACTTTTTGTAGAATACAAATTTAATCGATCCAATTGTTGAATTTGATGTTCTTATTAATTAGATTAACTATCCAAAATTTCATACAATTCCAAAACTATTTAGTAGTTCATCGCATCACTTTATTTTAACGTACAATAAAAAAATTAAAATATATATAAATATTCAATGTTAGATAACATATCTAAAAAATTTCAAATTATATGAAATTTGATATATATGATCACGAAGATAATATGACATAATTCAACAGTTGAATTGGTTAAATTTGCATTCTACAAAACGTTATTGAAGGTGTAATTTGATTAACTTTGACATCTGGTGTCACAAATCCTGAGCCTATATATATATATATATATATATATATATTAGATTTGTCATTATTATTATTTTCTTGTCTGTATAATATTTTATCTATCTTTGAAATAGAAAAGATTCTTTTTAAGACAAATCCTACCAACACAAACAAATTTTCTAGCTAATGTTATTATATAAGCATATTTAAAACTTTAATTACATTTTAAATGTTGAATACATTATTATGCATATAATTCATTAAAAATCCTAATCTATATTAAGACTTCTATAATCAAATATTTATTTTTAATAGTATATTGTACTTTAATTTTTTTTTTTATGCATTAAACGTGAGAATACAATAGAAGCAAGATCAACTCGCAAAAAAGAGAAATAAAGGGGGGGCTACATCAAAGACTCTCAACTTAGATATCTCAAAACCATGCTTGGCTCTGAAAACATGATGCTACTGAATGGTCAAATCGTGAAGAGAGTGCTCAAGGATTTGACAAACCATTGAAAAGTAGGGTGTTCAAAATAGGTGAACTGAACTGAATTGTATGAAAACTGAACTGAACTAGAAAAACAATTCGTCCGAACTGAACTGAATTGAAAAATAGTTTAGGCGAGTCGAACTGAACTGTTTGGCAAACTATTTTCTTAAATTTGAACTGAACTATATTTTGAACTAAACTAAACTTTTTGAACCGAACTAAACTATCAAAACTATTTTTTTGCATTGAAAATTTTTACCCCTTTATACAAATGGTTTGGTTCAGTTCAATTTCGAGTTTCTCAAACAGTTCAATTCGGTTCTCAAACAGTTCAGTTCGGTTTGTTAGAAAAACAATTCAATTCAATTTTTTATAAAAACAGTTTAATTTTTATAGTTTAGTTCGGTTCGGTTTTCAAATAATTCAATTTAATTTAGTTCAGTTTTTTTAAACACTCCTAGCGAAAAGCAAGGATGATGATGGGAAGGACTAGCATGAATGAGCTGTAAAGTTAGTTGGGAATTGGATTCGACTATGACTTGCTTGAAGCCCCAACTCCAAGCCACGCGAAGACTGAGAAGGATGCCCCAAAGCTCTACTTACATAATCGAGCAAGCTCCAAGGTTGGCTAAATAACGTAGATGAAAAGCGCCATGATGATCATGTAGCAATCCTCCATGCGAAGCCAAATGGGAGGAAGCCAAGAAAGAGCCATCCAAATTAATGTTAAACCAGCCAACAGGTGGGGCTATCCACTTGATATCACTAGAGTAGTTAGCACAAATGAGTTGATTAGCAACGCCAAGCGCGAGCTGGGTGGCATCAACAAATCTGCGCAAAGATGCTAAGGCACAAATTCTAGGCGAAAAGGCCTCTAAGTTTAGCTCCTTATGGCTAAAAATCAGTTCGTTCCTTATTCGTCAAATGTGATCTAAAACTAACCCAAAGAGTATGGGCCAGTTGGGAGCACGAGCTAGCTGGAAATGTAGGTTACACGACAACCATAAGTGCTTATTATCGGAGAAAAATTATTGGGAAAATCTTGATCGAAGACTGGGCCCGTAGATTCTTAGTAAATGGTACAATCCCAACAAATGTGCATGGTACTTTCGTTGTCGCACTGGTAGGTAAGATAAGAGGCATCTTGAATAAGCCTGCGCCTAGCACGCTAATGGTTGGTTAACAGCCAATCATTAGCATTCTTCCACAGATGGGGCCTTACCCTTTGAGGTCCAGGCCATATCCAGATTAAGCAAAAAAGATGAGTCTAGTTAGAAGTACCCAAATCTAAAAGTGATTAATAAGTGGGTGCAACAGTGAACTCTCCGCTACTACTAGTACTACCCCTTTTAAGCTATACGATCGTCACCATGACTAAGGGCCAATTAAGGAATCAAAGCCTGAAAATAGTCCACCACTATCCTAAGAAGCAATTTACGAAGCTTACTTTCATCCCATTCACCGTCATGTCGCACAAACTCGTTCACCATCCTTTTCTGATCCTCCTCCGAAACTGGTCTAATAGCATAGTCAATTAAGGGGAGTCATCAGCTTGCACCCAATTCTCCCTTTAAAAATTGATATGTTCATCATTCCCTATGTATCAAACCACATTGGCTTTAACTTTCTCCTAAAATTCGCAAATAGACTTCTAGAAAATCGATGTGATTCGTCTACGAGTAATATTAGGGACAAGGTTTCATGATCATTAATTGGACCTATTAATCAAACACCAACTACGGGTAATACCTACTCTATATTTGGACCAAATAATCCTAACCTACAGATCATTAATTGGGCCTATTAATCAAACACCAACTAGCTTTCATGAAAAAAGAAGGTAATTATTTTCTTTGCCAAACACAACCCTAAGCCTCTATGATCCCTTGGTTGACAAGTATAGTTACAAGATATTGTATGAATCTTCCACATATTACCTTGATCGCCCCAAAGAAATGATCGATAAGTATGATCCAAATTAGTACAAAGAGTAGCAAGTAATTTCACTATTTGCATAGCATAAATGGGGATAGCTTGCAAGATAGACTTGATTAAAGTGAGACGACCAACAAATGAAAGGTGGTTGGCTTTCCAAGTTGACAACCTTCTTTTAACGTTCTCCAAAATATAATTATGAGTTTCGCGGGACAATCTTTTGTGAATCAGCAATACTCCTAAGTACTTCCCTAAATCATTAGTACATTGGAAGCCAAAAGTATCACTAATCTCCTCCCTATCTATCCAATGGATATTGAAAGAGAAAAATATCCTTGTTTAATTCTCCTGATTTAGTTTTTTCACTTGAGCTAAGACAAAAATTTGATAAGCAAGCCCAGATAATTTCAACTTAATCCAAATTAGCCACTATAAATAAGATAACGTCATCCGTAAAGGCCAACTGAGAGGTCATGGGCTCGTCTCTAAAAGGCCGTATAGGTTTCCATAGACCATTATCCACTACAAGGTTAATTAAATGGAAAGTCTTTTCATGCAAAGAATAAACAAATAAGGAGAAAGAGAGTCTGACCCGATGGGCTAGGCAAGGCTGGACCATAAAAACTTTGGCCTAAAAAAATCGAGCCAAAATGGCCCAACCCAATGGGCCTATTAGGCTAGGCTGGGCTCATAAAAATAGGCCTAAATGGTACCTAGGCCTATTTGGCCCGGTGCTATATTTTTTTTATTTTTTGTATGTAAAATTTATAAAATTTAGAAAAAAAAAAGGCCACGGGCCAATTTGGCCCAAGCCGATGGGCCCACCAGGCCAAAAAACACACAACCCATTATCCCGACTTGATTTTCATGTTCGGCCCACCAAGGTCGAGCTAGGAAACCTGTTTTGCAAGCTGTAACCTTGCCTTAAGGGCTTCCTCATTCCATAACATTCACATTCTAGAAGCAGAGATACAAGACCACACTAAATGGACAATTTTCCAACATCAACAGATACAGACCACCAATGGACATTCCAACAACAATTCCTCAAATCATAGCCGGTTCAGTCGTAGGCCTTTTATAAATCTATTTTGATGGCATCCAACCCTTTCACCCTTTTTTGGATTTCATAGAATGAATCATTTCCTACACAATAACTATATTGTCACTAATTTATTTGTGGGGCACAAAATTGCACTAACATGGGCTAATCAGACGATCCATCACAACACGAAGGCGATCGACTAACATTTTTGTGATAGCTTTGTGCAAGATATTACCAAGGTTGATAGGATGAAAATACTTTGTACTAACCACATTTGTCCACTTTAGGAATCAAGGTAATGAGATTCTCATTAACCTCTACAATCCTTATAGGGCCAAACAAAAATCGATTTAATGAACTGAAACAAGTCACGACCCACCCTCTCTTATTGACTTTGGTAGAAAATAGCCTACAAGCCATCATTTCCTAGAGCTTTGAAGCCACCCATACAAAAAATGAATCTTTTAATTTGATCGTCAATAACTTATTCCCTTCTCAAAGAAATAATATCTTGCTCAGTCAACCTGGGAAAGCAACTTGAGAGATGGAAAGGGACATAATCATGTACTTTATTTCTTTAATCAATACTTTAAACTTCTCATTAACAAATAAAAGATTGTAATTTAAAATTATGCTTTTGGTATATAGATGACAATGTATATTTACTATAAAGAGTTCAAATAAAAACTTTTCATAATTATGAAATACAGGTCAATTAAATTGATCCATAAGAATAGTGTTTTACAAAAACAAACCAAACTATCTCATTGACCTAGCATGATCATGATTTAAGGGCTTGAATCCTCTTTATAATAAGATAATCTTGTTGGAGAGAGAAAGATACACAAAAATCACCATGATTGGTTGTAGGAATGCTTATAAATCGATTCAATTTAATGCAAACCACAAAAATTGAATTAAAAAATAAAAATGAAAATAAAAAAAATCAAAAACTACAAGAACCAAATTTTAATGAGATTGGATCAAATCTTGGATTCAATTATAGAAACTAATATAATCCAATCCAATCTAAATTGTTGTGTGTGTGTATATATTAGAAGAAATCAACTTCTTATTTATATTTATATAATTATACTTTTACGAAATTGCAATACTTAATTATTTTTTATAATTTTATTCTCAAAATTACATTTTATTTTTTCAGAGATATATCTTATTATTTCAATATATTTATAAGTTTATTAGTTTTAGATTAATTTAGAATTATTCTTGTGCCTCATTTTTTATTATTTTTTTAGAAGTCTCATTTTTTATCATATAAATTTAAATATTTTACATAAAAATAAGTTTCAATTAAAAAAAATTGTAAGAGAGATAATAAAATAAAATTTATTTATTGCCTTACACCTAAATTAAAAATAAAATACATAAAAAATGATTGATTCAATTCAAATTACTTTTAATTAGACTAGATCAAATTGAATTTAGCATTATATACTAATATAATCGATCCAAAACCGAGCCACGGTATATTTTTATAATTAGATCATATGGGTTTTTTTTTTTATCAACAAAATTTTAAACTGAATTGCAAACACTCCTAGTTAGTTGTAAGACCTATTAGTTATGTTTTCTTCCTTTCATGTCTTTCTCTCTCTGACATTACTATATTTTGTTATTCATAAAAGAGGATACCATATAAATCCATGAACTAATATGTTTTTGATTCAGAGTTTAATCATGATTCAACATCAATTTAACGGATTCAATCGATTAAATCATGACTTGAGTTCTTTCCGTTCAATTCAATTCAATTTTTCAAAAATTGCATTTAGAGCAATTAGAATTTGAAACTATTTGCCCTTTTCAAATGTTCTTCGTAAAGAAATTGAAACTATTTGCACTAATTACTATTTTTCAAATGATCCTCGTAAGTCGTAAGGTGTGTGAATTTGACTAACCAAAATTTAATCCGTGGGATACACGGGATATATGTTTGGTTATAAATTCACAGACATTTTTTATTTTATTTAAAATATTTATAAAATTGTATGAAAAACTTATGTTTAAAAATTTAAAAGATATTTAAATTATGTTAAATTTAAATGATTTTGTAATTTTGAAATGTGAAATGATAAAATAATTTAATTATGTTGCAACTAAATTGTAAATAAAAATAAATTTTATTAATGTTATACTATTTAAAATTGATAAACAGTATTTTGAATATTCTAAAATATAAAATTAGTTAAATTAGATGCAAACTATTGAAATTAAATATTTTTTAAAATAAATTATTAGTTTAATCTTTAATAGACAATTTATATTTCATTAGCACTTATGTAATATGAGTTATTATAGGTGTTAAGTATTATCTTCAACTTGTAAGAACAAAATGAACTAACTATTAAGTTCTTTAATGTAGGTATTTTTTTCCCTTAACTTAACCGTGAGATATTAGCTAATCATAAAAAAGTATATTAGTTGTAATAAATACTTAAAAGAGTGATGTTTTGTCCATATATTTTAATCAATTTTTCTTTAAAGATTTCTGATGATATTAGTTGATATTATATGTCATAAGTATGTCATTAGTATATTAAAATTAACATAATATAAAATTAAATTAAATCTAAACATAAAATATTTTAATTTATAGTAAAATTATATGTTTTAAAGAAAAAAATAATACAATATAATAATATGTGTAATTGTAGCAGTATATGGATTTAATAATTTTATTTTTAATTTTTGAAAATTTTTATAAAATAAATATTTTCCAATTATTTCCATTATTAACAATATTATATATTTTTATTATATAGAGAAAATTATTATAGACTTGAGTTTTACAATAATTATGTTGGATATAAATATTAATACAATTTTAAATGATTTATCATTTCAATATTATACAAATATTAAAATCATATGGTATATATTAATAACATAATGATGAAAAATAGCTTTATATTTAATAGGAATTTTTTTTAAATTAATTATAAATATTTATGTGTGACATAGTCACTCTACAACATAATGATGAAAATTGTAAATTTTAATGTTGTAAATAATATATAATTTTAAATGATTTTTCTATTACTATTAGATGTTAAAATGATTAAATATATTACATTGAATTTAATATTACAATTAAATTTAAATTTATTATTATTTTGAATATGAATTGATAAAATAATTCAATTATTTTTACAATAATCAAAACTAAATTATTATTTCCATGAACATATATTTATATAAGAAAATGCACTATAGATTGAATAGTGAAAACTTTCCAAAATTGATAAGTGAATAGAAAAAGTTCTTTTGGTGAGAATGTAACACTTGTCCAATCTTACCATAAAATAGTTCTTAAATTTATATACTATAGATTGGTTTGGAACATGACATATGACTTGGTAATCAAGTTGCATTGGTAAGCTTAAATGCTGTGATACGACCACAAAGTATATTAAAAGAGAAAATTAAAATAGCATTCTGAAGAAAATATATACACTAAAATGCCCTTATAATTTATAATACAGCAACTTGCCCTTTCATATCGACATTATTCCATGTCCACACCAAACATTTTACAAATAATGAAAGATCAACCACTTGGAGTTTGTGACGTACAATACAAGGAATGAATCCTATTTACTTTATTTTATTAAAACAGAAAAAGCATAATGGGGTCTTATTTACAGCTTTGGCAAACTCTGTTTCAATGTGTTCGTTCATGCATCACATTGACTCGGGGGAATGTGTCTGTTGAATAAAGGAATTGATCCTTTTCCTTATCTCATCAGGATTTGCACCCACAGTTTTAACCACTGGAGCTCCTCCATTCATCAACAAAAAGGTGGGAATGGCTTTGATTTCCAACTTGGAGGCAACTTCCTAGATAGAGCCGCACAAATGCACACAGCAGGAGAACACAAAAGGTGGTTAAGAGAATTCTGAATACAAGTGATACTCAACAATTATGCATTGGAATTTGTCTCTTGAAACCACCCAAAAAGGATTAGAAAAGATATTATTGTTAGTCACGAATTGATATCATCAGCAAAAGTCACACTTAATTATTTTTATGACCAATAATGCCATTATTATAAGTTTAAAGGCTTGAAACCCACATGATTTTATTTTTTTTTAATTTAGATTAGGAATAGTTTTAATAATATTGTGTTTGAACCTACAAAGTTGGGTTTGGAATCCAAAGTAAACAGTTGTATCCACCAGAGCTCCTCCACTAATCAAACCAAAGGCATACATGGCTTTGATTTACAACTTGGAGGCAACTTCTTAGAACCAAAAATGCACACAGCAGTAGACCAAAAGGTGGTTAAGAAATTATGAATACAGGTGATATTCAGCAATCATGCATAGAATTTGTCCTTTCAAACCATCTAAAAAGGATAACATATTATTATAGGTCACTTTTTGATATCATCCGCAAAGTCACACTTTATTAATGATCAATAATGCCGTTATTATAAGTTAAATGCTTAAAGCCTATTCGAGTTTTTTTCTTGAGAATAGATTAGAAATAATAAGCTTTATTGATACTATGCTTGCTGATACAAAACACAACCCACGGACCTCAAAGTTTGGTTTGGAATCTGAAAATAAACAATTAGGAATTATTTTTTTGGACTACCCTTTATTTGAATCACTATGGATATTAGATAGTATAGCATGTTCTGCAAATTAGAGCCACGGACATAGAAATATGAATTGAAAATCTCAAAGATGTGGTGGAATATGGACTAATAAATAGTTTTATATAAACCCCAAACCAAGAAAGAAGTCCTTCCCCACCATAGCTTATACACATAAATTACCTTGACCTCATCAACATCCACATTCAGAAAGAGAACATTTTGATAGGTGGAGGCCAGTTCTTCAAAGAAAGGATTCATAGCTATAGAAGGCATGCACCAGTAAGCAGAGAAATGAACCATAACCTGCAGATTATTTATAGGCAGAGTAAGAGAGCTATGCATGGACCTATACGGCACATGAGCACATCATCCTTAATGCCATTTGAAGCCTGAACCAACCAATTGTAATAACTATAAATGCAAACTGATTTATAACTAAATGAATGTCCAGAAAAGAGAAGAGACTCACAGGGCAGCCTTTATTGGTACCATCAGTGATGTGGTGTTCCCATGATTTTCTTGAGTCAATTTTCACAACCTTGGACTTTTTGAGCTGTGTTTGGCCTTTCATTTCTTTCAGCTGCAGCTGCTTCTTCAAAAGGTTGATTTATATATAACATACTATGAGAGGAAATATCAGTACTGTAGAAGAAATGCTGATTTTTTTCTCTCTTGAATAATACGTTTGTTTAATTGATCTATATAGTACAGGGATATAACCAATCTAATCTAGCTGGGGCCTTTGTTTTAGCTAATTCTTTGGCCATGTTCTTTAGGCCTAATAATAAAAATTATAGTAAGACAAGAAACACTTCTATTATCTATTAATAACAAAAAAATAATAAAAATAACGGAGAACTTTGCCAAATTAAAGAACACATCTTGCTAGTTGTCAGCTTTGCTCCCAGACTCGTGTAATGATGACATGCAGAAAAAACACAGCAAAGATGGGCAACTTCTGGTCTCGTGTTAGTGCTGTGGAGAATGGACCACACGCATAAAATTACCACTGCTAACCAAAGAAAAAAGAAAAAGAAAAAGAAACAAAGATGTTATTATTATTATTAGTAGTAATTACACTTAAATATGTTTAAAATTTCAATAAAAATAGCAATTTTTGTTTCTAGTCTTTGTAATTTTTTTTTGTGGTTCTAATCCTTGCAATATTTCTCCTCATCGGTTTTAGTCCTCACTATGAACATATTATTAATAACATGTTATACATGCCTACAAATATAATAGTTTCGGTTTTATGTCCCTAAAAAATATAACTGTTTTTGCTTTTATTTCCCACAAATATAACGAATTTTGTTTTTACTCTCTGCAAAATATAGTGTTCTTGTTTTTAATCCTAATTGTTACTGTGTTGATCAAAAATAAATACTGCAGGAATAAAAGACAGCAAAAAAAAAATTGTAAGGACTAAAAACAAAAGTATTTTGTTTACAGGAACATAAAACATATTTAAACCTATTAATTAATATGTGATGTTTTTTTTTGTTGTATAGTTTAAGGTTTGGGGAATTCTTCTTTAATTTGCATATTTTTTTAAAACCTAATATTCCTGCTGGCACAGCATAGTTATAAAACTAACCCCAAAACGTACCAATGTACTGTAGTATATAGGTATAAGTCATCTTTACCTTATTTTTGAAATAGTTGAAATAGGGTGGAAGGAAATAGAAAAGAGGGAGATAAGAAAAAAATATTAAATTTTCACTATTTGTTTAAGAGGAGAAATAGAAAAGACAGAAATTATTTCCGTGAAACTTACAAAAAAACATTTCTCCCCACTTTAGGAATCAAATAGGAGGGACATTATTTCTCTCTCATTTTTTATTTTTTTTGGTTTAATTTTAAAAAAAAATTATAATATAAATTTTCAAAAATAATAAATAATTTTATGTTAAGAAAAAAATATTATATTAAAAAATTATATTTTTTAATTATTATAAAAATATTTTTTTATACAATTTATTTATTTCTTTCTACTCTCTTTTTCATTTATTCAAATAAGGGAGGAGAAATTTTTCCATTTCTTTTCTTCCTATTTCTATCTATCCAAACAACATATATTTTCTATTTTATTTTTTCTTTATTTCTATTGATCCCATTTTATTCTTTTCTCTCTATTCCACTCCTCATCCAAACAAAACAAGCATTAAAGTCAAGACTTTAGGATTCGAACCTTTGACACTATAAGTAAAGTTTGTGAGTTATAGACTCCTTTTACTTGCTGGTCCAGTCCAATATTATTAGCCCACAAAAACAAAACAGCATGATGAGGAATCTAGTCATTCAGTTTTAGTAGGCTACAACCTGACAACAAAATCGTGGACGTTAAGGTTTTTCTTTCCGATGGGGAACTTGAAATTTTGGGTATGTATTTGGATATCTCACGTCGTTTGACAGCCACAATTTCTTTACTTTCCAAATTCTAACGAGAGATGAATGGCAAATTGGCAGTTGTCAAGTAGCTCATTTTATAAAAATACGCAGCTAAACACGATCATGCGAGACTGTCACTCTTGTGATGTGTGTAGGCCATCCTTGTTGGTATCTGGGTCTGCATATTATTCATCATAATTATCGTGAATCGACCTTATCCCTAGCTACCAGCTGAAACAACTAAGGATGGTTAACCTTATCAGCTAACGTATTCAGTATACTTAAATATACAAAATTTAGAGGTAGTTTCTTATGTGCTTTTAATGTTGGTCTCCAGTTAAATTTAGTGTTTCATCTTGATAACTTATGCTCATATTTAATACAAACATTTATTATGTTGATAATCGATGTTAAACTCCAATTCTAATCAAAGAATAATATTAAAAGTACCTAAAAAACTGTATCCAAATTTTATTCTACTTAATTTGCACATCAAAGGAAAGAGTCGCCAAAACTTTGGCTTATGTGCATCAAAGTTTAAAAAATGGTACACAGCCATAATTGCAATTGGAATGTCAAGATCTCAATTGTATCAGCTGCATTTGATTGCAATTTCGACCAATATTAAAAATAGCGACAAAACTGTAACTCTGTGACTGCAATTTTAAACCTTAACTTTACATGCATGCTCAATCCTACTCGGGCATTTCGTTGGTACTCAACATAGAAAAAACAGGTGAAAGATGAGTGACCCTTTGAGCAATAATGGGCCGTTTAATTTGGGAAAGCATTTTTTTTTTATTGGTTTTCTGTCTTCAAAAGTTTGTAGAGTGAAAACAATTTTTATTGTTTTTTTATATTTCATTTTTTATTTTTACTGTTTCTTATATAAACTTTTAAAAACAAGAAAAAAGTGAAAACAAAGTATCATTTTTGTAATTAAAAGTGAAAAAATATATAAAAACAGAAAATGTTTTCTCAAAAGAAATACTAAATTTTGTATAATTAATGTTACGAGGAATTCTATCAACATTTTTTCACACTCCTTTTTAATTATACATTTGGTGAAATTTATATGACATTTTACGTGCATTTCATTTCACTCGCTGTTCAATGAGTTACGCTTCCTACTAAAAAAAATAAAAAATAATTAAAAATATTTAAAAAAATGTGATTCTTAACATGTTATTTGTATCAAAGCTTTTTAAACATGTTTTTAAGCTTAGTTTAGAAAACTATGGACTCGGCATTTTAGAATTTTCATAGGCTAGTAACTACATGATTATATATATATATATATATATATATATATATATATATGCATATAATTATTGAAATAATATCACACATAATTTAATATTTAAATTTATATCATAGAAATTATTAAACAGTATAAATATTTCATATTTATTGTCAGTTTGAATTAACTTATTTTAAGATATAACTAATTATATTTTACAACTGTTTAATATATAGTTACTCTTAAATAATTAACTAGATTTTATACCCATGCTTTGCAAGGGTTTATTTATATTATATATTTTTAATAGTTGTAATGAATTTTTAAATTTGTGTACATAAATAAAATTAAGAATTTTTAATTAGATTAAAATTGAGAAAGTTATATATATATATATATATATATATATATATATATATATAATTTATCTATTAATTTTTATCTTTAATTATTATTTTCAATAAATATCTATAAAATCCTTACTTATAATTATTATTGTTCATAAAATATATTTCAAAGCAATTAAATTAAAAAATAAAATAGACTTATGTATATACATAAAAATTTACTTAACTACATAGTTATAAAATAATCACTTTCAATTATTATTTTTCCTTAAATATATTTTAATAACTAAGTTAAAAAATAAAGTATACTTATATATACATAATAAAGATCATCATACCAAGACATGCAATAAAGAGTAATTATAGCAATAATTAAGTTATGAATTTATAGTAATAAAAACTATGGTGGTTTATTTGAGTATTATGAATATGAAAAGACTCTATAATTTATTATTATTATTATTTAATTTTAATATCATTATATACTATTTTTATTTATCAATAATGTTTATGATAAGTTCTTATTTTAGCATAGAAATTGTTCTTATAAATCATGTTATGATTATTTTTATGTTCATTAATTGTAATTATTTAAAATTTTATATTTGATTGAAAAATTGCACCATATTTTCAGAGTTAAACATGCATAGCATCATAGGTTTTGGACTAAAAAAAATGTTTAATCTAGTTACTCATTGTATAATCACTTAGGGTATTTTATACGGTTACTCATTACAAATTTAAAGTAATTTATTTAAAAATTATAGTTGTCATTGATGTATTATTAACTTTTTTAATATCATTAAATGTTAATTTAATATCATTAGGACAATTATAATTTATAAAATCATTTTAAATTTAACTACATATTTATAAAATAATTGATCTTGAAATATATCTAACTTTTTAAAATATTATGATATTTAATGTTATTATTATAGTATTTATATAGTGTAACACCCCAAATTTTGAGTACTAAAAATAAATCACGAGCCTTGTTAGGACGATTCCCATTCGTTACTGAATAAAAGACGTCCTAAGAATTATTGTTATTATTATATCTATTATTATTATTATTACTGCTGCTACTGTTGTTGTTGTCTTATTATTATTATTGTTGTTGTTGTTGTTGTTGTTGTTGCTATTATTATTGTTGTTATTATTCCTACAACTATCCTTATTGTTACCCTTAGTATTATTATTATGATTAGGGTGGTTGTTGCTATTATTACTATTGGGTTTAATTGCACTTTTTGTCCCCCAAAGTTTTACAATTTCGTAAATTTTGCCACCAAAATATTTCTTTGCGAATTTTGCCCCTAAGTAGAAAACCAACCACAATTAAAGAAAAACCATTACAAAATTGCCTTAATTGTGACGATTTTAAAAGGAAAAAATTGCCACAAAATGTCTTAATTGTGGTGGTTTTTCTATGTTAGGGCAAAACTTGCGATATTTTGTAAATTGAAGGGCAAAATTCACACAAAAAAATTAGAAGGGAAAAATTCACAAAATTGTAAAACTTTGAGGGCAAAAAGTGGAATTAAGCCTTACTATTTATTATTGAGATTATTATTATTATTATTATTATTATTGATAAACTAGTGCTAGAAATTAGTAGGAATGAGATAATAGAACCTAAGAGAACATCTAAGGTAAATAGGAGACTTAAGCTCACTATGTCACATACTTACTCATGTTTTATACGATAGGAAGACAGAAAGAGTCTAGGATTAGCCGTCAGAAAATAGAAGAAGAGAGAAGTTAGAGAGAGTAAGGAGCAAAGGAAGAAGAAAGGGAAGAGAAAGAGAAGGAGTAGAGACCGGAGAACCCAAGCCCTATAACTCAACTCTGCGTGTCCCTAAAGGTGAGTGCTTCCCCCCTGTCCTCTTTTACCACTTAGATTGTGGTTTGTACCTCTATTTACCCTTTTTCCCCTGTGTGCCTAAGTTAGGAATTTGATGGGTTTTGGAGAGATTATGTGCGATTGAGGAGTTTATATAATATAATAGGTGTTTAGAAGTATAATAGAAGTGTTTTGTGAGTGATTAGTGTGTCTTGGAGTGTTTGGAGGCCATGGATAGCCTTGGGACATGTAGAATTGCATCTGTTGCGATTTGTTGATTTACGCATGCACCTTCTAGAGAGTTGGTCTGGAAGTAAAGTGAAATGGCATTAAGCACTAAGGGTCTGGCGCTAACTGTGACCCTTTTAGACACTAGAGTTGATGTTCGAGTTTCAAGTAGAGGTTATAAGCTTATGTTATTGTTTTCTATGCTTATTCCTTGTATGATTGTTATTGCTTGGATGCCTTATTGGACTTGTATCTTATGCTTATCTACTTGCCTTGAGAAATGCATGTTGTTGCCTTGTGTTAAATGCTCTCTGATAAGAACCTATGAATTTCTATGACATGAACTACCAGATATGCTTATGCATGATCTCATGCCATGGTATATGTAGAGGTATTCAGTATTAAAGAGGAGCCCAACCTATGAGAGGTGGGACCTTCAGTGTGCATTGTTTGTGATTATGCATCATAACATTTGAGTTATGTGATGAAGAAAAGTTTATAGGAATTTGGCTAGTGGAGGGCGTGATGGGTTGTCTAACCCTAGCTTTAGGGGGTATCTAGTTGGGAACTCTAATGACCTATGTTGATCCCATGGAACCGGAGCGTATTGGCAAAACTAGGTAACCCTGACTAGTCACCGGGAAATATCGTGTTAGTTAAGAGTGTGAAAGTTGAAGGCATCGATACCAATGACGCTTCTTGTGGCCATGTATCTACTCCTAGTCTAGTTTTCAAGAGTTTAAGTTGGTACTATATGTGCATGAGTAGAGACTTAGGAGCACAACATGCATATGCATCCTGTTGTAGTGTGATGTGTTGAAATTATGTGAAGTCTATGTGCCTTTATTCATAAGTGATTAATGTAATATGTATATATGTGAAAAATATAATTGTGTCTTGTGATGTAAATTGGTGAAGTGTCAATGTTATCGGCATGTGATCATATTACGCGTGTGTGTTGTTCCTGTTTATTAAAGAATGAGATGCATTTCTAGTTACTAGGTAAAGGATGTGAAATAAGAACGTATGTTTGTAATTAAAAACATCTTTTGCTACCTTAAAGATGTGTGAGGGACTAGTGGGACAATAATAGTTGTGAATAAGATAGAGAAAGTGTGAGTTTCCACTTGGTGTAATAGAAATGAATAAGACAAGTAAGAGGAAATAAATTGAGAGAACTAGGATAAGTGTTAAAGAAATGTTAAGAGTATTCTAGAGTAGTAGTAGCCTTGGACTTGACCCTTAGTGGTAAACTTTAAATATCAAAAGGAAGAAGGTAGAATCTAAACACGATTGGTTTAAAACTAGAGAGAGTTGTGGTAAGAAAGTACTAGTAATGAAGAGGAATTCTTATGTTGAGAATGAGAGTACATTATCATAACAGTTGTGAGAAAGAGAGAGGAGTTAATAAGAGATATTGACAATTGAATGGTATAGATTCGACCATAAGTGGATAATTATAAGAGACCTAGTGAGGGTAAAGCCATGTGAGATAAGTGATAAAGGTTGTTCGAGTAGAAGAGTCCAGCCATAGAGTCCTTAAAGCACTCATTGAGACATTATGTCTCATTTCTTTAAGTTTTCCTTTTTTTTAGGATACAGGTTAAGACGTATGCAGATGGAACTTGAATTCATGTGCAAGAAGACATAGCCTAGTTTAAATTGTTTTCTTGTGTTCCCTTTTATGTTTAGTACAATACCTTTAGGTGATAGATAAATTATATTAGGCATGTATGATATTTTACTGTATTATTTTTGTATAAAACCTAATTATGTTTATAAGTAGCTTCTGCATGTTGTTTCTATGTATCATTATTCGTAAAATATATTTTAAAGTAAGTAAATTTAAAGATGAAATAAACTTACACATACTCATAATAATTTATTTCTTAATTTCTATCCTTAATTATTAATTAAAATAAAATATTATGAATCATTTTAAATTTAACTACATATTTATAAAATTGTCAGATTTAAAATATATATATATATAACTTTTTGTAATATTATAATATTTAATTTTATTATTATGTTTTAAGAAAAATGTTATTATTATAGTATTTATATATCTAACTTGTTTTTATCATCTTTTAGTTTTGAAATATATATTATTAACTTAGAATTATCAAAAGTATATAATAAATAGCATTAATATGAGGAATTAAATTCTTCATTAATTGTAATTAGGCCTATATATTCATAATTTTTTTAATTATTATTGTTTAAATTATATATTTTTTGTTATTTGTATTTGGTATTCTTCTAAATATATGTACATAAATAAAAGCATCGTTTTTTAAAATATTTAGTATCATATTAAATATAATTACATTAAAATTGAGGAAGATGATTAATTATATTTTTAATCAAGCAAATTTTATCTTCAAAAATATTAAGCGTATTTAAATTTATTTTGATTTGTTTTTTTGTCAAAGTAACAATAGTGATGCAATACTTATATGAATTGTATAAATTCAAAAAAAAAAAATGAATGTATAATATATAACTATTTAAATTAGAGTGTTGATTTTGGTTATTGTGGATATTATGTTAACATGTACTTGATTTTTATGTGTTTATAGTTAATAATTTTTTAAATATTGTAAAAATTAAAATTTATTTTGAATTTTTTGAAATAGTACAATTTTTATTAAATAGATATAATTGTTAATTATTTTAAAACTATATTTTTAATCATTTTGAAGATATTAATTATAATTATGTGATTTTTGAAGTTAAGTTGGTTAACCACATCACGACATAATTTGAACGCTCCTCATTAATGCAATGAGATTTTTCTGTCATTATTATTATTATTATTATTTATTCTTTGATTTTAATTTCATTACTTGCTATTTTTAAAGTTATTTATCTATAAGGATTATTATATGTTTCATTCTTTATATATGATAATTTAACTATTATAAAGATTATTTATCTATAAGAATTATTATTTACGTGTGTTACCAAATTTTTTTAATATTATTACATGTTATTTTTCATATATTACTATCTTTATTTCTCATTCTAAGTGAATTCAAAAAAACAATGTTATTAATAATAATAACTACACTATTATTGCATGTTCTATAACTATTTTTTATTTATGATATGTAATGAGTATTTATTATTTTTTAATGACTAAATTTGTAAGAATTAAAAATTATTATGTTTTATAATTGACTGTTATGAAAAAACTTAATTATTCTTGTCTTATTTGTATATTATTTTTATTTTTATATTAAATTTAATCAGTGTTGTAGATTATGTACTATTTAATTGATCAATTTAATGCACTACTACAATTATTATTATTAAGGTTTGAATTTATAAGAATAAAAAATATAATATTGTTGACCCTTATAAATTTTAAAGAACTCTATTTAAGATTTGTCGCAATCAAAGTCATGGTGGGACAACGAAAAATAAAATAAAAATAAAGGAGTCGTTATTATAGTTTATTAGAGAAAACACATGGAAAAATCTAAAAGAAAATAGTCTAGAACCAAAGAAATAGATTCTAGAGTCAGTTACACGCAGGGAAGGTGCTAGCACCCTACGATGTCCGTTGTTCATGCAAAAATTAGGTTTTCTTCTTCTTTGACTCACTACGGCCTTGAACTGCAAACACGAACACTAATCCTTCCCTTCTCGGTCACGTTCCTTCTTGCGCAACACTGATCACACCAATTAGGAGTACTTGCAAAGACATTCCGACACTCAAGTCAGCAAGTGGGATAGGGTTATGCAGGGTTTTTTGAGATAATGAGTCATTAGAGTTAGAAAGTGTGCACCTGGGTCACATATATGGTGAGATATGCCTTACCAATGTTGCTAGATATTCTCATCTTTATTACTGAGATTTGATGCCTAGTTTCCCTTATTATTCAAGTTTCTCAGTTACTTGATTTATGTTGGGTCGAGTTGTACTCGGTGGACCTCCTCGGTAGGAGGCCGATGGGCTATTCGTTTTGATGTCAAAGTGTCGAATCCAGACAGTAAACAAGCCCCACAAGCTTCGACACACGTGGAGAAGCTTCCTAGTTTGTTCGGCTATGTCGAGTATTACTCGGATGCCCTAGTGACTTAGCAGGCTAGGGTGAAGGCGTGGTCCTCGCCTGGGACGACCGTTCGATCCATGTGTAGTTCGGTTCACTGTGATGACCCAAGAATCGCACGCCTTTTTCGTTGCTTCTGCCGATTCAACGCCTTGGAAATTGAAGTGCCAGACCCCAAAAGGTTGCTTCTTGCTTTGGGAACTACTACGCATGTTCCCACACACATTTAAGCCTGGCAACGGTTATAGGGTAGGCTAATGATGGCCTGAAAAACCCCAAGCATCACTTCATTTTGGCCCTTGGATGTAGGCAGTTGTGCGAAAATCTGACTGCGTGGGGGGTTTAGGCCTTTGGGCTGCCTAGCCCCCCAGTCTCTATAAAAAAGGGGTTGTTCTATGCATTTCTCGCACTTCCTTTTTTTCTAGTTTCCTTCGCCTTCCCGCTTCTTGCTACTTGCTTCCGCCACATCAGAATATCCTGTCATTGCTATCACCGTCATCTCCCACCTTTTTTCTTTTCAAAACCCCTTTCAGGTACGCCCCCTTTCTTTCTTATTTTTCTTCTCCCTCAATGGCTTCTACCCGTGAAAGTGGTGGCTCCCTTAACTTTGAGGCCAACCATGTTGTTGTTGCAGATTGAGCCTATCGGAGGGGATCCTAATGTTTTTAGTTCTTCTGTGCACACTTCTTAATTGGACAGGGAGGAAGATGAAACTCAGGGAGACCACAGCCCCCCATGGAAGGTGTTGTTCGATCGGGTGCACCTAGGGCCAAACAGCTAGTTGATGTAGCTCCCACAAGACCTACAGACAACTAATCGTCCAAAGCCATAGTGGATTGGCTGTTGGTAGGACATCGGAGGAGGCAACCCAAAGAGACTTTCCTCCCTGTTACCCGACCTGGATACGAATGGGTTTTCGAGGAATTGCGAGTTTATTATTCCAAATTCCAGTCGTCCATGGCCATCACTGACCTCGTGAAATCCATCACCCTATGCCATTCAGCCCAAGAGGATGTGGTAATTTTGAAGCCGTGTGGTCAGGACGAAAATGTTTATCTCTCCACGGCACTAGGGTAGCCCCACTTCACCTATGTCTACGAGACTTTCTTCTGCCATCTAGGGATTTTGATGTCCTTTGATGGGTATGAGGTCGAGGTGCTGACAACCTTGAACGTGGCTCCCTCCCAACTCCATCCAAAAGGGTGGGTGGTCATAACTGCCTTTTACATCCTTTGTAACATGCTTCACATGGTTTCAACCGCCCCCAAGTTTCTCCACCACTATACCACCAAGGAGAGGAGGAAGGATGGTTAGGTGTCGCTGTCTGGTGTCAGCAACATCTCACTGTTCATCGCCTTCACTACCTCCTATAAGGATTTCAAAGGAGGATTTTTTCGTGTATGGCGAGGTCCGACTGGGATGAATAATTTCTTCGACTCCTAGGGTCGTCACTGGTTTCCTTTCTACTGGACAAGGATAATCAGATAAGCACACGGATTGACTTACACAAGTTTCCCCGGTTGCTTTCGTACTGAGCCATGTTAGGGCTTCTCTAGTCCAAGAAGCCATTGAGGGATACGAAGTGTGAGTGTTGTTTGTTTGCTCTCTCGTAATCATTTGTTATTTCTAATTTTTGTTTAGTCCTTTTGCAGTGATCATGGGGAAGTTCAACTTCGCCAAACTCTGTGCCAAGCATGCCAAGAAGGCGAAGCACACCAAGGTAAGCGTAACCTTTACTGCTTAGGTTGGCGCTTCCCCTGCTGGTCAACTAGACCCTCTTCCTCCAATGCCGCAAGCTTTTGCTTGCACACAGACTCCAACCCAGCCTCAAGTGACTCCGCCTGTGGTGGAGGTGCATTCGGTTAGTCCTCCCTCAAAGAGTCCTTGTCCAACTCCTGCCATTAAGGCTATCGGAGGATCTTCGTCGTCTGTTAACATCCACCCCGCCTTCTTCACTGCCGCCAAGGATCTAAACTCCTTTTGGGGTTATGACATTGACCCTCGAAGGTTGTTGGGTTCGAGCTCCCTTTCTGAGGCTAATTAAAATGCTCTTCGGGAGGCTGGTCCACAAATGGGCCTGGAAGCACTCTCGATGTTCTATGCTCGCTCATAGGCAATCGCTCAAATTTGGGCGGTTGAGCTGTGGTGGAGGTGCATTCGGTTAGTCCTCCCTCAAAGAGTCCTTGTCCAACTCCTGCCATCGAGGCTATCAGAGGATCTTCGTCGTCTGTTAACATCCACCCCGCCTTCTTCATTGTCGCCAAGGATCTAAACTCCTTTTGGGGTTATGACATTGACCCTCGAAGGTTGTTAGGTTTGGGCTCCCTTTCTAAGGCTGATTAAAATGCTCTTCGGGAGGCTGGTCCACAAATGGGCCTGGAAGCACTCTCGATGTTCTATGTTCGCTCATAGGCAATCGCTCAAATTTCGACGGTTGAGCTAGAGTAGGCCCGGTCTTATAACCAGCTTGTTGAGTCGAAAGAAGCTGAGATCAAGAGGTTTTAGGTTGAGCTAGAGGAGGCAAAGACCGGCCTCGCTGAAGCCATTCAGGCCAACAAGATGCTTCTTTTCGAGATCGCCGAGGCGAGGAGATCGACAGTTGTTCTAGAGACCAAGCTGAATGAGTTTTAAGCTTGCGGTGAAGCTTTGATGAATTAGGTGGTTTGGGCAGAGAACTCCGCGGTTGCCTTGGAGACCGAGGTGGAGCTTCTCAAAGTTGGAGTCTCCAAGGCCGAGACCGGTTAGGTGAAGGTCATTGACCAAGTCAAGCACCTTGAATTCGACCTAGACTAGGCTAAAAGGTCAATCATGGAGGAGCACGTTAAGGATTTTCAGAAGGCTCTTCGGCAGCTAACTTTCTTCTTCCCAAGCACCGACACCTTCGGGTTTGATGTTGAAAAAGATTTAAAAGATGGGGTGTTGGTAGATGTGGCCGAGCTCTCAAATTAGGAGGAAGAGGAAGTCCAAGGGGGTAGGGTTGTCAGACAGGTCGGGGATAACGTTGATGCCATATAAGCTCTTTAACATTCCCACGTCCCTGAAACTGAACTTCTTGAACGTCCTCTTCTTCAGCTGCCCTCCTAGTGCAACGTCAAATTTTCCCTTCTTTGGACTTAGGCATATTTTTGTAACTTCAGGCAGGTTATGTACGACTTTCGTAGCTTTAGGACACCTCATGTACAGTCATAGTTTTGCTTAATGAAAAGTTTCATGTTGATGTGTACAACCTTTAGTGGTGTAGTTTTGTCATCATGTATTCGTTTTTATTACTTCAATATAAATACTTCAAATTGAAATTATCGAATTATGATTTTTCTAAGTAACGTTAAGGGGTTTTCAAAGCGATCCTCCCCATTCGCTAGTTTGGTTCGACATGGTTGTTGAAACCGATTTCACACATTGGGTTGGCTTGACAACCATTTCAATGGGTCAAAACTCGTCAAGTCATCGAGGTCAATGGGTCAGCCCAGCAAAGGTTTCAGTAGATCAAAACCTATTTAAGTCATCGAGCTCGGTGGGTCAGCTTGATAAAGGTTTCAGTAGGCCGAAACTTGTTTAAGTCATCGAGCTCGGTGGATCAGCTTGGGAAGGTTTCAGTGGGTCGAAATCTATTTGTCATCAAGCTCGATGGGTCAGCTTAGGAAGGTTTTAGTGGGTCGAAACCTGTTTAAGTCATCGAGCTCGGTGGGTCGGTTAGGCAAAGGTTTCAATGGGTTGAAACTTTTTAAGTCATCGAGCTTGGTGGGTCGGCTTGGTAGAGATTTCAGTGGGTTGAAACTTGTCATCGAGCTTTGTGGGTTGGCTCGGCAAACATTTGAAATAATTTAATTCAAGAATAGAACTTTATTGCTATTATTCTTAACGTGCCTTATTAAAACCTCCCCGACCAAAACCAATATTTTCTTTTCTCTTGGGACAAAAGACCGAGGTAGGAAAGAGAGTACACTGTCATTACATATATTAAATGAAATACATCTTTAAATGAGAAGTGTTCCACTCTGCAAAATCTCTTCATCAGTAAGCTGATCTAGTCAGTAAGCTCTGTTACCAAGCCATTCGACCACCCTTAACAGTCCTTCCTAGTTTGCAACAAGCTTGCCTTCACCAACCTACCTTTGGGCCTTCCCAAGCCTCCTCCAAACCAAGTTGTCAGGCTTGAAGTCCTTCAATTTTACCTTCGCGTTATGTCTTCGTGCAACTTTTTGCTTGCCATTTTCTTCTTGTATTCTTGCCTTCTATCTCGCTTCTTCTACTAGGTCCAACTCTATCTTCAATGCTTCTTTATTTTTCTTCAGATCGAACATCGTTCGGTAGAGGGATGGTTCCCTTACTTCGACCAAAATCATGGCATTAGCATCGTACACCAATCTGAAAGGTGTTTCCCATGTGGTTGATTAGGGCGTGCAATGATATGCCCAAAGGATTTCTAGTAGTTCTTTGGTCCAATTGCTTTTTGCCCTTCCTACCCTTTTCTTCAATTCTCCAAGGATCACCTTATTTGCTGCCTCAACCTGCCCATTGGTTGTGGGTGTTCGGCTGACGTGACTTGGTGCCAAATTCCAAGTCCTTTTTGTAAAATTCTTTGAGTGACCGGTCTACAAATTGTCTTCCATTATCCATTATCACCGAATGCGATATCCCGCATCGACAGATTATATTTTTCCATAAATTTCTATACATTCGATGCTGTTATTCGAGCTAAAGGTTCAGCTTCGATTCACTTGGTGAAGTACTCAATCCCTACCAGCAGAAACTTCATTTGGCCCCTAATAATAGGGAAGGGTCCAAGTATGTCTATTTCCCATGTGGTAAAAGGCCAAGGCGAAACAATCGAGTGTAACTCCTCTTACGACTTGTGAGATAAATTCTCGAATCTTTGACACTCCTAGCACTTCTTCGAGTAATCGGCATAATCGACCCTAATGGTCGGCCAATAGTTCCCGACCTAGATAACACGAGCAGCCATGGCACGCCCTCTAGTGTGCAAGCCACAAATCCCCCGGTACACCTCATCCATGACGTATAGGTATGGAATCCCCACTTGTACAGCTCTTCCCCTTATACTATATAGTAACTAGCCTTCCTTCGAACTTTCCTTGCTTCATTTTTATCGCCTAATAGCTCGTCGATTGTAAGATACTTCTAGATAAAGGCCATCCACCCTTCCTTCCCTTTGTCCACACTCATAACCTCCTCCTCCACGCTTGGCCTTGCTACTATTTCTTGTATGATTGTCTAGTGTTGTCCCAACCTTTTGGTGCTTGCTAATTTTGCTAAGAGTCGACCCTTTCATTTTCTTCTTGGGGAATGTGCTTTATCTTGAATTCTTGAACCTTTTTTTATCAACTAGATAACCCTGGTGATGGTACCTTAGCAACTGAGCATCTTTAGTTTGGAAAGCATTGAATACTTGTCCAACTATCAGTTGGGAGTCACTCTTACAAATGACTCGCTCGGCCCTGACCTCTTTTGCTAACCTGAGCCCAACAATCAGTGCCTCATATTTTACTTGATTATTAAAGGTCGAAAAGTCAAACTTTAGGGATTGCTCCAACACCACCTTGCCGGTCCCTCCAAAATGACGTTAACTCCACTCCCTTTTGGGTTTGAGGAGCCATCGATGTACAAGGTCCACCATTGAGCCTCTTGCTGGGCGGATGGCATAAGTTTGATTAAGAAATCGGCTAGACATTAAGCTTTTATGGGACCTTTACCTTCGTACTTAAGTCTGAATTCGGATAGCTCCATCGACCATGCTATCATTCGTCTAGCTAGCTCTGGTTTCCTCAATACCTATTAGATGGGATGGTCAGTCTTCACTATCACTTGGTGACTTTGGAAATAAGGTCAGAGTTTGTGAGCTACTGTTACCAAAGCTAAAGCTAGTTTTTCTATCACTTGGTACTAAGTTTTGGTGCCTTGTAGGACGCGGCTGACGTAGTAAATGAGGACCTACTTGCTCCTCACCTCTCGGATGATGACCAAACTGACTTCCTGGTCCGAAACAGCCAGGTATAAGAACAGATCCTGTTTGGGCAAGGGCCAAGTTAGGATGGGCAGGGATGCTAAGAACGCCTTAAACTCCTTGAATGTTGACTCGCACTCCTCATCCCACTAAAAGGCTTTTGACTTCTTCAAGAGACCGAAGAACGGACGTGCTTTATCGGCTGCTCAGGGAAGAAAGTGAAAGAGGGATGCAAGTCTTTCGGTCAATCTTTGGACCTCTTTGACATCCTAAGGGCTCCTCATTTCAATGATAGCTTGGCATTTGTCAGGTTGACTTCCATCCCACTATGGGTCAACATGAATCCCAAGAACTTCCCCCCTATACTCTAAATACACATTTCTCGAGGTTCAACCTCATGTGTATAGTGCCTGACTTCATTGAATACTTCTTCCAACTCTTTAGCATGCCTACTTGGATCTTCAGACTTCACCACCATATCATCGACGTAAAGTTCTAGGTTTCTGTCGATTTGTTCGACAAACACCTTGTCCATCAATCATTGGTAGGTTGCTCCGACATTCTTTAGGCCGAAGGGCATTACAAAGTAATAGTAGTTAAAGCCTTCCGTTATGAAAGCGTTCTTCTTTTCATCCAAAGGAAACATGGGTATCTGGTTGTACCCTGAGTAGGCTTCTAGGAAGCTTAACAACTTGTAACCTGAAGCACCGTCGACCAATCGGTCAATGCTCAACAACGGTTATGCATTCTTCAGGCAAGCTTTATTCATATCAATATAGTCCGTGCACATCCTCCACTTCCCATTCACCTTCTTAATAAGCACAACATTAGTTAACCATGTAGGGTATTCTACCTCCCTAATGAACTCGACCTCTACCAGCTTGGCCGTTTCCTTCTCTACCACCTTTCTTCTTTCTTCCCCAAGCTTCTGCTTTTTCTGAGCGACTAGTCGCGCTTTAGGGAATACAGCTAGTTGGGACAATGGAAGCCCAAATCAATCCCCGACATGTTCGCCGCTACCCAAGCAAATTGGTTCGCATTAGCACCTAAGACATTAGCGATGTCGCTCAACAAGTCTTTAGAGAGATTGAATGTAAGTCGGGTGTACTAGTCGGGGAATGCTCCTAACTAGAACTTCTACACATCTTCGATGGGCTCAGCCCTCTGCTTCTTTGTTTGAGGTCGAGCTTGACTTGTTCGCTTGGGTAATAAGGGTGGAGAGAGCATACGGGCCTTCCATTCAACTTCAACTCTCTTCTCCCTACTTTTAAACTCTTAGCATAGCATTCCAGGGAGGTTTTCTGGTCCTCCCTAACCGTTATGATTTAACCTTCATCGCAAGGTGCAAGGTGGAGACTACTACTCCTAACTGGTTCAAGGCCAACCAGCTTATCAAAATGTTGTACGAATTGTCGACATTTACCAACAAGTATCTCACCATGATGGTACGAGAGGTGGTTTCATCACCAAAGGTGGTGAGTAAATCAATGTACCCCTGGGTATCTACTCATTCACCAGCAAATCCTACTAACGGTTTCTGGGTATGGCTGTATCAAATTATCTGGGATCTGCAGCTTCTTGAACATGTCCATGTATAGAATGTCTACCGAGCTTCCTTGGTCCACCAATTTTTTTTTCACAGTGAAGTTTGCAACCTTTACCGTAATGACAACCGGGTCATCCTGCTCGGGATCTACTCCCTTGAAACCTGCATCAGTGAAGGTTATCGAGGGGGTGTTTCTTTAAGGGTTTTCCTACAGTATTTACCAATTGGACTGCCCTTAGATGGCGCTTCCTCGTAGAGCTACTAGATCCTCCTCTTGCGAATCCTCCTACAGTGGTGTTGATAACCCCTTTCAAGAGAGTATTAGCTCCCTCCGGGGGGGTCGGGTTTCGCTTTTCATCATTCCCTGCGAGTTGCTCATTAGCTCAACCACCTTTTCGACCTTTATATCGATTTCGACCCCTATCGCGACCATTGATCGTTCTCTAAACATGGTTCTACAAATGTACAGCCTAGATCAATTCTTCAGTTTTATTGTAGAGGGTCCAACACTCCTCCGTTGAGTGTCCATAATTCCTATGGTACTGATAGTATTTATACAGGTCTGCACCCTCCGGGGAATGACTCTTCAATGGTAATTGCAACAATTCCGTACTACAAGCTTCCTCCATAATTCAGGCTCGGCTAGTGGTGAGGGGAGTATAATGGCTATATTTAGGACCAGCAGGTCCTTTGTTTACCTTCTGTTTCATCTCTCAACCAGACTTAGACTTCTTACGTTCACTAACCTTCTTTTGTATCTATGCTCGGACTTAGTCTCAGAACTTCGCCATTTCTTCCATTTGAATGTAGCTCGTAGCTAGGGCCAAGAATTCATCCATATCGGTCGGTGGCTTCTTGCACAGGTTGTTTGAGAAGGGCCCAGGTTTTAAGGCCATGATCATTGAATGCAAGGCCACCTTAAGGTTCAGATCCCGAATCTTCATCGAGATTCTTGCAAACTGCTCCATAAACATCCTGAGGGGTTCGTCATCCTCTTGTCTCAGGTTCACCAGGGCGATCGAAGTGAGATGGTGTGCCATGCTAGTTGCATATTGCGCTCCAAACCTAGCAACAAGTGTGGCAAAAGAATCAATCGAGTTCAACAGTTGCCAAGTATACCAATTCAAGGTCACTCCCTTAAGGGAGGTTAGGAAAACACGACACAAGATAACGTCATCATTACTAAGCAAATTTACCTAGGTGGTGTAGGCGTCGATGTGTTCGTCCGGGTCGATCGTCCCGTCTTAACAGTCAAGGTTTAGATTCTTCCAACTAAGCGCAAAGGGGGTCTCCATGATGTTATCCACAAAAGGATGCCTCGTGACGGAGCCTCCCTTTATGAGGGGGAGTGATTCAGTTAAAGTTCTTGGCCGTGAATCAGTTAGCGTTTTCCCACGTGTCTCAAGTTGAAGGCTGGTTCCTACGCAGGAGCGCTGTGTGTGGTATTCAGACTCTTCTGTCTCTTCGTGGGCCATCTAATTCTGCTGGCTTTCCTTCTCCAATTGTTTACAAATCTCCACATTCTCCTTTCGCAATCTGTCTATCTCCTCCTCGTTCTTCTTCTATAGGGCTGCCATCTCCTCGCGCAAAGCCTAAATCAAAGGGTGATTTTCCAGCGATGGCCCTACGCCATTGCCCTGATCTTCTATAGTCACGCTCCCAGTTCTTACCATCACGAAAAGGCAGGGTTAAGGGACAATTTGCCTTGGCCCCATAGTGGGCGCTAAAATGTTCCTACAAAATTAGGTCTTCCTCTTCTCCAACTCACTACGGCCTTGAACCGTAGATACGAGCACTAATCCTTCCCTTCTCAATTACGTTCCTTCTTATGCAATATTGATCACACCAATGGGGGTACCTACAAAGACACCCTGACGCTCAAGTCAACGAGTGGGATAGGGTCATGCAAGGTTTTCTGAGATAATGAGTTATAAGGGTTAAAAAGTGTGCACCTAGGTCACATATATGGTGAGATACGTCTTACCAATGTTGCCAGATATTCTCGTTTTTATCACTGGGATTTGATGCCTAATTTTCCTTATTATGCAAGTTTCCCAATTACCTGATTTATGTTGGGCCGAGCTGTACTTGCCGAACTCCTCGGTTGAAGGCCGATGGATTGTTCGGTTTGATGTCGAAGTGCCAAATTTGGACAGTACATCCGTCATAAAGAAGGTTATCCTTAATTAGACGTACAAAATTAAGATAGCTTTTAAAATATTTATTTTACCCCTAAAAACAAAAATATCTTTATTTTATTTATTTACAAATTTTATTTTAATATTTTTTTAACAAAATATTTTATTTTTTTCAAAAGGATTAAATTTTATTATTTTTGAGATCGACAAGAGTGGTCCCCTGCTCCTACGTATCCTTTGGTGCAATAAGAAATCAAACTCACGTACTTCTTTGGTAAAAAAACATTTTGAGTTGGTATTTTTAATTTTAATTAATTTTTTATTTTATTTATAAATTTGACATCACCAAGTCATGTAACTCAGGCGTGTCAAATTTACCGAATGACCAAATAAGAAATACTTTCAAAGTGGTCATTTTAAATTTTTATTTTTATTATAGAATATTTTTTGTTCATTTTAGAAGAGAAAAAAAAAGCTGTTTCTAATTTGAACTCATGAATAATTCTTATTTGACCACAAACGAAAATCCTAAAAAGGCAAAAGAAAAACTATTTTCACTTTTATATATTTTCGGGAGTTCACCTTATTACGAATTACAGAGAATAAAGAACTGCTTTTATTAAAAAAAAATTTACTAAAAAAACGTTAGAAGTTAACTTCACAAAAAAAGTGAGAAGGCTAATATTTTTTTGTGTAAGTTTTTAGGAATCAATTTCAACAAAATGGAATAAGGCCAATTTTATTCTTGCGGCAATTTTTTTACTCGGTTTTTTTATTCTATTCTCATGGAGTTATTTGATTGAACCAAGACAATTAAAATGAATGCATGTGAATTAATTTCTCATTCAACAACGACAACAACAAAAAAATAATGAGTTCAAAAAGAAAATAAACTGCAATTAAAGTGTAGACACTAAAACTGTCCCTCCCCTCCTTTGCGAGTCCATAACCAAAAGCAGTAGCACAAAACTTCCCCAAAAAAAAATGATTACAAAAATAATAAACATAAAAAGGAACATAAATGGTGAGAACGAGCATGGTAATAATGATAAAAAGGAAAGGTAACTTTACATTGACAGCAATTATTAGGAATTAAACTTCTTATTTATTTAGACCATTAAACTCAAGCAGACCCACATTTTATTGTTATCAAACTAACAGAGGCTTTGGCCCATAAAGCAAAACAATGAGAATGAAAAAAAAAGAATTCTCGCAACGGCACATAAATTTCAGCCTCATGCAACATGGCCTGGTTAGGTGGAAAAAAAAAATGAAAAGAAAAAAAAATTTAAATTTGAATTGAAAAAAATGTAAAAAAAAAAAAAAAAAGTTTAAATTTTTATTTTTAAAAATCAATTTTTTTTTTTCAAACCAAATAAAAAAAATCATTAACTGTGTTTTCTTTCTTTTTTATTTTCTTTTCTTTCAACCAAATATACCAATAAAGAAATATATAAAGATACCATCCCCAGATGCAAGAATAACCGAAGCATGGGAAAGGGAGACCCAACCCAACTCTCACCCAGCCATTAAATGCCTCAATAATCCAAGATTTATCAAAAATAGTCATAATGATAATTTCGGCGAGCAAACAAAGATGCTACCAAATAATTCACACTGGGCTTTCAGCAACAGATCGGAACACAAATAAAGAAAGAAGAAGTTTAATGAAAAAGGGAGTGATATGAAGCAAAAGAAAGAAGATGGGAAAGGGTCCTCACGAAGCTTTCGATGTGGTCCTTGTTGGCTTGCGAAGGAGGTCTTTGATGGAGGATCCAGTGGCTCAATTCTGGACTCCTTGCAGCGGCTTGAGTGTGAGTGAAAATGGTGAGTGCTCTTTTTGTGCTTCGGTGGTGTGTGTGAATTTGTAGGTGAGAAAATGCGGGTGAATAAAGTGAGAGAAATGTGAGTGTGTGGTGAGAAAGTGAGAATGAAAGAATAAAAAAAATTGTGTGTAAGTGAGTGACCGTGAGTGCAGAGTGGTTAGTTGTATGAGAGATAGACAAAAAATAAAAACAAAAATAAAAAGTGAATGCAAAGGTGTGTGTGGCTACTGGCTAGTGTGTGAGAGAGTGGTTAGTTGGGGTGTAAAAGAAAGAATGGAGTTAGTTATGCTTTCAAATTTTTTTTCATTCAAATTTAGAAAAACAACTTTTTCATATCTTCTTTTTTCATTTTTTTTATTTTGTTTATTTTGTTATCTCTCTCTCTTTTGTGCAAATATGCCCTCTCATCTTTTTATTTAATTTTTGATTTTTTTCTTATTTATTATTATTATTATTATTAATTAATATTTTGCTTTAACTTCATTTTTTAATCTTTCTCATTTTCATTTTCTAATTTTTTAACTACCCAAACGAAATTGAGTGTTCATAGGATTATTATTATTATTATTATTATTAGCTTTCAACCATCAAAATTGCGTAATAATTATTATTAAGGTAATCAATTTAATTATTTATTGAAAGTAAATCCCAAGAATATATAAAATTGACTTTTCATTTTTGTTATTGTGGATATTATATTAATATGTATTTTTATGTTTTTATAATTAAAATTTTTTAACTGTATTTATTGTAAAATAACAGATAACATAAAAAAATACATATAAAATAATATATAAATTGATAGTGGTACATACAATAATAGAATATTTTTTATTCTTATAATAGAAATAGAATTTTTATTCAAAAAAAACATAAACTAATTATGTACTATACTTGACAAATACAAACAATAATTAATAATATAGAAAGAAAAATTATTTATTTATATATTTATAAAAATAGTACATTAATAGCATTAAAAACTACATTAATTTTTTTTCTTAAGTTTATTTTACTGTTTCAATTTTATTACTTTAATATATGTTTTATGGACAATAATTACTAAGGTTTTATTTTTGGTAAACATAATAACTAAAGATATATTTGATTGTTTATGTATTTTAATATTAATTAATTGATTGTTATTTGTTTTGTAAACAATTCTTATGATTTTTTTATTGGTAAATATTAATTTATTTTTATGTAATATTTATTTTTTTAATTTTTTATCATTTTAATTTATTTACAAATATTTTATTTTTTAATTAATTTATATGTTTTGATATTTTTATTCAACAATTGAATTTTTAAATAATTTTTATGAAGTCTCATATGAATTAACATCAAAATTCAACTTCATATTTAATACATATTTAATAAAATTATTAATTCAATTTAAACCAATTGTGTAAAAGTCTCGTATTGCAAAATTCAACTTCATATTTAATGAAAAAAATTTACAAAAAAAAACAAAAACATTTTATCAAATTAGGGTATTGCAAAGGTCAAAATTGGTAGGTCGTATACCAATTATTATAGATGTTATTGCTAAAATATTTTTCTTTATTTTTTTAGTTGACATATAAAATTGATTCAATAAATTTCTTTGATTTTATTCAAATTAAATTTATGATTAATGTTAACAGTACAAAAAATAGAATGTAAAATAAAATAAAATTCATTGAGTTGAGTTTGATTATGTTATAAAACTTACTAATTAGACAATATATTTGGTTGCACAAATATAAACATGTTTCTCACTAACAATTAATTTAACAAACACTAAAAAAAGTTGCTATAAAATTACTCTTTTTTTCTTATACATGTAAAACTTCAAAAAGTCATTTTGCTCCTTATCACATGATTCTTCTTCATTCGGTTGCAACCTTAAAAAAATTGTAACAAAAATAAAAGTTACATTTCATATTTATGGTCTCAAAATGTATTAGAATTTGCTATATAAATTTTACATAATTTTGTCATTATTCTTTAACATCACAAAATTCTTAGTCATGTATAATTTTCCTTTTTACAAACTTGTCTTGAACCTATGAGCAATATTTCTCTCAATAATAGCATAAATATAATTGTTCTCAAACAAATAATATAAAAAAATTAGCGTAAAAGAATATATTGAGCAAAAAACTAATGAATCAATACAAGAAAAGACTTTAAATTCTTAAAAAAAAGTTGATTAAAAGAATAAAGTTGTACATTGATAAAACCACAAATGCTTACTGGTCAGGATTAAATAAGAGATAGTATACGTAAATCACTAAAATACAAAAACAAGCTAAAAACCACTAAATCAAAATAAAAGGGACCAAAATGCTTATTCTCGTAACATTTTACTCGAACTTACATAGAGAATGCAATCTATCAGTATAATTGCCAAAAGTCAGCAACAATAATATAATATTAATTTTTCATTCTTTGTTTTAATATCATTAAATACTAATTTAATATAATTAAAATCATTAAATCTAATTAGGTCAATGACTATGTATTCCTTAATATAATTAAATTCATTAAATATAATTAGGTCATTTAAATTTAATCAGATCCAATCAACAACTATTGTAAAATCCAAGTATTCTTTAATGGCTCACATTAGTTCAAGTCTATTTTTCATAGATATATAATTATTTAAAATTTAATTATATATTTACAAAATCATTACTTTTAATTATTTTTGTTCGTGAAGTATATTTTAATAACTAAATTAAAAAATATAAGGATATATATATATATATATATATATATATATATTGTAACGCCTAGCTACTTTCAAAATCAATAATTGTCCCCACAAACTAATACAAGACTTTTCAGCATGCTTTTCCTCACTCACTCGCTTCCTAAGAAACTTCCCAAGAGGTCACCCATCCCAGAATTGCTCTAAGTCAAGCATGCTTAACTGTGAAATTCTTAAGTGATAGGCTATCAAATTGTTTGTATAGGTAATACTTATTAATTCCTTTAAGTTATTCTCAACTGTACAGTCTCATACTTGCACAACCTCTAGATCCCTCTCGTTCCAGTGTGTATTTGATTCATTCATATGCCCCTCTCACTAGAATCTTGCCAAGAACCGCTCCTTGTCCGTGCCTTATCTTTTTTGCACCGATAATCACTCTTTGTCCTTGTCAACGCCCGGAATGTTACATATATAATTAGGTCATTAGGTTTATTATTATAGTATTTATATTTTTAACTTTTAGCTGTAAAATCTAAACTTATATATATATATATATATATATATATATATATATATATAGACAATAATTTATTTTTTAATTTATATACTTAATTATTAGTTAAAATATAATATTATAAATTATTTTCAATTTAACTACATATTTATAAAATCATTAGTTTTGAAATACATCTAACTTCTTATAATATTATAATATTTAATATTATTATTATGTTTTAAGAAAAGTGTTACTATTATATAGTATTTATCTATCTAACTTTTTATTGTCTTTTAGTTTTGAAATATATATTATTAATGAACTAAGGGTTTTTACCACTAAATTATTAGTAAAATATTAGGATAATGAATATCACTAAAAATGAAATACAAATCAACACTATGTTTAAATCCAAATATGTAGCTACATACTTTTGACATAAAAAGGGTTTACATTACATTCTAAAGACATTATAGCACAGTCTACTACGCAACTGAATACTCCTCTAAATTAAAGCATTAGCATTCTAATCTTGGAGGAATATTAACCCTAACACCACACCTGACTCTTTTGAAGGCTAATGTCATGAGACTAAGACGTGGGATTCTAGTTCCAAAGGAGCGAGTCTTTACATCTCCAACCATGCTTTCACCGCACTACTTTGATATCATCCTAGTTGGTGGTTATAAGCCTTTTGATCCATGTAATGCCTCCAGCCAGTGTACTTCCTTTGTTGATACCATGCATTCCTAAACCATGTACCTATTCATGGACAAACCAAAAGCAACATATTCCTTGTTTTCATTCCAAACTTCCTCAAATGAAGGAAAGATGAATTAATTAGGGGCATGAACCAGACAACTTGAATCCAAAAATCAAATGACCTAGAGACCCACCCGAACCATAGTGCACATCACACAATGAATATGACAAACATTAACAGAGTCATATCATACAATAAACTATAAAATTATATAACAAACATCATAACATTCAATGGAGAGTACATTCACAACTCATAACACAATATCATAGCATAAGTAAATATCACAACCATTACACACACATAATGCATCTCATTCTCATGCTACACACAAACAAAGATTAATGCATGACCTATTATTTTTCTATTCTATTTATCAATCATGACTACTATTGAAATGCATGTGGGCCTTGACCCTTAACACAACTCCATGTATTCACATTTCATCATTTGATTTCTAGGAACACTCTAGGAGTACATATTCCTTGTAAACAAGACTTGAACTTATTATATGTGTTCTAAAAATCAGACCTCAGACCGAAAAATCGGTGAACTAATCACCTAACCGGTTCAAATAAATCACAGAACTAGCCTGAAGAAAAATCAGTCAAAGAACCGGTAAAATCAGTCAAAAACTGGCCAAAAACTGGTTCATAGCGGATCAAAGAAAAATGCTTAATATAAAATTATTTTAACTTTTTTCTTAAAAAAATAAAAACCAACCTAAAGTATTTATCATTTTCTTTTTTATTTTAAATATAAACTTGTTTTTATTAATAAATGTTGATGTGTATAGTTAAAACTTATACTTAAATATCATGACATATTTGATTTGCACTTTTGTAGGTATTGTAAATGTAAATAACCTATAAAATTATGTTTTATTTTTAATTTTTAGTATTATAAAATTATGATATTATTTTTTTTAATATTATTTTATGTATTATTTAATTATTATTATTATTTTATTAATACCAGTTTGACCACGGTTCAACTACGGTTGAACCATTGAACTAGTGCCTTGACCGGTTCAATGAACGGTCCAGTTTAAAAATATTGCTTATTATAGTCGTTGATGGAGACTAGAACTTTACAAATCCATTGATCATACCTAATCAGATTTAATGAACATAATTATATTTAATAAAGAATTAAATTGCTTGCATTAATGATATTTATTACATATTTTGATAATAGTAATTTAGTCAACAATATATATTTCCAAATCAGGTTCATGTATAATTGTTGATTGGACCTAATCAAATTTAATTGACCTATTTGTTTTAAACTTTACTACTAAATATAAACAATATGAATGGGAATCTTAACTTTTCTCATGCTCTTATATATTTAATTATTAACCAAATATCTAAATAAGGTAGGAAAAAATAGCTGAGAATAATGTACCCTAATTTTAATTTAATTTTCATAAAAAATGTTTATAATTTATTTTATTTTTTTGACAGGTAATTAGTTTTTACTTTTATAAATCTTGAATACTTTTAGTTTTTTCTCAACAATCTTACTTTTCAGTCGAGAATATATATGTTTAACATTTATTAACTATTCAATTTTTATTCAAATCTTAAATACTATTATAGATGTTATAATAATAATAATAATACTAATAATATACTATCAGTTTTTTCCATACCAATAATTAGTTTTCAAACCAAAACTTATTTAATGTTAATTATCTTATTTTATTCAAATCTTAAATATTTTATAGATGTTATAATAATAAGATGATGAAGAAGAATATATTAGTTTTTCTTACCAATAATTAGTTTTCAAATGAAAATTTATTTAATGTTTATTATTTTATTTTATTCAAATCTTAAATATTTTATAGATGTTATTATTATTATTATTTATTATTAGATCATTTTCATTAATATTTTATTTAAAAACATGAATAGGCCTAATTATCATGATAAAAAACATAAAGTAGGTTTAAGAATGAATGGACTTATTTATTTTAAAAATGATATTTAGGATAAAACATCAATTGCAAAATATTCATTAGTAAACGATATATAATTGCGATGATTGTCTCTTATGTATACTTCCACAAAAGTTTAGAGTCAACTAGTAGGTATATTTTTCCATTCTTTGTCTTTTCATTTGCTCACTATTTCTTGTGTTGGCTTGACACTTTCTTTCCTCCATTTTGCTCTTGAAATTTGAGAGAATGAGAATCTCACTCAATATGTCTCAGTTAATTAACTTGTAACAATGACACTTTGTGTAGATAAGAGATAAAGGTTCTTACATCAATGCATCATCCAATAAATTTGATGAAGGATGGAAAGTGCAAATTGAGAACCAAGGCACTACTTTAACATCACTTAATAACTAATCTATGGGTCTTTTGTTATTTCTTCTGTTTTCTCTATAGGTATCAACTCTATGCATTTTTTTTCTATTTATTTCTCATTTTACTACTGTATTATTTAATGTTTTGATAATTATTGTCGAATTTTTCATATATGTTCTTATATTTTTTCTTTTACTGCTATATTATAAATATATATTGTCACTTTATGAATTTTGTAGAAAATTATGTTAAATAGTACATTAAATTGTTAAATAGTACATAATTTAAACCGTTAATTAATTTTTTTTACAGATAATATTTAAATAAGTTCATGATGATAATGATGATGATGATGATGATGATGATGATAATAATAATAATAATAATAATAATAATAAAGTTATTTCAAAACAATCAATTATAAGGCATTTTGATTTTTTATTCTTATAAACTTAGATCTTAAAGAATAATAATAAAGATTGATTATGTATCATAAATATGAAATAGATGTAGAGTATGCAATAACAATGTAGATTTTATTCTTAAGAATGTTACCTTTTTGAATTCGCTTAGAATGAGAAAAAATAGTTAACATATAAAAAATAGCATGTAATAATATTAAAAAAATTAGTAACACATAAATAATAATTCTTATAAATAAATAAATTTAAAAAGTAGTAAGTAATAAAATTAGAATCAAAGAAAAAATAATAATAATAATGATGGTGATGATGATGATGATGATGATGATGATGATAATAATAATAATAATAATAAAAGTAATAATGATAGACAAATCTCATTACACAAATCGGGAGCACTCAACTTATATGGCAATGAGGTTAACTAACTCAAAATTTCAGTAATATCACATAATTAACATTGATATTTTCAAAATGATAAAAATATCATTTAAAAATAATCAAGATCTATATATATTTAATAAAAATCACATTGTTTCAAAAACATTTAAATAGCATTTAATTTTCACAGTAAATACATTTAAAAATTATGAATTGCAAACACAAAAATCAAGTAGATGTTAAGATAATATACACAATAACAAAAATGAATACTCAAATTTAAATAATTGTGTATGTATATGTGTGTGTGTTTGTGTGTGTGTGTGTGTGTGTGTGTGTATATATATATATATATATATATTCATATTTGTTACATTTATATTCTTTTTTAATTTATGCTTTTCATATAGGTATCACGTTACTATTATTACTTGGAGAAAGAACAAATCATAATAAATTTTAATAGGCTTAATAATTGTAAAGACAAGACCAAATCAATTAAAAATCTAAGTAATCATATTTCTCAAATTTATTGTAATTATATTTAATATATTGCTAAATATTTTAAAAATTGGTAATTTTATTTACATACATATATTTAAAAAAAAAATCCAAAATCCAAATATCAAAAATATATAGTAATTGTGTAATTTTGGTTCCACCGTTAGTCTTCTATAAAATGTTTAATTGTTGATGTGGTATGATGACATTTCAATGATATGACAACTAACATGTTGCTTGACACATATGCTAAGATGGCTTAATTACACTTTTGGTCTCGTAGATATCGTATTTGTGTACTGTTGGTCACCTAGGTTTCAATTGCGCAAATTATGTCCTCTAAATATCACAATTGTTTGATTTTTTAATATTAAATTAATAATATATACTAATAATATTAAAGGTGATATTAATAAATCTATTCATAAATCAATATTATTGTTATTGATATCCAATAAATAAATACTAATTTAAAATTATTAATTTTATACTTATTAATATTAATTTTAATACTATTTGTATATATAACATTAATGTTGTTTATTTAGTAGTAGTAATATATATACAATTTTGGTCCTTCATTTAAGTTATATATAGAATAATTTTTATTTATATACCAAAGAAGTTCATTAGGCTAGTGGTTTTGGTGCTTTGGTGGACTATAAAGGTGGTGATTAAAACTCATGGGGACACTCAAGAAATTTATATTGTAAGTGGTTATGATAATTTTTTTGATACTTTAATACGAATATTTTGCTCTATGAAGAATAACTGTTCAATTAAATTTCGTAATATTTACATCAAAATTATCATGCACTTAAAAATTAAAAGCAAAATTATTGCAAATATTTTATAAAGATATAAAGAAAAAATAAAGACAATATGCTACTAATATCACAAACATATTCTATAAAAAAACTAAATAAAATTAAAAAAATTATTAAAATATTTGATACCATCTTATCATTTGCACATATATTTACTATTGCTAAATAAACAATATTAATATTATATATCAAATTTAATATTAATAAACACAATTAATAAGTTAAAATTAAAATTAATATAGATAAATTATTAAATTCATATTAAAACTAATAAGCAAAATGTTTAATAAATTAATAAATATATATACTAATAATATTAAAATTGGAACTCAAGGACCAAAATTATACAATCAAATATTTGGGGGACTAAAGTGCAATTAAGCCAGATCAACATGTGTCAAGCAACACTTATCACGTCATCATCTAGTGCCATGTTAGCAAAATCTATTAAATGTTTAATAAAAGGCTGACAAAATGACCAAAATTGTATAATTACAATACCTGAAGGACCAAATTCGTGAAATTAGAACCTAGGAGATCAAATTGCACAATCATGATATTTGGGGAGCAAAAAAAAAAAAAGCAATTAAGCCTAATATTTAATTAGAAAATCAATGGTTGATATTGTAATTAATTTTAGATTTTATGATATATCTATTTGATTTTATTATGATTCTCAACCTAATAATTTTCCAATCAATGATTATGAGTGTATTTTATTCTTTAAAGTACATTATTTCACTGGATTAGTTTCCTCTATAGTGCAACTTGCGGTTTAAAGGGTAAAGTACATACATCTTAACCTTTCATTATATTAAATGCCCATATCTCTACACATTGAATATAGAATTAACAAAATAAAATATATCATTAAAATAAAAAGTAAAATTGTCATCTACATTCTCTTAGGACAAAAGCTTGCCAAAAAAAAGAGAAGGAAATCAAGTTTGGAACAAATTATCAATCAAATATTTTTCCTTTTTATTTTTTCGTTGTCTGATTTCGCTATGCCAGTATTAATCAAAAGAATCACCCTTTTGGATGTTGTGAGTACCCTAACATCGTAGTTGTAGGTGTTGCAGTTAAACACATCCTTCTACATCTTTCAATCTTATTAGAGTTAGTAATCGATTATGGTGGCTAGTTGGTGTGTGTGTTGGGAGTGAAAGAAAGTAGTGACAACATAAGATTTTCAAAATTTTTATTTTTATTATATACTAAATGAAAATGCAAAAATACACAATTATTCAAGGTGTGAAGTGTGAACTTCACTTCTCCCTCTTTTTTGTGGGCTTTAGTTTCCATTGTGTGTAGGCCTTCTCTTCTAACTACAAATCCTTATCCAACATTCAAGAACAAAAACAGAGTAGTGAAGAGAAGAATTCAAAAATACAATATTCATTTTCCATATTCTTGTTTTTCATGTTTGAGTTTCGAAATTTTTGTTGTCTAATGGTTATTTTTATTTAAGTGTTTTGTACCTCTTTATATGTAGTATGTTCATTGTATGTCAACTGACAAATTTTGATTTTAATGCCAATATATTGATCTTATGAAATTCAATTAAAAAAAACCTTTAAGAAACAAATGAAAAGGGAAATGCATAAATGTAAACCTTTATCCCATACATAGATTACAAATTTCAAGCATCACATGAAATTGAAACTGCTAAATTAAATAATTATTGAATTTATTCATTTTGTATTATTGATTTAAAGTCAATAACACTCACATGTTTATTGATCTGATCTCAAACGTCTCACTCGTTTTAACAAGAGCATTTGCATACGCCATTTTTTATGTCACAATATGGAATAAGATTGCATGGTGGAAAACAAACAAGTATTCCACAATCAGCATTGGTTCTACATTGTGGTGTTAAGCCTGCATCAATCTGGTCACACGTACAAAAGCCATTATGACAAATAGGTTTTCCTTTACAGTAAGGTAATATTGCATTGCATTCAACATTTTTGTGACATTGATTAGGACTTGTCTTTCTTGGTATACTCGTGAATCCAAGCCCTGCAAAAAGATATACAAATTCAATAATATAAGCACATTCCTAGAACTATGTATTTGTTTTCATATACTCATACATTAAGATGTTGAAGGAAAATACCATTGCAAGCTATTAAAGCAAGAACGATTGTTGCAAAAGCAATCTTGACTAAAGCCATCCTTATGCCTTGTTTAGGTGTGGTGCTTGTTAGGTTGACAGATAAACAATAGCTTATTGTCTTTATAGATTCAATTGATACCTTCTACTACATATTTATAGTACTATATGACTTTTAAAAATGGAATATGATTATATGTGGTATATAAGATCATAAATGAAAATTTTTGAGATCTTTTTTTTTTTGGTACAATGATAGTAATAAGATTTAAATCGAAGACCTTGTGCAAGCTATTGAAATTCTCCCACTATTAGGCAGACTCTAGTGATTTTTTTAAATGGATCATATCTATCTATATCTATGTCTATTTCTATATATCTATATACATAAGTAAAATAGTCTTAGACACAAGTATTCTATTTGGAATTTAATCTTAGTTTTAGTTTCATATTTGTGTTAATTATTATCGTCTCTATTCAACTTCTCAAATTAATTATTACATCTAAAATAATTAAGAAAAATATTATATTTAATCAATATAATATTTACCATGTTGTTTAATTTGATTATATATTATATTTAATACATATAATGTTTAAATATTTGATGAATGTTAAAATTAATTCATTTTAAATATATACTATATTTTAAAATTGTTAACAAAATATATTATATTTAATAAATACAAAATTTTAATTTTAATTATGTTATTTAAATTTATTATATATAATATTTATTAAATTTAATATTTAATGTTACTGGAAGGTCAATTTTACTAACAATATATTAATTATAGTATTTATTCAATATAATATACAAATAACTTAAATTATATTATTAAATATTACATATTTATTAAATATAATTTATGTCCATTAAACATATGATTTTTCATATAAATTTATAGATATATTAAAAATCTATTGTGAAATAAAAAGCAATTATTAAAAAATTAATAACTGTAATATATTTATATATTAAAATATTTGTTAAAAATTTTATTATTTTTATTATTATCTTAAAAATAGATTATGCAACATATTTTAAAACAAAAAATTGAATATATTAATATAATATTAATAAATTGATAAATAATTTATCTCTTATTTGTTCATTTAATAATTTGACTACGTATTACTTTCAATCAATATAGTATTTAATGTTTTTGGGTAGTCAATTTTACTAATAATTTAGTAATTATGATATATATTAAATATAATACATTTTGAATAAATAACACATGTAATGACAATATAAAGTGTTTTATATTGTCATCTAATTACAAATTGTTATTTATAATACGTTTGTTGAGTTGATAATAATTGCCTTAAAAGTCATGCAAAGGATGATTTTTAATTGATTGACAACGTAAATTTTTTTACACCGATAATGCATGCTTATTGAACTCTTTATTTATTAAATTTAATTTTTTTTGGTTACTGAAATTTAATAAATGAACATGTGTCAATACATTAAAAATTTTGGTTTTTATATACTTTATAATTTGACTACATATTATATTTCATAAATACAATATTTAATACCATTGGAAAGTCAATTTTATCTATAATATATGAAATATGATATTTATCAAATTATAGTATATTTATTAAATGTAGTATATGTTTTAAAAGATAAAATATTTTTCTATTTCTTAATAATTAAAAGAATTATTTGATAAAACATATTTTAAAATAGAAAATAGAAAATTGAAATAATAAATATATAATACTTTATCTTGTAATTTTTATCCTTAATAATCTTACTAGATATTATATTTAACAAAAATAATATTTAATGTTACTAGATAGTTAATTTTACTTATAATAAATTAATTATGATATTTATTAAATATGATATATTTAATAAATTTAAATAAATTTAATTATTATAAAAATAATACTTACACACACACACACACACACATGCATGAAAAATTACATTACTTTTATTAGTGTTAAAAAATTAATTTATAAAACAAATTTTAAAAAAATTAAAATATATATTAATAAATTAATATATATAGATAGATAGATAGATAGATAGATATTATAACTTATCACGTATTTGTTATACTTAATAACTAGATTTTATACCCGTGCGTTGCACGAGTTTGTTTAAATTATATATTTTTTATATTTGTATTTATTATTATTTTTAAAATATATGTATATAAATAAAATTATCAATTTTGAAAATATTAAATAGTAAATTAAATATAAGTATATTAAAATTGAAAAGGATGATCAATTATAGTTTTAATTGAGCAAATGTTGTGTTTAGAAAGTATTGAACCTATTGAAATTCATTATGATTTGTTATTTGTTCAAGTAATGATAGTGCTACAATATCTATATGAAATATAAATTCAAAATGAATGTAAGCATAATAAATTTGAATATATAAGTATTTAAATTTGAGTGGTCATTTTTGGTATTGCGGATATTATGTTAACACGTAATTGATTTTTTATGTGTTTATAATTAATAATTTTAAATGTATTTATTGTAAAAATGAAAATTTATTGTAAATTTTAAAATGTCGGGAACCAATTCCATCAAGGGAGAATTGATTCCTTCGTGTAGGAATTGATTCCTTGCGAGGAAACAACACTCAAAAATCGATTCATTTAATTGTTAATTGATTCCTTCATGTTGGAATTGATTCTTATCACGAGGAATATATTCCTTAGCCAATTTTAGCTTAGAACGAGATTTTTTGTGACACCCATTCACATTGAACACAACTCATATTTATTTACTTATTTAAAAATGTGAGTAAAATTTTTTTCTCTGCTTTTAATAATAGAAATTTGTAAATTTAACAAAATTTGAAAACGATAATAAAAAAATAAAATATGTATGTATTTATCGTGGAGCAGTACATCATGATTTCATAATTAGAAAAATAAATGAAATACAGGGAGATTGAAATATACATAAAAATAGTTACTACTTATTCCTAGCACATCAAAAAGATCCTAGTCAGAGCAATGTCTGTCTACCCTATCCAATAAAATAACAAACTATTAGACTAGCCTTATAGGTCTTCATCAATAGCTGGGTCTTCATTAATCGCGATCAATCGTGCATAAAAGAAAAAGTAATGAAGTGAGGTGATTTGTTCTAATATCACTTTTACATGTATGGTAGGAGTTCTACCACACAATACAAATAAAACACAGTTGACAATAAAAAGGGAGCCTAAAGTTTATTCTATGTTATATAATCCTTGACTTGATATGGATCCATACTTTCCATTAGTGGGTGATAGTTCTTAACAGAACTTAGGAAGTGACTAGGAGTACATATACCTCTCTCAACATCATCCCATGGTACAGTCCTCATCATCATTGAGGAACAAAATAACAATTTAGGATATCCATTTATAGAGGTATACTCTCACCAATCCTAGTGATGCTGAGCAGTTGTTAGGGATATCAAGTTGGTTAAGTGATTGTCCCAGCTCAAGAGCGCTACCTTGGCCATTATGACGCTCACCACTCGATACCATACCCTCTAAACCTAACCATAGGTCCTACCTTTCATCCCATAATATATCAAACCGTAACTTCCCTAGCAAGGTGCCATGCCATTGCATGTCACTTGCTTTACATTACTCACTAATTTATCACTTCCTAATTTCTCAAATAGAGGTTTTCCTGGTCTCATTTAATTTGAGCACCAGTACAATCAATATTTCTGCCTTATATTGCAGAAATTGCACAATATTAGAATTTTAACAGAATAAAGATTTAGTAATCATATAAAATTTTAGCAGAATAACGACATAGAAATTATAATTTAATTACTAAAATTTTGGTAGAATAACGACAAAATAAATACATTTTAATTTTTTTAATTTGAGCAGAATAACAGCTTAACAAATGCATTTTAATTTTCTAAAATTAAATAGAGTAACAGCTTAGCAAATATAATTTCATAATTTAAATTTGAGCAAAGTAACAATTTAGTAATCATGATTTAATAATCTAAATTTGGGCAAAGTAACAACTTAGTAAAAATAAAAGTTTAACATTAAATAATAACAACAATAATAAAAGTTTAACATTAAATAATAACAACAATAATAAAACGTAAGCCTAAATGGGTTTAGGGAAAAACCCTTCCTACAAACATGCAAAGTGACAATAATTTAGAACCAACCCCACTCCCCCCATTACCTCTAAGGTGATTGATGAAGAGGATGGAATTGTTGGTGCAAAGCTTCTAGGAGGAGAAATTCTACTAATTGAAAACTAGCAAAATTTAAACATAAAAACTAAATAAGAAAAATTTATAGAGAGAGGAGATTTTAGAGAGAGAGAGGCTCTCTAGCTTATGGAGGAGAAGAATGGCGAAAATCTTGTCCAAAGGCATGCCTATTTATAGAGTAAAAATGAGATTAGGTGTCCACTTTGATGACATAAGCCATTATGTCATAAATCCCATTTTTGATTTATTTTCAATTAATTTAGGAACACATATCAAAGTTAGAGTGATGAATCAGCTATTTCTAGCTTGTGGACGTGCTCCCTTAGCTGCCCAGCTTCTAGATGGTAATTTTATCTACGAGTAAATTAACCAGTACCGATAAAATTGCCTAAACTTGAAAAAAAATTGACTTTTAATATCGACAAAATGAAATTAAATATAAAAGTGGACAAATACATTATTTATCATCAAAAATAAATTTCTAATAATTAATTTTAATTTTTATTAATTTATTTCAAATTTTATCTATTTATTTTGTATTTTTAAGCTAAAAAAATTCATAATAAATCTATTTTAATTCAATAAATACCAAAATTTTTATGAAAATTATAAAATTAAATATTTAACCTGTAAAAAAACTAAAATTACCATTTTCACCATTTTTGGATGTTAAACCAATACTGACTGGCTTATTAGACACCTAGGGACATTTTGGTATTTTACACAGAAAATCCAAAAAATTCCAAAAATTATATTTTAACGTATATGACATGATTCCAAGGTCAATTTGATATTTTAATTTCAATTGAATCTTTTTTTTTTTCATGTCAGCCCTTAATGTTGAAAAATATGGACAAAATCGTCATTTTCTAATTTTTTCAAGCTCCGGCTTAGAAAAATTATTAAAAATTACTATTAAATAACTCTTGAAATTTTGAGCATAATGGTGGGAATTAGAAATTTGAAATTCCTTCTCAATTTTTCAGAATTACATAGTTAATTATCAGAAAAAATGGTTGAAAAGCTGAAATAAGAGTGTTACATTTTTCACTATTGTTATTTCAAAATAAATTTCTATAATTAAAATATACCTAGTATAAAATTTTCAAAATACTTTGAAGTCAAAAAGTTTGTGGTCTGTTCTCGTAGTCAATTAGAGGTATTTTGGTCATTTCACAAAAATTGTCTTAATAAATTTCTAAAATTATTATTAATTATTCTGAGCACATAAATGACTTAAAAATAAATTTTAGACACTTCTAACTATTTTTATCTATTTTCTCAACTATCTAGTCCTTCTAGGGGCAAAATAATCATTTTACCCTTTTCCAAAAATAGGGGTGTTACATTTTTCACAAAAAAATAAAAACTTTTTCTTTTATTTTTGATCTCTTAAAAATGAATTTATAGTTTCCTATTTTAATCCCTTGAGTAAGACTTAGCTATAATTGTAAAGTCTTACATATTTTCCTAAGTCTTTGACTTTTTGTCTTTAAGAAGCTTTGGTTTTTGGCTTTGTCTTTGCTTATTCTTTTTTATTTCAGCTTTATTTTCATAAATTGCTTGTATATTTGACTTTGTTCTCATCAAAACTTTTTAAAATTAACTACCTAGAGATCATGTTCAACATTTACATGTGTGGCAAGTCAACAATGGACCAATTATTGGTAGCTTGAAGAGCATCCAATTCAATTTTCATTACATCCTTCTAATAATCAAACTTGCAACCTTGGCTATAGGTTTTAGGCTCGATTATGGAGGTCATAGCAGGACAAAATTACTTATAAGGAGGACTACAATGCTTATATGTTAAGACATAAGATAAAGGGTAAGTAGAATTACTTGAGGATGATTCTAGTAGTGAAGTAAGGTGACTACAATGGTAATCTTCAAGATAATTGGTTCAATTTATGATTTTATTGGATTGCCTAATATGGATTGGATTAGCAAGGGGATTGTGAATTTGGTTAGATGCATTAGTAAGCTTAGTAGATAAGGGAGGAGAAATATCACTAGCATGAGTAATATCAAAATTATCAAAAGCAACATGGGGGTGGTTGTAACACCTTAAAGAATATTATCTTTTGCTTGCTTATATTTCTAAAACATAGAAGTTTAGAATTTAAGAATATTAGGGGAAACTATCCGAAAACTAAAAGTTAAACATCGATTACATAAACAAGTCGCTAATGTACCTAGTATAAATCTCTTGGCACTTAAGTACCATACAAAAGATCAAGAGGGTATAGAAACATAAACCAAAATCCCATCCACTAAGAGGTACAAAACTATAAACATCTCCTTTGGTAGTGACTTCAAGCTTCAAGCTACTCCCAAGAGGACTTCATCTATTTAACTTTAAAAACATAAAACATAGAAACGATGAGACATATTGTCTCAGTGAGTAATCTAAGGACTCCAGGCTGACTCTTTACTCTAGAAATCCTTTTCTTATATTTTCGTGGTTTCACTTCTCAAGAGGTTTATAGGGACTACTCCTACATATGACAATTCTTTGTTATCTAACTCAAGTCTCACATTCTAACTTAATACTCATTTGACAACTATAACCTAAACATATTATCATTACTAGCCCATTGAATAATACCTTGATCTTTACTTAGGCTCTTAGAGTTGACCATCTTGGGCAAACCTAAGGCTACTAATTCACCAAAGCATTTAACCTTAATCATGGATCTTAACCCTTTTCTAACGAGGTACTGTAACGTGCCAAGCATTGACGAGGGCGGGGAGTAATTATTGATGCAAAAGAGATGAAGCACGGACAAAGAGCTGCTCCTAGCAGGCTTTCAATGAGAGGGACACATGAATGAATTGAATATATACTGGAATGAGAGAGATCCAAAGGTTGTGCAAATATGAGATTGTACAGTTGAGGATAGCTTAAAGAAATTAATAAATACCACCTATACCAATGGTAATGTTGTGTTTCTCTTAATGTATGATTTAGTGCTTTAATAACCTAAAAGTGAAAATATAAAATGTGTGATCTTAGTGATTAAGATGAATAAATGAGTTGTTGTTGATTGTTGCTAATAATTGTTGTCGTGTGGTTTTAGTTTTATGTTATTGTCTTGGAATTCCTGTCTGAGTTTAAGGAATTGAGAAAAGTGTGCTTGAGCTAGATTGAGAGTGTTGTTGGTGTTTGAGGGAAAAACAGTTGAGTGGGGCTAGTTATGAGTTTTGGAGAATGAATAGACGGACCATGAGCTTCGGTGGGCCCGAAGCCTTGTGAGGCCTAGGGAGAGTTTTAAGACACCTAAAACCCCTTTCTTCTCATTTTCTCTCATTCTCCCATCTCTCTCTCTCATCTCTCACTCTCTCAAATTCTCCTTAACCCCTTGTTGAAATCCTTGAAGTGTGAGAGCCAAATCTAGTGAAGAATCCTGTTTCTAAGCGTTGGAGAGCTGTCATTGACTTGCCTTCACGGAGTTTGGTTCAAGAGTTATCTTTTCTCACGTTTTCTCTTCCCCAAGCTCGGATTTGGAAGCTCTAAGAGGTAAGGAAAGTTTACAAATTCGTTGTTTTGTGTTAGTGATTATTAGTATGTTAATTTCTTGCCTTAAAAACGGTTAAATCTCTATAGATGTTGCCATATTTAGTGGTTTTGGATGAAAATGGGTTTTGGGGGAAAATCTAAGATTTGGATGAGAAATCTATGAGTTATGTGATGAAATGTTGAATTTGTTGTACAATCTGATGCATATGAACTTTGTTGAAGTTGATTGACGATGTTAAAGCCCTCAATGAGTCGAAAATTTGGGTATATGTTGTTGGGAAGTTTGTGTTTTCTGCAGAAAAATTGTGTTTTTCATGACTCTATCATAGATAATAAATTATGAGATCTCATAATCAATTATTTGGAGTTCCAAAAGCTGTTTTGGTGATTCTGGCTCTGGAATAATTTATTATCGAAACCCATAATCGATTATTTGGGTTTTAGGAATTGTTTTCCTAACATTGGTTTTGAAATAATCAATTATGGAGATCCATAATCGATTATCTCTGTTAGAAAATGAATTCTGGTGCATTTTTCCTAAATTGATATAATCTGTTATACAAGATATTCTAAGGGTTGTGCTGGAGTGAATATTGTTAAGTATAGGTTTTGTTGTTGCTCTAAAAGGGGTTTGAGAATACTGATGCCTTGTTGAAGTGGAAAGTTGCTTAGATAGGACCTTCACTTCTTGTTGAAAGGATTTGTTGATGAAATTCTATAGAGGAATAGGCTACTCTGATAGGGCCTTACTTAGTGGCCATGCTAGGTGTTGAATTGAGCCTACATAGTATTGTTGTGTTGTTGTATGGTTGTGGCTATATAGGATGCTTTATTGAACTCATTGGGTGTCTTAGATGAAATTGTTAATGATGATATGAGAGTTGTTGTGTTGTGATACATGCATTCATGCATATGTTGGCAGCTAAGGTAGCTGACAATAAACCTCATGCCGTGGTGTAGGAAGGCACGTGAGTTGGATGGTTGATTGGAGCTGCGGCTCAGATGGCTCTCCAACCTAGTGCAGGATGAGACATAGGGCAAGTGATGATGGGCCTTCGGGGATGAGTGGATGGACAATTTCGCAGGAGGCCAAGGTAGTGCAGGCCTTGTGTCGCGGTAAGCCACCACCCACATATTCTTATCCTGACAAACCACTAAGCTTGTCTGTAGATTAAAGTTTTGGCAATCCCTGGCCATGGTAGGGGGTAAAACCTGGTTGATCGCTCAAGATGTTGTAAATTTCTCGAGAGTTGTGTCGTTCATGCATTGTCATAGTTGTGGTGAATTTGTTGTGACGTAGAATGTTGAGTTGAGAATATTTTGCTATATGATTTTGTTACGATATATCTAGGACTAAATGCTGTAAACTATGGATGGTTTTATTTAAATGCACATGTTGTATCATTGTTTTAGTAAGCTTACCCTTGCCTTGTTTTGTTGTTGTGGCTATCTTGTTGCTGTTGTAGTATTGGTGTGACTATGATGATCACGTCTTATGGCTTGGTAGCAAGTGACGATGCTTCAGTAGATCTGGCTTCTCAGAGCTGAAGGTGGAGCTGCGAGCTGGCGATGAAGTGACTCGAAGAGTCATACTTTTGTTTCTTTTGACGTCCATCTTGTTTTCTTTTGTATATGATGTATAGCCTGACCAGCTTTAGGAAGTGAGTTTTGTATCCTCTCCCCGTACAGATGTATATGATATGGTTGTACTCTTGTAGATAGTAATTTGTTAAGTTATTGGTTTTTACATATATATTATTATATCATGTTGGATACAGGAAAGAGGTGGTTGACCTCCTGTATGATGTTATATACAGATATTCAGTCTTTATGATCTTGATTGATTTGGTATTATGATTATATACTCGCATCTATTAGTTATGGTGTTGGCTTGTAGCGACAGTGGGTCGTTACACCAACAAGATGCATCTACCTTTCGTTAGCTATCACTTAGAAACTCCATAGTTAAGTGTGCTTAACTTAGAGCAATTCTAGGATGGTTAACCTCTTGGAAAGTTTCCTCTGAAGAGTGTGAGTGAGGACAAAGCACACTGAAAAGTCTTGTGTTAGATTGTGGGGATAGTTATCAATTCGAAAAGCAGTCAGGCATTACATAGTGTTATCAAAACAGTTCTTTCCTGTCAAAGCCTGGGGTATGGCCTTGACCTTCTTTGTGATATGTGTTCTTTCTTTTACTGTAAAAAAACAGAAATGAAAGATAAATTATTTGTTCTTATATCCTTTGTTGAGAAGCAAAAATATAAGATAAATATAAAAGTATATACGAATACATGCGGATGGAAGTGGACGTTCAGACTTATTACAAGAAGTGGGCTGTGCACTCAATAGAAAACTTTACTAAAAGTAAACCTAGTGTTAGTTGCTGAGTTTGGTAGAAGTGACTAATGCATGTCTAGGTAGGTTTTAGCTAGGAAAGACTTCGTCCTTAAGAGTATCCATTACGACCCACTTCTCTTTTCTGGGAACCTATTTGGTGTACTATTTCACAAATTGCTTTTACTCACCTAACCTATGGTTTTATTCAAGACAATGAACTAAACAATGGTACTATTTTTTAGAGAATGACTGGGAGACTAAGACAAGATGCTACCCAGCAAATACTCGAGAAGATGGCTACTATCCTCAAGAGCTTGAACCAAGGACAAGATACTGAACTTGCAGACTACCAAGGTCTTGCGGCTTTTTGCAAGAATAACTCGCCAATATTCAAAGGCGAATTTAACCTTGATGGTACCCAGAATTGGATCATAGAGATCGAGAAAATCTTTATTGTCATGGCAAGCACTAATGCACACAGGGTAATTTATGTCACCTTTATGTTATCTTGAGAAGCTAAACACTAGTGGAGTTACGCTAGACAACAACAAGAAGTTGAAGGAAGGCTAATCATCTAGGAAATGTTTCATTAGAAGTTCTTAGGAAAATATTTTCAAAAAGACTTGAGACAAAGGAAAGAAGTAGAGTTCCTCAATGTAAAACAAGGCAACATAACTATTGGAGAGTATGATGCCAACGCTACAAGAAATTCACAAAACCTTCCCTCGCAAACCACATCAATGAGGGATTTGCGAGAGTTTTGCAAAGGAAAGTTCCCTCGCTTAATCTAGGTTGCTAATTGGCTATGGCGCATTTCCCTCACTGATCGCTCGCAAATTCTCTCACTATTCCTTTACTAAATTTGTCGCCATACACCTCCCACTAATCCATCGCAAATTCCTTACACAAATAATTCGTTTTGCCCTTCGTTAAAGGCCATTGCCATTTCTTCTCTAATCACTCACAAATCCTTTGCAAGATATCCCTTTCAACTCCTCCACTATTCCCTTGCTAGTTATCGTTTATTTGCCCCTTGCTATTCCCTTGCCAATCCTTCGACCTCCCCTCGCTTCTACCTTGATAATCCCTTGCAATTTATCCCTCAGCATGTCCTAGCTCACCTTTCGCAAAAGAGCTTCGCTAAGTTGTTGCTATTCCTTTGCAAATGTCCTTTACTACTTACAAATCCCAAGCAATATTTCCCTCGCTACTTCCTTGCAAATCTTATGTAATGTTCCCTTCGCCAATCCCTCGCAAGGGACAAACACTAATTGCTCACCAATCTCTCTATTTTTCTTATGATTTTAATTAATTAATCAAATTTTCTATTAACTTTTTATTTTAAAAATATATATAATATTAAAAAAATTATATGAAAAATGTGTATTGAAAGAAATTTATCATATATAAATGAAACATACCAAATGTTGAATATTCAAAAACTTGATTTTAAATAAAACCTGAAAGTAAAATTACACAATGTCTTGCAATTTTAAGTCAACATGTCTTACAAAATATCAATCATTACATAATGTCTTGCAAAAAGAAAAAGAAAAATAAAATATCTAATCAACCTAAGCTAGTAAAATCATTATCATGGCCTTAATCCTCCCTAGGTTGGTTGGTTGATGGTGGTGTCGGTGTTTGAAGGATAGGGAGTGTCTTTGTTCGAATTAACAACCTCATCAATTGTGGCAATTCTGTCTTCAATAAAGAGGCTAATGCATTATTTATAGTTATACGTTCATTTGTCATAGGTGGAGGATTTGTGGAGGGACCTACAACATCTAAAGATGAAGCATGTGAAGAGATATTAGTTGTAAGATCCAAGCTATGACCGAGGCTATGGACTCTACCCTTCTGGTTTTCACCCACTGCTTGTAACCAAATATCAGAATCAACAACAGGATGGGTTGAAGTGTCTTCTCCATATTTCTATGTCATTACAACTTCATATGATTCCTACAATAAATAAATAAAATTAGTAAAATGACAATAGCTTAACAAAAGTAATCAATCTTAAAACTTAGAAACACATACCACAAAGTTCTTCGCCCTAAGAAAGACAAATTCACCATCTTTTTTTTTTATGAAGTTTACTATACACTTCATGGCATGAAACAGGATGCTTCATCTTTGCCTTCTATGGTAGTGTTGTCAAATTATAAGTCGTAGCCATTTTTAAAGTATATTTCAATGATCATGTTTAGGTGTTGCCAAACTAAAAGAAAACAAAATTAAAAAACAATCATTTCATTTAATTAGTCAATCAACAAGCTTTCTTTGCCTTTATTTCACAATAGTCAAATCTAAGATAGATAAGGTATATTATGAAAAGATCAACAAGCTGTCTATTTCCTTTAAATTCAACTTTTGGCTAAGTTGGCTTTGAAAAGTCATGTCAATTAATCCTGCAGATTTCAACCCACAAACTATAGGAATAAGAACCTATAAAACTAAAAAAAATCCAAGAAAATGGTAAGGAAAGGTAAAACCATTGAAAAAAAATTAGCAAAGCATTATTTAACAAACCTATAAATAGCCTGAACCCACATATAACCCACACCTAAATTCACTGGTAACAACTTCACCACCCAAATTTCTTCACAACAAGCCATCACGTAGCAGTCCTATTCATAGCCACATTTAAACTAATGTATTGATGAACATGTTTAGGTGTTGACAAAATTAAAGAAAACAAATTTCAAAAACAATCATTTCATTTAATTAGTCAATCAATAATCACAACTAAACTCATAAATTGTGGTTTCTCTTATGGTTCTTTCATTGGCATTTGCATTACTCATGATCAAAACATAGGCTAATGTTTCAGAGCACAAACAAATGAAATAATATGTCCTTAGCCTAACAAAATGTTACCATGACCGATAACAACCTCACCCACCAAATATCTTCACAACAAGCCAATACGCAACATGACCTAGTCATAGCCACTTTTAAACTAAAGTATTAATGAAAAAGTTTAGGTGCTACCAGACTCAAAAAAAAAAAAAAATCAGAAACAATCACTTCATTTAATTAGTCAATTAATAATCACAATTGAACCTATACGTTGTGGTTTCTCTTATGGTTTTTTCTTTGGCACTTGCATTGTTTGCTTGCTTTTAGAACTTACATTAAACTGCTCATGATCAGAACATAGGCAAAACTAAAGTTTCAGAGCACAAACAATTGTAATAATGTGGTATCCTTAGCCTAGTAGAATTTTTTTTTCATTAAAATGCTTGGGTTCTTTTTCATATGAAATATGTATACCTAAAATAAATATTACTAATTAATTAATTTTCTTTAACTCCAAGCATTAACCATGCTATCCTTAGCCTAGTAGAATGTTTATTCATACACACATATACCATTATCATAACCTCTTACTTATTTATTCTATACATTTATCACTAAATCAAATAATAAATTATTAAAAAAATCCAAAATTAAAAGGATGCACAATCTAAATCACTCATCCATTCATATTTAAGCATTCATACAACCTCTAAATTAACTATATTCTATAAATAAGAAGACATGTTATATTTAGTCAGTGGGTCAAAAAGTAAGGATGATTACCATTGTTTTCTTATGTTGCCCAAAGCTCCATGACACTTTTGTGTGCACCATTACACTAGGCTTGGAAGCCCTTTTTTATGTCAATAGTAGATTTTTATTTTTTTTTACCATTTAGGAGTCATCCAAATATCGACCAAACCATTCCATACCTCAGCTTTCATCCTTCTAGGCCCATGACCCTTTAAGTCTGCATATTCTTCTGAGTTTGCCAATTTGAATGCTCTTTTCCTTTCCTTACATAATTGATCAGGACATAATTGATTAGGATATCGATCCATGTAGGTCCTATTCCAAATATCCCTCGCCATTTTATGATCATAATTAGATGTAAAATGATATTTCCCCTACAACAATATACTTAAGTAAATTTTTTATAGATATAATCATATAACATAATAATAACACAATAACCACTTACCTTAAAATCATTAAATAATATTTCCTTTGTATCAGGGCAATAACTTTTCCAACAATCTGCAAGATAAGGCATCCTTAAGAGTACCTCGGACATAATATGTCAAGTCAAAGAATGTTGAGCAAACCTCCTTTTGCATGTCAAGTCAAGCCACATATATAGCTCAATAACATAAATAACGAATCAATAACGTGAATTAATTAATTAATAACATTAATCACAATCACCCATAGAGCTAAGTTTACTTACAAACAAGAAACTGCCTCCACAAATATTATCTGTCTCCTATCAACTTTTATGTTAGAATGGGCACTTGAAGGCGCCATAGTAGGTTAAAGGTCAACAGATGTTGGGACAGTATTTGATTAACCACCATCAATAAGGTGGTAGCAAATGATTGACCACCTTAACCGATGGACCATCGTCAGATACATCACCTAAGACAGGCACACCTAAGACAGGCATAGTTAAACAAAAAAATTAGCACACATTACCTTTAGATAAGATAAGTTAATAACTAAAAATTCATTCTACAAGTATACCCAGTGGGTGCAAAAAATGATGTGGCGGTGGAGGATTGGCGGCAATTTGATTAACTTGATGTGGATTAATGGGATGATTACCCCGGATTTTCTCTCTACCTCGAGTTCACATGATAACTATCCACATAAAGAAATCCAATGATTTAAAAAACCATAGGTTAATTCTGCAATATATATATATATATATATATATATATCCGAATTTTCTCCCTACCTCGAGTTCACATGATAACTATCCACATAAAGAAATCCAATGATTTAAAAAACCATAGGTTAATTCTGCAATATATATATATATATATATATATATGACATACAAGAAAGGCACTTAAGCTGAACATCAATACCATTAAAATAAAAAAATTCAATCATAACTACTTGAATCTGAATCATCTAATTCCTCATCTTCATCTATGAACTCATTATGGTCATTAACTTCAATCTCATTAATGACTGATCATGATATAAATTGTCCATTGGATAATGCATATCATTTATGTCTACTTCTTTCATTGGGGGCATTTCCATCAAACAAAGGTAATTTGGTGCATTCTTGTGGATCCATCATCTTGATAATAATCAATAATAGTTGGCTCATTTGATCCATCATATTCATCATTCAATGTCTCGGCCACAAAGAATTTATTTCTAACCTTGCAAGCTGCCCACCATTCACCACTAAATCTACCCTCGCTTTGTGGGTATCTTGTGTAGTACACTTGTTGGGCTTGTTAGGCTAATACAAATGGCTCATTTGATTGAAGCCTTGATTTATGCTTGATATCAACCAATTCATATTTGTCATCAACAATGACACCATTAATTGGGTCAAACTAATGACAACGTAAAACCATTACTTTTTGATTTCAAAGATATGAAAATTCTATTATCTCTTCAACAATGCCATAATAATTCAAATCATTCCCACCATATATGTTTCCCTGAACACACACCCCATAATTTGTGGTGGCTTTATTATGTCCATAGTCCTTAGTATGAAATCTATACCCATTAACTATTAAGCCATTAAAAGAAGTCACAACTTTGGATGGACCATAACTTGTCTTTCGAATCATTTGATCCTTAACTTGACCTGTACCTACCTATAAATGATTACAAAGAAAATACTTGAATATGAATCATTTAGTATAATGAATACAATAGAGTACATTATATACTCTTATGGGAGAGATGACTCACTTGACGTTTTATCTTAAGCTTCCACTATTTCATCCTCAGAGATATTGGATTTGTATCCCTTAGTGAATCCTCGAATTGCCTAATAGTTATAATATAAGTAATAAAGAAACTAATATCATTGTAAACTATACAAATTGACAAAATAAGAAGCAAACTTACAGGAGATAGGATTCTACTTCTTTGCAATTTACAAGAACATATGTCTTAATAATTTGAAGCTCTTCATCAATTAAGAATCTATTTTGACCCTTGCCAATAGAACAACATAGGTATTTAAAAATAGACAACCTTTCATCAATTATATCTTCACCACCATCATCATTCTAAGGAACTTGAGTGTGTCTTGTCTATATGGTTAGATCAAAATACATAGAAGCAAAATTAAAATTTCTTCCACGATATATGCTTCACAAATAGATCCTTCAACCCTTTTCTTATTTTGAACCTTACTTTTCAAGTACAACATGCACCTCTCAAATGGATACATCCATCTATACTTTACAGGTCCTCCAACCTTAGCTTGATATGGAAGATGTACAACTAAATGTTCCATGGAATCAAAGAATGCTCATGGAAAAATCCTTTCAAGCTTGTAAATTGTTTCAATAATGGAAAGCTTAACATCCTCCACGATAGAAACACGTATCTTAGTTGCACAAATTTTCTTGAAGAACAAGCTAAGTTCTGTTAATACTCCCCATATAGGCTTTGGCAAAATATCACGAAATGCCAAAGGAATTAGTCTGTGCATAAAACATGACAATCATGACTTTTCATTCCATATATCTTTCCTTCATCTATATTAATGCAACGTGATATGTTAGATGCATACCCATCTGGAAATTCTAATTGATTTATCCATTCACACATTGTCTTTCTTTGATTATCATTTAAGACATATGTTGCCTATGGTTTTTTAAACTTCTCATTATCAAGTATCAACGCTAACCTGGGATGTTTACATATCTTTTTCAAATCTTCTCTTACATTTGCATTATCTTTTGTCTTTCCTTTTATGTCCATGATAATGTTGAAGATATTGTCAAACACATTCTTTTCAACATGCATAACATCCAAATTATGTCATATTAAATTAGTGGACCAATAGGGTAATTCCCAAAATATGCTCTTCTTCAACCACTTGTGTCTTGTACCAAAGCCAGGTTGCTTTTGTTTGCTTGCCTTCAAGCCAAAAACAATCGGCTGAAGTTGATTCACTCTAGTTAAGATATCTGTACCACTCAATTGTTCTAGAGGCAAAGGGTTTTCCACTACCGACTTCTTAAAAAAGTATCGATCACGGCAAAATCGATGATCAATAGGCAAATATTATTGATGGCAATCAAACCAACAACATTTCCTACCATGCTTCAATGCAAATGATTTACTATGCTCCATACAATAAGGATAAGCAAGTCTTACATGAGTGCTCCAGCCAAAAAACATTCCATAAGCGGGAAAATCACTTATTGTCCATAACAAAGCTGCTTTCATAATGAAATTTTGTTTCTTACATGCATCAAAAGTGTTAACTCCATTGTCCCATAAGATCTTTGGCTCATCAATTAGAGGCCTGAGATAGATATCTAAACTTTTATCAAGAGACTTTGGTCCAAGAATCACAAGACTAAGAAATATATATTCCCTTTTCATACACATACTTGGAGAAAGATTGTATGGTGTGACAAAAACAGGCCAACAAGAGTACGGGGTGCTTGAATTACCAAATGGATTAAAACCATTTGTGCAAAGTCCAAGCCTAACATTCCGCGACTCTTGTGAAAGTGTTGGATGGGTATAATCAAAATGCTTTCAAGCCACAACATTAGCTGGATGTGTCATCACTGATTCATCTTGACGCACTCTATGCCAACGCATATATTTTGAAGTATTTTTAGACATAAAGAGACGTCGAAGTTGTGGAATAATGGGGAAATACCTAAACACTAAGGCACATACTTTTGATTTGTAGAATGTCTTGCCTTCGGTTTAAACCATGGCTGTTCACAAATCGAGCACATATTCTTGTCATTATTTTCTTTGTAATACAACATGCAATGATTGAGACCTATATCTATCTTCTCATATCCTAATCCTAGCTCATTAACCATTCTCTTCGATCTGCAATAATTTTCAAGCAACTTGTCTGACTTTAAAAGCATGCTTTTGATTACGGCAATCATTTGATCATAGCAACTCACACTCATGTTAAACTGTGACTTCAAATTTAGGAGTTCCATTACAACTAACAATTTTGTATGCTTCTTGCAACCATCCTATAAAGGTTCATCAACATCTCTTAATAAGTTATAAAATTTTGAAGCTAGCAGATTTGGATCCTCCTCTACCTCTTCTGCTTCTGGATTTAATCTATCACAAGCGGCATCCATAACCATATCCATATATGGATTTCTGTCCTCCTCAATGCAATCTCGAATAACAGATGTTGATGTACTATCCCTCCAACTTTCCTTGCCAAGAAGGGTCCAATTTACATAACCATCCACAAATCCGTAGTCATACAAATATTTTTCCACCTAAAATGATTCATCCCTATAACGATTCTTACATTTTGCACATGAACAAGGAATGCACCCTAATATATTAGCAACTGTCAGGTCTCCTATAGCAACCCGAATGAAACCATCAACTCCATTTCTAAATTCTTCACTTACAAGGCCGAAGTGATCCTTTCTTCGTAACATCCAACTTCGATTAGGTCTTATGACTCCTGTGGTCTATTTAATATATTAAAACAATCATGCTTTAACGAATAATAGTATAAATAAAAGAGAGGACAACCAGAATAGGCATCTGCTGAGGCCATTGTATATATGTAGATATTGGCCTCACCAAGAGCCAAAAAGATAAAAATTGTATTGCATAATTCATTTTGCCCTCTAACTCACTTCCACAATGGTACTAAGTAAGTGTTCTTGACAAATAATAAGTCTTTTATAATGCTCTATGTGCCTATGTTGTGTACTTTGTGCCTATAGTGATTGAAAGACTCTAAAATTATATATATGTACCGAAAACATGACTACAAATACTAGATTATTTGCATGCCAAACTACACATTTTGGGCCTCAATCTAAAATACATGCATTACTTAAACATGCAGAGCCGAAAAACAGTCATCAAATTCAGTGGAAAAAAAAATCAGTGTTCAAAGTATGCTAAACATAGAATAAAAAGCACAAGAATTTTCATTTGTATCAAATAAACATTATATTATCTACCGCATAGTATAAGGGAATACAACACATGTTAATAATTATTATTTTTATCTTTTTAAAAATAGTTTTTAGTTTAATTTAATTATATTTGAATAAGATTTCTCATAATTTTTTAAAGTATTATTTCAATTCGAATAAAAAATTATTAATTCAATAAAAAGAAATATATTTTTATCCTTTAACTTTTATTATTTGTCAAATTTATCCTTCAATTAGAAGTTTATTCCAAATAAATCCTCTAATTTAATAAATTATTACAATATTTATTAATCATTAACTCTATTTTATCGAAATACTAACATTATTAGTGTCATTATGTTATGTGACAAAAGGGCATTAGTACTACTATCATATATGATTTAGGTAGGAGTAATCTATTAGTAATGTTTAGAAAATTAACTTTTAGAAACGCAAGGTTAAATTAACCAAAACTAAACCCGTCAAACCCCAAACTGAACCAAATGGAATATAACAATATCAAATCAGATCAGATCAAAATTAATAAATATAGTAAACCAAAATGAATCAAACCTAATTGAACCAAACATAGCACTATTGAATCAAACCCAATCAAATCACAGTAAACCAAACTAGCCCAATTAAATCCAATATAACATAATAATATCCCGTCAAACATAATTTAAACAAAATTGAACTAGAAGATAAAAGAGCTCTTTACCACTAGGTCAGGCAAGTGCAGGGAGGGTGCACTAAGCCGAAGACAAGAACTAGCAGTAAGAGCCAATAACTAAACACACAGCGTAGACGGTGATGCGCTCTAGGGTAAGAATTATGTAGGAAGGAGAAGGGTTAGATTATCACTTAATTTAGGGCTTTGGGAGAATTGGTAAAGGCGCTTAAACTTTGGGTTAGAATTTGTATCGCGCTTAAACATTTGAACACACATATCTCAATTTGTGGCCTATTTTCCTCCCTTTTAAATATTATATATTATATAATTATATAATTGTATATATAAAATATTATTAAATATAACTTTTACAAATTATTAATATAAATATTATTATATTATATATTATATATATTATGTAACTTTAAATAAAAATGAATTAAACATATTTACAAATATATTATATAATTTCAAATATTACTATATATTATTTTATACATATAAATATAAATATATTACATAATTTCAAAAAATTTATTGTATATCATTAAATAAATATTTCAAAAATTTGCATACATTATATATTATTAAATATATGTTTTTCAAATTATTTAAATGATAAATATTAAGTAACATTTAATATTTTTAAATCAATTTAATATTAAAAATAACATCGTTTATATCATTACGTGAAAAAAATATAATTCAAATAATTCTAATCATTTATATTATCATATATATATAATGTAAGATAATGACATAACATTATAATTATAAATTTAATTAAATCCAATGTGTTAGCTTTGTTTTTCTTTTTTCCAAGAAAAGCTAAATCAAACACTCCATTGTGCTGTGAGCCTTATCCTGGTCAAGTTTGTTATAATTATAGACTAAATCAAACAAATTTAATTTAATTAATTAATTTTGATGTCAAATGACTCATAAATACTAATTTAATCTTATATTATAAATATGAATATTTATTCTTATGTTATGTGACTTCTCATGTATTAAGTATTTCTTATTTTATAATTTTTATTTCATTAAAATATTATTACCTAAGTTTAGTTTTAAATTATTTTAATTCTAATTTACAATCTTGATATAATATATCGAATTGGGAATATTTTTTAAAAATTTAATTTTAATATTATTATAATATAAATTAATCTTAATTTAAATCTAATTTTTAAAAAATAAATCTAATACATTTTTAAACATGTACAATGTTTTTTGAAATATATAATAAATATTATATTTATATATAATAATTAAATATTAATATCTTAACTTAAATATTACACAAGATAAATACTTATTTTTATATAATTAGAATTTTCAATTAATAAATATTTTTAAATATATAAGTATAGGCTTAAATATGTTTCAAGTTTCCGCAAATATGACTTTTTTTAGTTTTAGTCCTTGCAAATTTTTTTGTTACTTTTAGATCCTTGACATTCTTTTAATATTTTTTTTTAGTCCTTACCATTAACTCTAGTTACTTTAGTGTTAATATGGCTACCAAATTAAATAATATTAATTATGATAATTAAGGTAATAAAGAATATTCTAAGTTAAGATAATAAGATTATTTTAAGGGCGTATTTTAATTTAGTAATGTATTTAATATTTATATAAATAAGGTAATTCCATATAATTTTCTTAAAATTTATTTTTATTTTTAATATAATATGAAAAGAGATTTTTATTGGTTTTAATATTATTCTTACTTTTCAATTCACAAATTTAATTTTAACATTGTACTTTTTAAAAAGAATTATAATTTACTTAGATACTTTCAATTTACTTTTAATATATTATTTTTTATTTTCTTATATTTAATTCATTAATTTTGATCGATTGTAATTTATTTTATTTCTTTAATCTATCACAAGCAATGATTTTGTCTCCAAAGACAAAATCAATATATTAAAAGTAAATTATAATTGTCGAATTAAATTATTATTTTTCAAAAATTAGAATGTTAAAAGCAAATTAGTGAATTGAAAAATAAGAATAATATTAAAAGCAATAAAAATCTCTTTTCATAATATATTAAAAATTAAAAATAAATTATAAAAAATATTTATAATTACCTTATTTATATAAATAATAAATACATTACTTAATTAAAATACGCCCTTAAAATAATCTCATTATCTTAATTTAGAATATTCCTCATTACCTTAATTATCTTAATTAATTTTCATTTTGTTAGTCATGTTAGCACTAAACTAACTAGAGTTAGTAAAAAGGACTAAAAAAAATCACTAACAAAATGTCAAAGATTTAAAACTAAATTTTTTTTTGTAAGGACTAAAATCAGACAACGTCATATTTGCATGGACTTAAAACATATTTAAGCCGTAAATATATTTTGAATTTACATTGAATATATTGGCGAGGAAGTTGCAAGGGAAGAATACCCTAGCTACTTTGTGAGGGCATTACGAGGGAATAACTCTCTCGCTATCACAAAATCCATTTTTCTAAATATTTTAAAGCTAGTTGCAAGAGATCTACGACAAAATATATCCCTCGCCAATTTATGAAGGATTTGCGAAGGCATAATTCCCTCACTAGATGTAAGTTTCATTTAATCAAATTTAATTAAGGATTTTGCGAGGGAGTTGCAGCGGTTTTGCAAGAGCCTGATTGTCTAGCTAAATAACTAATCATTTAAGTGAGGGAGTTGCGAGGGACGATAGATTCTTCATTGCTCCCATGCTAAGTAGCGAGGTGTCAGTAAGGGAAGTATTGACTCGTTATTGTCTCGCAAGTTAGCGAAGGATTAAAAAGGGTTGGTTGGTCCTTTTTAATTCGTCGCACACTAGTGAGGAAATAATTTCATCACTAATCCGCAAATTTCTTGTAGATTAAGGCCTAACATCAAGCAGGAAGTAGGTTATCTTGAGATAGCCCAATTTCTTACCTTAATGAACTGCTGTAAAATCTATAAAGATGATATGAAAGCAAGGCAAGATGAGTGGAAAAGTGGAGGACCACAGAGAAATAACAGAAATGAGTTATTCACCAAGGAGAAACCCTATCAACAACCATTCTAACCTTTTGAAAATTTTTTGGGTAGAAGAATTTCATTTCTATACTCCTACCACTCTTGGAACGAACAATCCTATTCAATGTTTTCAATATGGAGGACCACATCTGACAAGAAATTGCACTGTTAGAACTATAACCTGTTATAACTATAGAAAGCCTGGCCACTATAACAATAACTACAAGGAGCCAAAGAAGGAGCATGGCAACAAAAATGGAAATAGCAATAGAAAGCCTAGGGTTGGAAGGTCCAAACATCAGGCAGAATTTTCATCATGAGTGTAACGCCTGGGCCGCTTTCAAGATTAGTGACTGAAGAGTTCTTAAGTGATAGGCTACCGAAAAGTAAATGCATCTTGTTAATATAAGTAGAACTTATTAATTCCTTAAATCTATCTTTAACTGTATAATCTCATACCTGCACAACCTCTGGATTCCTCTCATTTCAGTGTGTATTCGATTCATTCATGTGTCAGGAGCCACTCCTTGTCTGTGTCTTATCTCTTTTGCACGGGCAATCACTTCCCGCCCTCATCAGTGCCCTGGATGTTACAATGAGTGGAATGAAAACTATTCAATCTAACAATCCCATTCAGGGAGATGGACACTTCTAAAATGGCGAAGCTAATAACGATTCTTAAGATGGGAGACCCTTACGATTAAAGATTCCATTTAAATGATTAGAAATTAACTAGTAACTTGTAGGTTGTTTTATCTCTCTAGGATGAAATCGTTCTTTTACTCCATATTATGATGTATGTAGAACCTTGCTGTCCCTACCAAGACATTAATGTTTATTGTTCTTTATGTTGTAAAAGACCTCGTTCCTTGGAATGACAACACTAGTGTCTAAACTTATCCTGCTTATGGCTTTCTATCTAGTTATTTCTCAAGAGATAAATTCATTTTTAATTGATTTGATTACCCCTTTTATGATTGATTTCTTGATTTGAAAATCTTCTTGTATAATTCATCAATAAAAACCAAGATTATTCAAGATCACTTGTCCTTGATTATTTAACTTGACCATTTCCTCTAATGTTTCCAGACTTATAAAACTTTTATATGATCTGCATACCTTAATATGTCATCAACATTAGCCAAGTAGTTTCTCAATAATCATTTTGATTTATTGAGAATTGGTTATTTATCATCAATCCCTTAATAAAACTCAAAGATATATCAATGTTTCCTTGTTGATCACACTTAGAGTTGGCAAAATTGGATCGGCCCGATGGCCTGACAGGCTATGCTGGGCCATTAAATGTTTGGCCTAATAAAAATTGGGCAAAAATGGCTAGCCCGATTGGCTTGCCGGGCCTTAAAAAAATTGGCTCGAAGGAAACCGAGCCTATTTGGCCCAGTACTATATTTTCTTTTGTTTTTTTCTTTGTAAAATATACAAAAAACTAAGAAAAAATGGTTATGGGCCATTTTGGCCCAACCCAATGGGCCTGTTGGGCTAGGCCAGGCCAAAAAAAACATAGCCCATTAAGAATGCGGGCTGACCTAGCCCGGCTTGCTTTTGAGAGTTGGCCCGCTAGGCCAGGCTAGCCTAGCCTATTTGACAACTCTAATCACACTCAATAATTTTGTTAAGATCTTATCAGTCAATAATTACATCTAGTTATTCCTAAATACTATCATTCAATTTTGTTTTAAGGCTTTTGAATATGTACTCCTTCCTTAACTCTTATAATCAATTCTTTCTTCATTAGAATTGTCTTGGTACTAATAATAAACTTCAAACTAAATATTATTCTTTCTATGGTTAATTCTTCATCCATTAGTATTTCTCTAAAGGTTCATAATGCTTTTCCAACCACTTATCTTGACTCGGGATTCTTAGGTGATGTATTAACTCATTTTGTCATACCTCGACTCTTGAACCTTGATCTCTACAAAATTTTTCTTATGCTTTGGTACATCATCTGAATAGTCATAGTTCTTTCCTTAAGACCAAGATTATTATCTACTAGATTTCCTTTTATGTAGGATTTCTGACAATTGAACAGAATTCCTTGATTATACCTTATCTATTATTAGTGATTTTAATGTAATTCTATGTTTGGCCAGCTAAAGCTACGTTAAGCACTGAAATAGGAGGCAATACTAGTTGATAAACTTATGGATTGAGATAACTTATAGATTATCCTCCACATATTTAAGATCATATGTTTTGTCTACAATCTATCACGAAGTTGTAATAAACAAAGGAGGTAGTATTTGAAGATGACCTTAGATTGATTGAGGACTGACAAAGATAAAGAATCAAGAGAAAATTTGTACATCGCAACTTTGTTTTCTTTATTAAGTAGTTTGTAATAAGTGAAAGAGTTGTATCCCCAACTGTTTATACAATTAGTGAATTTTGGGGACAAAATTCCTAAAAAGGGGGGAGTATTGTAACACCCCTAATTTAATTTTTCAATTATTTCCTAATATTTAATGATTTAATTCTGAAAAATTAAGAAAATATCTCAAAATTCTATTCCCTTATGTTATGTTCAAAAATTCAAGAACTATTTAGTTATAATATTTAATCATTTTTCTGAGTTAGAGCCCAAAGAAATGAAAACATGACAATTTTGCTCTTATTTCTCAACATTAAAGACAAACATGAGGAAAAGATTCAATTGACAGTAACATATCAACTTGAGCTTGAAATCATGTTATATATATTAAAATATAATTTTGATAATTTTCTAGAATTCTTATGTAAAATGATCAAAATGCTCCTAAGTATCTATTAAATCAAACTAGTATTAGTTTGATATCCAGAAATTGTGAAAATGATCATCTTAGTTCATTTTTAAGTAAAATATTCAATTTTAGATTTTTCATAAAAAAATTTGATATTTATTGAATTAAAATGGATTTAATATGAATTTTTTAACTCAAAATTACAAAATAAATAAATAAATTTGAAAAAATTAATAAAAATTAAATTAAATTATTAGAAATTAATTTTTGATGAAAAATAATGTATATGTCAAGTTCTACATTAAAATTCATTATTTGATATTAAAAGTTAATTTATCTAAGTTTAAATAATTTTATTAGTACCGGTTGATCCAACTACAAAGAAAAAAAACATTCATATTCAAGGACACCTAAGCATGCCACATGTCCCAGCCTAGCCTAGGTGACTCACCACCTATTTTTGTTTATGTGTCCCCTAAATAATTAAAAATAAAATAAAAAATAAATTATTACATCATTTGATGATGTAATCAAGTGGACACATAACCTACCTCCATTTTCCATAAATAGGCACTCAAGAATTCAGATTTTCACTCATCCTTCTCTACCTCTAGTTGGCAAAACATATATGAATAGCCCCTCTCTCTAAAATCTTTTTTATACTCCATTATTATGCCAAACTTTACTAGTTTTCTATCAATTAGTAAACCTCTCTTCCTAGAAGCTTGGAACCAACATCACCATCATCTTTTCTCCTCTCCATCATCTTTGGGCAATGGGGGAAATGGGGTTAGTTCTAAATTATGGTCATTTTACATGTTGGTAGAAAAGGTTTTACCCTAAACTTTTCAGTGCATAAAGTTTAGTTATGTTTTCTTTATATTATTATAATGTTTGATACTAAACTTTAATTTTTAAGTTGTTATGCTACTCCAATTTAGATAATTAAAATGTAATTACTAAGTTGTTATTCTGCTAAAATTTTGGTAACTAAGTTATGATTACTAAGTTGTTATGTTACTAAAATTTTGGTAATTAAATTATGATTACTAAGTTGTTATTTTGCTAAAATTTTTGTAACTAAAATGCAATTACTATATTGTTATTTCACTAAAATTTTGATGAATAAAATATGATTACTAATTAGTTATATTGCTAAAATTTTGATGATTACTAAGACTACCATACTATTAAAATTTTGGTAAAATTTTAAGGATTTTAATTAGATAAATTATTAAATTTTAAGATTATAAATATGTTTTTAAGTATATGATTTATGGATTGTCTAAATTATTATCATACAATTTTTGTAATATAAGGCAAAAATGTTGATTGTACCGGTGTTCAAATTAAATGAGACCAGGGAAAACCTTTACTTGAGACGTTAAAAATTGATAAGTTAGTGAATAATGTAAAGCGAGAGATATGCAATGACATGACACCCTGCTAGAAAAGCTACAGTTTGATATGCTGCAGAATGAAAGGCAAGGACTACCCACTTGCGGGGGTCTTGAGGTAGGCATCAATTAGTGAAAGTTTCAATGGCTAGGGTAGCACCCATGAGCCGGATATTCGCTTGACCAAGCTTGATAACAAAGACAACTGTTGGTGCAAGAGTATACCTGAATAAATGAATGTCTTGCACTGTTATTTTGCTCCTCAATGATGATGAAGATTGTACCATGTGATGTTGTTGAGAGAGGTATATGTACTTTTAGTCACTTCCCAATTCTGTTGAGAACTATTACTCACTAATAGGGAGTAGGGATTCATACCGAGTCAAGGATAGTATAGTATAACTTAGAATAAACCCTAAGTTCTCCTCTATTATCAATTGTTTTTTATCTATATTTTATGGTAGAATTCCTACCATGCATGTGAAAGTGATTTTAGAACAAATCACCTCACTCCATTGTTTTTCTTTCATGCATGATTGATAGCAATTATTGAAGATGGAAATGATGTTGAGAACAAGTTAGAAGATACTAATGAGGACCTATAGATCTAGTTTATAGTATTTTTCTTTTGTATAAAGGACAGGGTAGACCAATATTGCTCTATAGGACCTTTTTTTAAGTATATATTGGGCTAGGTATTGTTTATCTTTTGATGTACTTGATCTTGTTGTATTTTAGTCGTCTTTCTTTTATAACTGATATGTACTATGAAATCATTATATATATATATATATATATAAATTAACTCATTTTGGTTTTAGTCTTCAAAAAACAATTTCCTTAAATAAAGTCCCTCAAATATTAAAAATACCCTAATTAGAACCCTGTACTAAACTTTGTAATGATTGTAACATCCTAAAATTACTATATTATTTAGTTATTATAAGGGGAAAAATACTACCTAGTTATATAATTATTTAATCAATTAAATGATTAAGTGGTTAAGATAAGAATTGCTAAAATTATTTTGCAAAGTACAAAAGAATGCAAAAGATAAAATAATAGATAATCAGATAAAATTAGATAACGGTAGTTAGGGAATCCACGCTAAAAAAAAGAAGAGAAACAAGTCTCAACAAATCGCGTTGGTGGGTAAACATATAGGGGATAGTCAGTTTTTTATCTTGGTTACAGAGTCAGTCTTCTTCTCTGAAAAATAGGGAAGACCATAGACTGCTTGAGGATTGGGAACAAGAAAGAGACGGAGCCAACCTTGTTAATGCAGTCAACACAAAGAGCACCGAACAACTTCGTTCCAAGAGGTGAGTAAAACAATCTTTTTCTAAATTTCCATGGTATAAACCTTGGATGTGGTTTTTTTGGGATTTTTGATAAAAATAATTTGAGGTTAGTGGAATTATAGGTTTTATTGTTAGATTATATTTGATCATTTATGCAAACTGATTTTTTTTTATATTTTAAATGGTTGAATTATTCTGGATATATAAGTTTGGCCTGTTGCGATAATCTATTCGCTGAGTGTTTGCAAATCGCTACGACAATGTTTTGCTACAGTTGTGCACATTGTTAATATGTTGGAGTGAGAATTCGTTTTTCTGTGTACGCATATAATGAAAAAAAAATGTTAGTGGCTGTAGTTTAATTAAGAAATTAATGAAAGGGCTTTGCAATATTATATAGCTATATATATATATATACATCAAAGGTTGATCTAAGAACTCGCGACTCCATGCTGCGTCTAATTATAATATAAATATGCATATGCGTGAATCTTCAATTAATATATATATATATATATATATATATATATATATATATATGCGTCTAATTATCATGTAAATATGTATATACATAAATAATTAATATATATAATATTAATTGATGTTATGATGTTATAGTATTGCCACAGTATGACCTTGAGAATTATTATTGCTTATGGAGTTTGAGAATGACATATTTTTGTTATTGTGAGAGTTAGTCATTACCTTATGGGAAGGAATGACGGTGTACATCCTATTCCAGGAATGGGGTGAGGATATCATCATTCAGGATGGGATATCTATTTATTGAACATATTTACATCTGAGATGAGATATGAGATGAGATACCTCCATTTGGGATGGGGAAGGCAGTGGGACGCCATTGTATGGATATGAGCTTATATACCTTAGTGAATCTAGGATTCACAGTGGGTCTGGGACTTACACTGGTTTTGGGAACCAATTATAAAAAAATATTAAATATAAGTGAATCTGGGATACACGTCGATTCTGGAAATCAAAGAGTCAAGTACGGTGATTCTGGGAATCACTAAGTAGTGTATAGAGTCAAGTGCTTGGATTATAAAATTGGGTATATAATTTATTGGTTCCTTTTTAATTATAGGTGTGAACTAGATGCCCTATACTTGAGTTTAAAAAGATTTTTTTATGAATTATTTGCAGATATCATGGTTGGCTTCTTCGGTTACCGCACTGGCTGAGAACAACAATATTTGCAAACCATTTTAGAACTTGTTTTATTCACTGGAATTATTATCTCATTAAAAGTGTTATTTTCAAAGCACGAGGGCAAAGTTACAGGGATGGAGAAAACTTGAAGACGTAATTTTTATTTATTTATTATATTTTAACTTGGTTAGTTTCTTTCTAAAATAAAGGACCAGTGTGGCTAGTTTAGATGTTCCTTTATTACTTTTTCTTATTTTGTAAACGCCCGAATTTGAGAGCAATTTTTTTCCTTATGTAAAGATTATAATTTTTTTTTCATTATTGAGGTATTACTTCTGGTAGTTTCATCTCTTAAATTTCACTTTTGTAATTATTTTAGATTATGTTTAATGTGGGTTATTGTTGTAACGAAAGGCGTTACAATGATGGTCACATCAGCATTACAGTCACCATTAATTTGCTAATGTGGTCATCCATGTCAACTACTATGTCCAATTCAAATTAATAACATACTTTTTAAATAAAATTATTACATGATTAACCCTAAACTATAGATTTTTTAATCCTAAAGCAAAAGTAATTACCAATTTTTTATTAAAAATTATCACTGGGCACTTTAGGTAATAAAATACTTTACTTAGAAGCTAATATAGTCATCATTTAATAGAAAAGTATAGTAGAGTTTACACATGGATCTAATTAGGGTATTTTTAGTATTTGAGGGACTTTATTCAAGGAAAAAATTTTCTGAGGACTAAAACTAAACTAGGTCAATTTTTGGATGACTAAAAACATATTTAACTCATATATATATATATATATATATATATACACACACACACACACATTATTAAAATCGAAAAAAAAATTACTCATATTTTCATCAACTTAAACTTAATAACTAATAAAATTATTAAATGAATACAGGGTATTATCAATGTGAACAAGTGTCACAACTGCACCCTGAAAATAATCACTCTAGTAAAATCTAAAACATCATTACTACATAATTGTTCAAGTCTACGGACACGATTGCTTATGCTCAATCTTATATTGTGTTGCCTTATTGCTCGATGATTTTTTTAAAAAAATAAAAATTAAGTGGGGGATTGTGAAATGATTTGTTAATATATATATATATATATATATATATATATATATATATATATATATATATATATATATGTTATTAAATTGATTTATACGTTTTTTTTTAATGTTGAATGGTTAGAATGCAATTAAATTGTTTACCATTAAAGCTTTAATTTGGGTTCAATGGTTTAATACCATTTATAAAGCAATTAACACCATTTTAACATGGAAGCCTTTAATTTGTTTAAATCAATAATTATATTTTCAAAAGAAATATATAAGCTATATAGAAAAGGGAAAGGCATGAAACATAAGTTAAAAAAATTGTGTTTTTCCCTTTTGTTGGTTCTCAAGCAATTTTGAGCTTTGTATGGGCGTTGGTTTGCTAGGCTCTCTTCTATGCACAGAAGACCCTAACTCATTTTTATCTTGGGAAACGGGGTTGTTTACTGTTGTAAAATTTAGGCAGAGTCACGAAATGTCTTAAAGAGAACAACCCTGTCTATGACTCAGCCTTATTTTTTTGTTCGTGTTTAACATCTGCAGCAACAAAAAGTCGTATAGTATTATAAATATGTAAGTTATTAATTGAATCCATAAAGACAATAAGCTATTGTTTAATTGTCAACCTAACAAGCACCACACCAAAACAAGGTATACATATGGCTTTAATTAAGATTGCTTTTGTAGCTGTCATTCTTGCTTTAATAGCTTGCAATGGTATTTTCCTTCAACACCTTAAAATGGAACTTTTGGAATTAGAATTGAAATTTGTCAATTAACATACGATGAACATAATACATATAAAGAGGTATGAAACACTTCAATAAAAATAACTGTCTGACAACAAAAATTTTTGAAACTCAAACACGAAAAATAAAAATGAATATTGTATTTTTGAATTCTTCCCTTCACTACTCTATTTTTATTCTTGAATGCTAAATAAAATATTGTAGCTAAAAGAGAAGGCCCACACACATTGGAAGCTAAAGCCCACACAAAAAGATGGAGAAGGAAGTTCACACTTCACACCTTGAATAGTCGTGTATTTTTGAATTCTCATTTAGTTTATAATAAAAATAAATATTCTAAAAATCTTGTGTTGTCACCACCATGTTTCACTCCCACCATACACACCAACCAACCACCATAACCAATTATTAACTTTGATAAGATTCAAAGATTTAGAAGGATGTGTCTAGCTTCAACACCTACAACTACGGTATTGGGACTAGGGATGTCAAAAAACTTGTACTTGCGAATTCCCACAGGTAAAATCCATTATGGATATTAGATGGATAATTAAATGCATACCTGTTTATTAATAAGACAGGGACGGGTAGTAAGGTACTTGTACCCGCAGGTACACGCACTTTATAATTATTTAAATATTTTTAATTATATATAAAGTAAATTACTTTAAATTATTTTTAGTATAAATATATATTTCAAAATTATGTTTTTAGTATAAATATATGTTTTAAAATTATTTCTTTAGTATAAATATATGTTTCAAAAATATTTATTTTTAGTTTTATTTTATTTTTTACTTTTTATTTAAAAATTTATATTTTAACAAATATCCACAAATACCAATGGATACCTACGAATATATATAAAATTTGTGGATACCACTTAACGGGTACCTATATAAATATGGGTGGGTATGGGGAGCTATTACTTGTACCCATCTCGCCCCTAGTTGGGACACTCACAACATCCAAGAGGGTGGTTCTTTCGATTGATACTAGCATAGAAAAATTAGACAATGAAAAAACAAAAAGGCAAAATATTGATTGATAATTTATTCTAGACTTGATTTCCTGTTCTCTCTCTCTCTCTCTCTCTCTTTTGTAGTCTTTCGTCCTAGGAGAATGTAGATGACAATTTTACTTTTTATTTTAATGATATATTTTATTTTATTAATACTAAATTTGAGGTGCAAAGATCTCGACCATTTAATACAAAAAAAGTTTAAGATGTGTGCATTTTATCCTTTAAAGTGCAAGCTACACTTTAGAGGAGACCAATCCAATGAAATGATGAACTTTTAAGAATAAAGAACACTCATAATCATTGATTAGAAAATTAATAGGTTGAGAATTATAATAAAATCAAATAGATATATAATAAAATCTAAAATTAATTAAAATATCAACCATTGATTTTTTAATTAAATGTAGCCTAAATTGTTTTTTTGGCTCCACAAGTATCGTGATTGTGCAATTTTGGCCCTCTAGGTATCACATTCCATATTTAAAAAGTCATATAGCACTATAGATATGTAGTAAAAGGTATCAATTGAACCATAACGACAATAATCTATTATTTAACTGTCAACCTAACAAGCACCACACCAAAACAAGGTACAAGGATGGCTTTAGTCAAGATTGCTTTTGCAACAGTCATTCTTGCTTTAATAGCTTGCAATGGTATTTTCCTTCAACATCTTAATGTATGAGTATATGAAAACCCATACATCGTTTTACGAATGTGCTTATATTATTGAGTTTGTATAACTTTTTGTAGGGCTTGGATTCACGAGTATACCAAGAATGACAAGTTCTAATCAATGTCACAAAAATGTTGAATGCAACTTGATTTTACCTTACTGTATCGGAAAACCTATTTGTCATAATGGCTTTTGCACGTGTGACCAGATTAAAACAAGTGTAACACCACAATGTAAGACCAATGCTGATTGTGGAATACTTGTTTGTTTTCCACCGTGCAATCTTATTCCATATTGTGTCATAAAAAATGGTGTATGCAAATGCTCATGTTAAAATGAGTGAGATGTTTGAGATCAAACCAATAAACATGTGAGTGTTAATGACTTTAAATTAATGGTACAAAATGAATAAACTCCATAATTATTTAATTTACAAGTTTCAATTTCATGTGATGCTTGAAATTTGTAATCTATATATGGAATAAAAGTTTACATGTTATGCATTTTTCTTTTCGTTTGTCTCTTAAAGGGTTTTTTTAATTGAATTTCATAAGATCAACATGTTGGCATTAAAATTGAAAATTTTCAATTGACATATGATGAACATACTATATATAAAGAGGTACAAAACACTTCAATAAAATAACTATCAGACAACAAAAATTTTGAAACTTAAACACGAAAAACAAAAGGATGGAAAATGAATATTGTATTTTTGAATTCTTTTCTTCACTACTCTATTTTTGTTCTTGAATGTTGGATAAGGATTTGTAGTTAGAAGAGAAGGCCCACACACAATGGAAACTAAAGCCCACACAAAAGAGGGAGAAGTAAAGTTCACACTTCACACCTTCAATAATCATGTATTTTTGAATTCTCATTTAGTTTATAATAAAAATAAAAATTTTGAAAATCTTGTATTGTCACTGCCATGTTTCACTCCCACCACACACACCAACCAACCACCATAATCGATTACTGACTCTCATAAGATTGAAAGATGAAGAAGGATGTGTCTAGTTGCAACACCTACAACTATGACGTTAGGACACTCACAACATCCAAAAGGGTGATTCTTTCAATTAATAATGGCATAGCAAAATTAGACAATGAAAAAACAAAAAGGAAAAAAAATTGATCGATAATTTGTTCTAGACTTGATTTCTTTTCTTCTTTTTTTTGCAAGCTTTCGTCCTAGGAGAATGTAGATGACAATTTTAATTTTTTTTTTAATGATATATTTTATTTTGTTAATTCTAAATTTGAGGTGTAGAGATATGGACATTTAATGTAATGAAAGATTAAGAGGTATACACTTTGCCCTTTAAACTGCAAGTTGCACTTTAGAGGAAACTAATCTAGTGAAATAATGTACTTTAAAGAATAAAGTACACTCATAATCATTGATTAGAAAAATATTAGCTTGAGAATCTTAATAAAATCAAATAGATATATAATAAAATCTAAAATTAATTACAATATCAACCATTGATTTTCTAATTAAATGTTAGGCTTAATTGCTTTGTTTGGCTCCCCAAGTGTCGTGATTATACAATTTGGTCTCCCAAGTTCTAATTGTGTGAATTTAGTCCACTAGGTATTGTAATTATGCAATTTTGGTCCCTCTATTAGTCTTCTGTTAAACATTTAGGTTCGTTTGGTAGTTAGGATATGATAAGATAAATATCCTATCATGTTGTAATCGATTATTTGTTGCGCCAATAGGATATAATAATGTTATCCTATCCTATTGCTCTAGTGTATTTCTTATCCTGAAAGAAGAGTTGTGTTAGGAAGCAACAAGATAGGATAAACTATCTTTATAAATATAATATATATATATATATATATATATATATATATATATATATATATATATATATATATAACAAAATATACATAATAAATATAATATATAGTGATATATATTAATTTATATATAATAATAATAATAATTTTGACATTTAAATTTAAAGTATATTGTTAATTAAAATATGAAAAATCAAATAATTACTATTCAAATATTTTTAAATAAAATTATTTGAATACTAATTATAATTGTAAAAATTTAATATAATTTTTTTATAATTTTAAGAAAAGCAACTACATAAATAAAAAATAATATTGTATAGTTTAGTTAAAATTGTAATTTTTTTGCAAAAAATAAAAATTAAATTAAAAGTTACTTTTAGAATATTATATGTAATTTTATGAAATAGTAATTTTTTCATTTGAATATAATTTATATTTTATCTTATTGTTATCTAGTTTGTTATCTAGTGTGCACCAAACATTAAATAAGATTATAGCTTATTCTGTTTTTATCCTATCCTGTTCTTATTCTACTCTCATATCCTATCATATCTTATCCTATCCTATCTTATCATATCTTAATCACCAAATGAGCCCTTAATAGATTTTACTAACATGGCACTAGATGATAACATCGCAATTGAAGTGTTGTTTGACACATGCTGACGTGACTTAATTGCACTTTGGTCCCCTAAGTGCTTAATTGTGTGATTTTGGTCTCTAAGTTACAATTTTAATATTATTAGTATATACATTTGTTAATTTATTAAACATTTTGCTTATTAGTTTTCATAAGAATTTAATAATTTATATTTATTAGTTTTAATTTTAATTTATCAATTATCTTTATTAATATTAAATTTAATATTATTATTGTAAGACCCTAGGGGCATTACCTTAGCTATACCTAGATTGTTAAGACATGAAAACCTTGAATATAAAAAAATCAAAGATTAAGTATAAACTAAAAATATAAAACTATTATAATACCTAATACAAACTCTAGGCACAAGTTATTGTACATCACATAAAAAAAAAAAAAGATACAAAAACTTAAACTAAACTCCCTTGGCATTGGAAGATGCAGAACTCAACATCATCTCTCTCTCTCTACTAGAAGCTCTAAGCTTCTCTGTAAGGATGTCCACTTGCTTAACCTAAAAAAAAACATAACAATTGAGGGAGTGAGACAAAATGTCTCGGTGAGTGTTATAGAGACTTTAGGGGTAGACTGACTTTTTTTATCCTAAAATCCTTTCCTACCTCATGTGATTTTACCTCTTACTGAAAACTCTCTATCCCTTTTCTTCTTTAGTGCATATTCTCATAACTATGCCCAACTTAGGGCTTACTACTCTTGAATGAGCCTTAGCACGAAGGTCTTTTGACCCATACTGGTCCCTCATAGTGGACAACTATTCCCATCAACTAGATGAGAACTTCACCTTCTCCATTACTTTTCTGGATATCTTACCTCTTATGACACCTGGTGAGGACTTACCCTTCCTTTCTTCATCTTTATCTTGACTTGCCCTTATGTAACACACCTACTTTTACTTACTAATCTATTTTTCTAATTATCCTATGATTAATTGTGGAAAACCAGATGAAGATCTCAAAGGTATAATTCTCACAATTATATTCATATTAGCAAGTTCTATCTAGTTTATATTTTTTATATTTTATGGGGTTAGGGCCCGAAAGCGATAAAACAACTGGTTCATCCTTAAAAACTTGCTTAATAGGATAAAATAGTAAAAATTAGCTAGAGAGGTTTAAAAATTATTTTTAAATCATATTCATATTCAAAATAATTAATAATAATTTTAAAAAATTTTCAGGAATTTATTGAGACAGTTTTTGTGAAATGACTGGTATATCCTTAGCCGACTGCGAAAGCTAGCAGAAGACTTTTTAACCTCAAAATATTTTGAAAAATTTATATTGAGAATATTTTAATTATACCAATATTATTTTAAGGGAAATAGTGAAAAGTCTGCAAAATATATTTATTTGGCAAAAATTGGATTTATTGGCTTAATAAGTGCCTTTTTTAGTGAAAAAATTATTATAAAGAATATATACATGAGAAAAATCTGAAAAATTTTTAAAGGCTCACAAAAATATGCTTGAAAACGTGGTATGGCCACATTTTCCAAAAACCTACCCAAAATTCCTAGCTAATTTTGTTGCAAAAATTAATATTTAATTATTTTTAATATCTAATAATTATATAAAATAATTTTTTTTTATTTTTCAGACCTTTGACTGGTCTAGGGCATCACCTCTCAACCCACATGGGGAAAGTACACACAAAACTGATATTCTATTAATTTTGGTTCAAAATTTAAATCTAAAAGTACCTAATGTTGTCCTATAAATAAAACCCCTTCAACCACTACACTTTTTACACTCTTCACTGCAGAAAATCAGACCCCTCCCTCTCTCCCTGCTGCTGGAAACGTGAGCTCTCCTCCTTCTCAAGGTCTTGATTTTATTATTTTTTTACTCTCTATTAAAAGCTCTTCCATTAAGTTTAGGCTTCTAAACCTCCAAGCCACCTCTCATCTTCTATTCTTCTACCAACAAACCATATTTGGAGGTAAGGGGGAGTGAGGTTTAGGCCTCTAAATTTGTTTCTTAATGGGTCTATGAGTGTGGGTTATCCCTTAAACCCATATTAATTTACTAATCCTGCTAGTACTACTATGTAATAATTTGTATTCTTGTTCATTTAATTTCTTGCTTTACTTAAGTCATTTAACTTAATGTCCATTTATTTTCTTGCCCTTTTGTTATTATTTCCATTATGTTGCCATTTATTTTTATTTTGTGCTTTATTTATATTTTTACCCATTTACCTTATGTCATTTACTTTATTATTTAATTTTTGCTATTTAAATTCTTGCCCATTTAATTTCTTTCTTTACTTATTGCCATTTATATTTTGCCCATTTAAATTATTGCCATTTATCTTATTGTTATCTTAAATTTTTCATTTCTATTCCATTGTTATTTACTTAAGCTTTATCTTATTGTTATCTTGATTATTGCCATTTATTTTTTATGCTACTTTTATTCTTATTGTTAGTATCATATTATAACTTAATATCCTACCGTGAATAACTATCAATGAGCCTACTTTTATGCAATGCTAGCTATTTTCTTAAAGACCAATTTAAAGCCTTAAGATCACTTGGAATAACAATTTTTGGAACTCATTCCCTCTTAGGGGCTCTCGGCCACTTCATAAAAGGAAAGGATAAGAAAAAAAATTTATGTCAATTAACCTATTAAAATGAGTAAGATGGTTGAGAAATAATGACAATTATAAAATAAATTTTTAGATCACTTAGAGAATGGTTCAATTTCTAGAAAGAAAATAAATAAGTTGGGCTTTTTTCTAAAAAAGGGCATTTGGCCCATTAAAGATGAAGTAAGAAGAAAAAAAATTCTTTTTAAATTATTTATACAAAATTTAGATTTTAATGATGTACTAAAAATCTAAGTGGCAAAGTAAAAATTGGATTTTGTATACAAAATGGGCTCACGGCCCTTTTGAGAAATGTAGAGAAGAAAATGAGTTTCTTTTATTAAAATTAAGCACTTTTTGATAATTACTTAAATTAGTTCAAAAGTGGTAAAAATGAACCTTAGGAAAAGTTGGAAGGAAAGGTTTTCTTGAAAAAGCAAGTTCTATTAAATTTTGTGAACTAATTTAAGGAATAAAGTTATTCTTTTCAAATTAATTAAATGGACTTTAGGCTCAAAACTAGGAAAAGTTTTAAAAATAAAAACCTTCTTAGGAAAATTTTAATTTATTACCATTCAACTATTACTTTGAACAATTTATGGCTAGTATGGAAATAAATAATCTTCTCCAAATAAAGTTAACAAATGTTTTGGTAAAATACATGCACTTACATGATTTTCTTTAGTAAAAAAAAATAAAGAAATTAGAAGTCTTGGTTTTGTAAGATAAACACCCCAAATTTTAGTAAAAGAAAAAAACTAGAGAGAAACTCGAAGTATGCTCTGTGGCTGCAGCACAGTCTGACCTTCCACATCAGAAAAGAACTTCTTTCAAACTTTATTACCATGTCCTAGTTATAATTGTAGATTGAAAAATTTTCCTTTAAAATAGTCTAATTTGAGAAGTTAGAAAAAGAGAAGGATAAATCAAAGTAATTAAAATAAGAACTATAATAAATGTATGAATGTATGAGAATGAATATGTATGTAACTTTGATTGTTGATATTTCCTTCCCTATGATATTCGTATTGAATTATTTCTAAGTTTTAAGTAAATGTGATAGATGAATGAAATCTTTGCAATGAGTAACTCTGGAACTCTGCTGGATTATCCAAAGAGTATGTCTTGAAACATAGAAAACAAAGTCATAGGAAAATCCGGATTGAGTTAGGACCATGCTGAGAAGCATGAGTGCCTATGTCTAGGAAGTCACAGTTTGGTACACTGTGGGATGAAAGGCAAAAACCATTGTTCGGGTCTTGAGGGTAAAGGTGCTAAGTTGTGAACATCCCAATGGTCAGGTTAGCACCCTGAACCGGGGTAAATCACGTAAACTGACTTGGTAACCCTAACGCCTGCTCAGCATCACCATGAATGGTGGAGTGTATATCCCTGATGGACATGTGGCCTTTTCTCAAGGATGATGATTACGACATGGATGTCTGTACCTTGTGAGAGAATATACAAACTCCCAATCGCTTCCCGATAATTCCTAATGGTTAAGGTGAATCATCAAAGATAGGTATGGATCTATACATTAAGTAAAAGTCTGTAAATGAGTGACAATAACATAGGTCGGACCTTAGGATTTCCCCTGATTGCTTGTTTAATTTGCTGTTTGTAGCCTATTAAGCAACGAATAAGGCTTTTATAAACACCTGACTCCTTTCTTTTTGCTTCTTTTCATATACGATCGTGGTACGAGCATATGGACCTCTTTCACGAGATGGCTAACATCCACATATCGTACTGCCCACTAAGACTCTGGGTCTATAACCTGGTTACTCAGTACTCGACCTTGTAAGGGAGGGTGACCTTCACGTTTATGTCCCCCATCCCAGACATTTTCTTATCTATAGAGGAACTTACACTACCTATGACCTTATCTACGACCGCTCCTGATAGCTATGTTAAAAGACCACAAGCCCCTCCACCATCGCCTGCAGATATTGAGATGGATGATGCTCCATTTCCACAAATGGATGCTGTTCTGAACATTGACATTATGGCAATCCCTACACCGTACCTCCGATACTATAAGCCACCAGTCGAGATCCCACCTTACCTTGACACTACCGAGTCTTCATCTGGTCCCTCTTATCATCCAAGTAAGAACTACAAATAGATCTTTTATTCTTCTGAGGTCAGCAATGTTGGCAGCTTCAATGGCCTCAGGTAGTTGCCTAATGGTCATGTACCTTCTGATGACGAGGACAAGGATATGGTGGACTCAATGGATGCTGACATGATGGACTCTAAGGACTCGCAGTGACAACGATTCTGCCTGCAATTTTTATTTTTTTTGTATATCCTATAAGATGGGGTAGCCTAGTATAGGTTTATACTGCTCTGACATAGAATTTTTATTGTATGGCTACAAGCAGGTATCTAGGCTTTCTTTTGATGTATCTTCTATGTACGTACTTGACATTTGACCTTATACAAAGGCTTGATGCATACATATATATATGACGATGTTTATTTCACGATTATGGTTCATTATATAATGTCTCTTTATCTATTCCATAATTGGAAAAAAAAATAGTATGATAAAGTTTTAGTCATAATTGATGTTTCCAAGGAACGGATTAAGGAATATTAAATTAATTAAGTACTTGTCTTATTATAGTAGGTGTTACACCTTTTGGGACTTACACATAAACTTCCTTTAGGATAAACCCCTCACATACCCATTGAGTAACAACTATCATAAACTACGTCCTCACTAAGCATATAGGTTCCCTCATTCGGCTTAACTCACCTATAACTAGGCATACACATCCATATACACCCAACAAGGCCATCGTACATGTCTCACATAAGCATTCACATCATCACATACTAGTTCTGTTTTTATTTTTGTGTAGTTCTCGTTATCTTTATTATTAGGTTTTACTTGTATACCGCCTTTTCTCTTAGCTGAGTTCTAGTCATTAAGAGATATCCCTTTTGCTGCGACCTCTTACTACCACTGGTTTAAATAGTTGAACCACTTCTGTTATTAAAGCAATTCCCCTCACATTCTTCCCTTACCAAAGAATAATTATATCCTTCCCTTACCAATGGATGTTGCTCTACCCCTAGCATCTAAAGGATGACGGTCTTATCCCTTAATGTAAGAGGCCTTCTAGCCTTTTACTTTTAACTCCTTTAGAGTCGTTTAAACTTTATTTTTAAATACTTTTTCATAAATACCTTTGAAAACCCTTCCCACCTTGGTAACCTAGGGGATCTTCTTTACAAGTTGCACAATCGTTGTAAGTCAAGGGTGCAATTCGGACATGACCATTACGGAGAAGGTCCCACCCTACCATTACTAGGGGATAAATTTTCTAAAACATCCTTATTTCATAAGACCTTTCTAAAACTTAGGGGAAACTCCTCGTCTTTTGCTAAGGAGGCATCTAATAGTGTCTTAATTATCTTAAGTGGCTTATTACTTAGGGTTTATCATTGCACACTAGCTATCCTAGGCAGATGCAATAGTCACATGAATACAATCACTATAACTACCCATACAGACATCATAATAAATCAAACAACACCAAGCATACATGGGAAACAATCTATATAATACAGCTCTGTCTTAGAGCTAGAATAACTATCTGCTATCTAGAGGTTCTTGCTAAATGAGTGCCCTTAGTTACTCAGCACCATTCCACTTCACTTACCAAACTAGCTCTTTGGAAGTACTCTCACTCAATGAGCCTAAGGTCTCGTTCAATGAATCCCAATACTACTCTCTAAAGTCCCCATTCTCATTTAGCAAGAACCTACCTTGCTTAGCAAGAGGCCACTAGGAAACTCATGATTTTCACTTAACAGGTCTCTTACTCGGTAAGCGAACACTCATCCAAAACCCAAAAACTCATACTTTGCTGAGGGAGCCTAGTGTTCGCTTAGCGAGATCTAGGATTCTACAATTCACAGCCCTGTGCGAATCTACATTCCTATGGCCATACTTGGCACCGAAGCAGTCCAAAGCATACCAAATCGTTCCTAGACACTTATATTACTTTTCTAACTGAATAAACTACCTAATAAACTCCTTAATCATACAAATCTCTCAAAAACCCATAAGCCTCCTACCTAGGGTTCAAGAAGGAAAAAAGGAGAAAACATACAATCAAAGGGATTCTTTGGAGGAAACACTCACCCTTGGGGGCTAGCCGAATCTAAGCTTTAGGGCTAGTTCTCTGGTCTCCTCCTCCTCCTTCTTTATTCTTCCTCCTTCCTCTTGATTCTTTCTTTTCTTTTCTTCTTCTCTTTCTCTCCCCTTTTTTTTTTTCTTATATAGTTTGTGTTGGGGGGTTTGGTGGGCCTCTAGCCTATCTTGGGCCTCAGTGTCCTGTTTAAGGTCCTATTATCTTATCCCTACAAATCCTATCATAAGGGTAACTATTATTAATACTTATAGGCATTCTTATCCATTAATTATATTCTTATTTCTATTGTCCCAAAATTGGGGATGTTACAATTATTATATATAATATTATTATTATTTATTTAGTAATAGTAAATATATGTACAAATGATAAAATGGTATCAAATGTTTTGGTAAATTTTTTAATTTTATTCATTTTATTTATTTATTCTTTATAGATATGTTTATAAAATATTTACAATTTTGATTTTAATATTACAAAATATAATTGAAAATTTATTCTTAATAGAACAAAATATCCATATCAAAGTATAAAAAAATCTATATCACAACCACTTACAATGTAAATTCCATGATTGCCCCCAAGGTTTTTAACTCCCACCCTTAAAGTCCACCAAAACACTAGAGCCACCAGCCTAATGAACTTTTCTGGTATATAAATAAAAATTATTTTATATATAACTTAAATGAGGGACCAAAATTGTACATATATTTACTACTACTGAATAAACAAAATTAATATTATATATACAAATAATATTAAAATTAATATTGATAAATGTAAATTAATAAATATATACTAATAATATTAAAATTTATATTAATAAATATAAATTTGTAATATATATTTTGGATATTAAAAATATTAAAATTAACATTAGTACTAATAATATTAATAAATATAAATTAATAATTTTAAATTAGTATACATTTATTGGATATTAATAACATTAATATTAATTTATGAATATATTTATTAATATCAACTTTAATATTATTAGTATATATTATTAATTTAATATTAAATAATTAAATAATTGCATACTTAAAGGACCCAATTCGTGCAATAGAAACCTAAGGGACCAATAGTACACAAATGCAATACTTGTGAGGCTAAAAGTGCAATCAAGCCACCTTAGCGTATGTGTCAAGTAACATGTCATCTGTCATACCATTGACACGTCATCATCCAATACCACATCAACAAAATCTATTAAATATTTAACTGAATGATTGACAATGAGACCAAAATCACACAATTACTATATCTAGAGGACTTAATTCATGCAATTGGAACCTAGGGCAATACCGAAAGACAAAAGGTGCAATTAAGCCTAAATGTTATTATTTTCTACACAAAAAACAATTTTCCATTGATCAAATTTATTTTTTATTTTTTTAAAATAAATATAAGTTTTAAGCACATTTTTTTATATTTTTATTAGACTTTAATTTCTATGCATTGACACTCTAAAATTTTTTACACGGTCAATCAATTAAAAATTATTGTATGTGTAACTTTTAAATAGTTTTTGTAAAAGTCAATAAATTTACCCTACATAACAATTTCTTATTGGATGACACATGGACTATTTTCTCTTTTTATTATCAATAAGAAAATATTTTATCAGTTAATTCAATCTTTCAGTATTTTTTTTAACTTAAATTTATATTTTTTTTGCCGGCATTTATAATTATCCGTACAATACACGAAACACTTATTAGTTGTTAGTTGATGAATGGTCCTCGATGCACATAAACATAAAAAAGGCTATGAATGGCCTATACATGACAATGTGAGTATAAGTGTACCTGAAAAGCATTATTCTTGATTTATCACCATAATTCTAAAAGTCAAACCAGTCTAGTCACTCTAAGTGAGATTATTTTCTAATTCCACTTTTGGAATACATAATAAAATCTTTTTATTGGTATGCTTGTAATCAAACTAGTTTACCATTTCCATTATCACAAACAATTCCCTTTCCGATTTGTATAAGAGAAATGTTATAAATAAATACATAACATTAAGAAGAATAACAAACTGAGCTACTAGAATGGGGTCTAAATGCATGCTTAGTAGCTTTCTTCACTATACAAGCTATATGCCGCTGTTAGAATCAATCTCATTGTCCTTTTATTGTGGTACTCACACAGGCACTTGGTTGCCACAAATGGTTAAAAGAACAAATACACATTTCTGAAGATTAGAAATAGCTCAAGCGAGACTCTATAGAACGTCCATTGGTTTGACGCCGGGGTGTTCCAATCTCACAAGCATTCACTCTTGATGCAAACCTGAGTGAGCATAGTGACTCACCAACTGAAGAAGGATCAGGTGATATGTTCACAAACATTAGTGTCTTCGAGTCTCCACCTAGGCAAGGCTGTTCAACCATCATGTTCAGGACATTATTTTTAGATCATCTCAAACCATTCAAGGTCAACAACAAAGAATAATAATGTCATGTGAAAGAATAATAATGCATTACCTGAAGCAGATATGTAAGCTTTGAGTTCCTGAATGGCACATGGTCCTCCTTCTTGGCTAAGGCGAATATAACATCACTCAATGATGATAAACTTTTGTTGATTGCCTGATTGCAAATGAAGAAAGAGAGTTTCTTTAAACTATTTGAAGTGAAATAAGCACAGGAGAAAATGAAAAGCACCATGGCTTTACATACTTGAGTTTCTTTCAACCGGTCCCCAGTTGATCCACTCTTTGAAAGACGCTCGCTACCCGCAAGATCAATGAGATTCAGAACACCTTGTACTTGTTGGTCAGTACTCTGGAAGAAAGACAAAATAGGTTGGATTATGATGCAAGTCAATGTGTCTATTAAAGGTTGAGATGGAAACTGAAAATTGAATATAAAACATAGTTTTAGTTATTATCATAAGAGAAACATCAATACCTCATTAACACCATATATTCGAAGAGTGAATACAAAATGACTTCTTGATGATTGTTCATTCATCTGGGTTTTTCCCACAGATCTAAAAAGAGATAACCGGAAAAAAAAATAAAAAAATCAATACAGTTAAGTTGGACATAAAAAAAGCCAAGTGTTGCAACTACTAAGAGAAAATCAATCAATATTTTGTTGCATTGAAATTAGTCAAATTATGTTATACCAAACCAGTTGCTCATTTCTCTTGATCCTATTCAAAGCTATAAATTTTCGTATGAGCCAAGCCAATTTTTTAATCCCTACATATAGATATTCCTTGAATATCTGGGGTTGTAGAAGTGCTGATTAGTTTATTAGTTTTATCATTTAGTGCACATCTTGTATTTCATAAAAATTTGGGGTGATATAATCTTCACGCAAAGGCTATCCTATCCAACTAAGACTCGTAAGTATATTTACATATCGTACTAAGCCAGGAAATAAACAACGATAATCAATCTGGAAATCAGGGAAGAAGGATAAATATCAAGAAGTTTTTGAAAAAAGTTTTTCAACAAAATAAGAATTTGGTTTAGGGATAGGACAAATTGAATCAATTTATCAATGATTCGGTGAAGAACTCCAAAAGGACCGGTATATTCAGGTCCAATATGCTATTGTATCCTTGCGGATATTTCTCTTTCTAACCATACAATTGCTAGTACACTTATTGCAATTCCCAATATTTCTAAATGCATCAAGAAGTGTAGGTATATAATGTTATTATGTTAGTCATAAAATGGCAAGTTCATTTGCGATGTCTCATTGAGGTAATAATAGTTAATAGTTTGTTATACCTTACAAGACATAACAGAACAAACACTAGAAATTAATTACCTGCTATTTGCAGCTTGATTTAAAAGAAATGCAACCTCTTTAGCACTCTGAACATCCACTACTGTGAGATCAGAAACTTGTGTATTTCCATTTGCATCATGTTTGATTGTATATTGTTTTCCAGGAGTACCATTTTCCATGCGTGTTGCATCAGGTGATGATTTGTTTGTAGATATCAGATCCCGAATCGTTTCATTGTATATTTCCAACATTGACACCTGTAAATTTTGCAAGGAACACCTTATCATCAATTCAGCAACATATTTAAAAATTTATATGCATTGCAATAATGTGTGAAATTAAGAAGAAAAATACTCTATGTTACCTGCATTTCATATTTCCAGCCCTGAGGTTGCTGAGACTGCTTTGTTTGAAATATTTGTTCTAATGAACGAGGTATCAGGCCCTTCTCCTCTGGATGTCCAGGCCTGCCCATCATTGTATAGGTTTTCCCTGACCCTGTCTGACCATAGGCAAAGATGCAAACCTGAAAAAGAAAACATCATCATATTGCCATACATGCATGTATATGTATACAACATACATATTGACTTACAAAGATGCATGCTAGAGAAGCAACATCTCACACCAAATCTAACAGATAGATAAGTGTCTTACAGTACAGATAGGTCAGAACCAAAGAATCACAAGGCAAAGAAGGGAAAAGATGTTATACAACATAAAAATGAGCATAAAAATTAAAGGGTTTTAGAATTCTGCTTTTCCAAAACTAACTACTAATTGTATGTGCAAAGTGATAGATATGTATATATAATTTTAAATGAATAATGCTTTATATTACCTTATAACCGTCAAGAGCGCTTTGTACAAGCTGTGAAATTTCAATAAAAACTTCTTCTTGTGATGCCTCTGGTGTAAAAACTTTATCAAATGTAAAAGAATGTTTTTGGCCTAAGAACAAAACAATAGCAACATGAGTTGACATTTTGAAAACATAATCTAATTAAAGCATACAGAAATAAGAATAGTTTCAAACACATCAACACAATAGATATACCATTTTGGGCTACGTCAATGGCTCGTCCAGAAGTTTCCATTGATGTTGGATAACTGAAAATCTTGCCTTCTGTGCTACCACTTTCATCCGGTAATAAAGGCCTCACTCGACAGAATACACGGATGTTCCCTTTTAACTCCTGTTAAAATGGAGATTATTAAGGTGCCAATTTTATTTTATTTTTTATCAACAAATCTTTTGGTTCAGTGAATTACCAAAATGGTATTATGTAATTTTTTCCGCAGTCTCTCCCCTTCTATAAGTTTATATTCTGCATCTGCTAAGCGTCTTTGTAATTCATTCACAAATTTCTGTTGTCCTACAAATTCTGTCCTTGTCTCAAATGCAGATACATCAGACACCTAACAAGGAACAAAAGCAATAAATTAGATAGATAATCATCATAATGCATATGTCAAGGATCAACTCTCCCAAGCTTAAGTTGTTAGGAGGGAGGTTTATGAATAGTTTTATATCTAACAAGTTCCTCACGCAAGAGCCCCTTGGGCTTAAGAAGGGACAATTCATAAACTCTACCTTGCATTGAAATTAATCTTTTTCTTATATTTGAAGAATGAGGGCAGCAATGATTGAACTCTTGACCACTTGATCATAGAGGTTCTAATACCATATCAAGGACCAACTCTCCTAAAAGCTTAAGCTATTATGTACAAGTTCATGAATATTTCTTGATCTAACAATATATCAAATGGTTTTATACCTAATAGGATGCACCTTTAAAAAAAATTGTCTTTATTACCTGCAGTTTCTTCTCTGCAGTTGCTAGCTGCTCTTCCAATGCCTTTATTTGATTATCTTTCAAAGAACATTTTGCCTGGGCAGGAAACTCATCCTCTCAAGACTCCACAATAACAAAATGATTTGGTATTTAATAAAAATAAATGGCATATACACACCAACCTCCAGGTCATTTGCTTTTAACGTCAAGCTGCCCAATTCAGTGGAGGACTGTTTCGTAGATTCTTTAAATTTCTCTAATTCAGAAGATAAAGTTTGTACTTGAGATAATCGCCGGTCTCGCTCATCTCTTACTTGTTGCAACTCTCCTCTAAGAGAGGCAATTTCTGTAGCCAGGGCATCCTTCTGTTTTATGGCCTCTTCTTGGGAAGACTAATAAAAGAACCAAGGAAACTGGGTAATATACCAGCTGCATGATAAATAAGAAATAAAAGACAGAACAAAAAAGACAGGAAATCAAGTTCAATAACAAGGGCCATCAGAAATTTTGTGAAAGATAGTAATGATAAATCCAAAACCAACTATTACTTATATATAAATAATATAAAATAAAATATTACATCATCTCTTAAAACTCTATAATCTACTAAACTTGGCAGGATATAATCACTTTCAGTTCTTTAATCCTTCTTGGCAAGGAATCTTATGAGATCTATAAGGGCAGCTATACCTTAAGATCAAGTGGTTTCCACTTTCCACCACTATAAAATATGAAGGATGTCCAGAGCATCAGGTCTTCTAGGACCAACATCTTGTTACTCTCAGTTAGTTTTACTGATATTCCAATTTCTTTAATGTTTGCAAAGTGTTATTGAATGCTTGCACATGCGTTTGTATGTTCAGCAAGGAAGCTTTTAAAATGATTTGATTTTACTAGAAAACTTTATCCTCAACTTTTAAAACACTAGTAGAAATATTAGAACTTTAGTCGGAAATTTTATCATTGGACTTAAAGATACAAAGAGGTAAAAGATTCTTTTTCTGGAGTGATTTTTTTCCTCGAAAATAAAGAAAGAAAATCCCAAGATTCTAATATTCTAAATGCTAATGTTTTAGGGAAAAGATAAATTTCTCTTTTCCTTTTTATCATTGAAGGTTTATCATTACATGAACATTGGCTATTTTTTGAATAATAAACTATTTTCCTTAATCATTACTCCAATCACAAATCATTCATTCAAAACCAACGAAAATCTAAACCAGTAAACCCTGCTCAAAAGTACAAGTCTGCAAACAATACAATCTACTCAGCATGAAGTAGTAACACCAATGAGGAAAAAAAGGCAGGGCCAACAATGTAGATATAGTCCAGTCATTCAAAAACATATAGAGGAATTTTCAAAAGTACATCATATTCAATGTAGTCTACAGGTATCACCTTCATCTAATCATCCCCAGTTGACAACAAAGGACGAACAAATCATAAGATTCTCCCTATTCATCTATCCATGTCCACAAAAATTGCAACTTCCACATTTTTGTGCCCATCACAAGACTTTTTTATGTATCTACAAAGATAGCAAGTATTATATATATAGCTCACTTCAATTCCAAACTGTAACAGTTTACATGTGAAAGAAAACTCACAACTGATACAGTGAGTTGACCCCTTAACATGGTGATGTTCTCCACTACAGTAGCCTTCTCTTTCTCTACGCGTTTAAGTTCATCTTCAACTGATGAAAGCTCAGAATGAAGTTTTCCATTGTACTGTTGTAAGCTTGTTATGTAATCCTGCAACCGCTTATACATTTCATTGAGTGATGCTATCTGCAGAAATTCACACAGATGAAGACATTTATTTATTAGCATAATTCACACAATGATTGAAAAAATTTGAGAAGTGGAAAATTTCAAAGTAATTCGTTAAATTGAAATTGTACTGTTATTTTACCTTCTGATTTGCACTTTGGATCTCTCGCTGGGCTCTTCCAATGTCCTCTGACAGAGTACTATGTGACCTCTCAATGTCAAGCCTAGCCTCTCTCTCTTTAACAAGAGATTCCACTGCAGCCTTGTATTTACAAAAATAATAAAATGTTTAGTTTATGATAAATATTTCCTTTCACTATCTTTTTTCAAGCTTTAAAATCCAACTGACTAAAAAATCTTTCTTACCGACTTTTCCGTTTCCTCCTTTATCAATTTTTCTTGTAAAGAAGTGCAATTCCTTCTCATTTCCGTAATAATTGAATTTAATTCTTCTTCCTTGATTTTAAGCAGCAACTCTGTGATTAAACAATTCAAAGCATTTTAATGATCAAAATCAGCAAGGGTGTCTCACAATTGAAAGGGGAGAAAATTGAAAACTGATATTACCAATTTCTATGCTTTTTTGCCGGGTCAATTCCAGTGAATTCTTTAATTTTTCCTGCTCTAGAGAGTAGTACATCTCAAGGTCTTGGAACCATCTGATACAAACCTTAAGCCTTTTTATATAATCCACCATATTTTCACATCTTTCCTAAAAACATAGAGGCTTATGTTAACATATGACTAATCAAGCAATAATTCAAGAATTACCATGTACCACGTAAATCAAACAACACACAAAGCCATCAACCTTGCACATTTTGATCTCAAATCCAAATATCAGGACAAGAAACACACTCCTTAGTTAAACTTTCAAACTTCAATTCACCTTATAATTAAATCTGTCCTTTCTCTTGGCTTTCTCATTAAGCAATGCTTCCACATCCTCTCTTGTGAACTCTATGACACCATAATCCGATCCAGCATTGCTTGGTGGAGCACTACTGGGGCCAAGATCGAGGCCACCACCATTGACAACTGTGAAAGCTTGCCTTGCTCTTCCATTAATTGGTGTCCCCACCATTTTCTCTGCTCCAACTCGTCGCCCTTTGCTATCTAGGAGGAGCACGTCACCCTCAAAACTCTGAAACCTCAACAGAGTAAAAAAAAAAAAAATCACATTTTTAAGCATGGTGAGGCAACGAAACTGAAGAACAACAACAACCCATGATTTAAACTGAGGTGGAGATAGGAAAAACATATAGAGAAATAAGAAAAAAAACAAAAGGGTACCTTTGAAGGAGGTGAAGGTGTGGATGTGAGTGATAATGGAGGTCGGTTCTGGGTTTTGGTGATCATTTTGAAGCACAAGCACTTAGTTAGAGAGGCATATGAGAGAGAGAGGGAGGGAGAGACTGTGACTAGTGTGGGCCCATGGATTGTTTTGAAAGATAACAAATAACAATATATCAAAAACCGTTGCTTTAGCAGGCAGGAAGTTTGATGAATGACGATGATCCACAAACACAAAGGAGAGAGAGAGAGATGAATAGTGAAAGAGAAGAAAGTAAAAAATCATAAAACAAAGTGAAACTTTTATGATATGTTTCTTACTGTGTCTGGTCTCTGCTTTAGATGATGATAGATTATTAATTATACGTTGTTTTGTTTGTTACTTTGTTTGGTACTGTGGTTAAGTTTGAATTAGTTTAGATTTTACCGTCTTCTTTTGAACGTTAAGAATTAACTCAAATTCTCTGATTACAGAAAATTTTTTGAGTTTGAAATTTTCTAAAACGACTCATTTAAATCACAAACTGTGGAAATGAACTTTTTATAAAGAATTTTGCTTGTGGGATTATCTAACCTATCCCAAGTAAAAATAAAGTTAAACAACTTAATTAAAGTTGATTAGTATAATTTTTTATGTTGTACTAACTATTTTTAAATACATAAAAAATTATATTAATCATTTTTATGAGATTATTTAATCTCATTTTTACTTAGGTAAGTTAAACAGTTGATTTGCTTGTGCATATTCAGAGTTAGTATGCCCACTATGTATCAATGCACATTTTGATTATTTCAAGAAGTCGTATGAATGTTTAAGAGGAAATAACGAGGTTTTATAATAATAATTTGAGGAAATTTATTAAATTTTAACCTTTAAATAAGCTGCGGGGTCACGTGTATTAAGATTCTTATAAGTAGTCTCTAGTCTCGTTTCCCATTATTGCCTTTTATCTTGACAAGTGTAACAATCATAATATTCATCATTATAAAAATTCTTGAAGCTTTTAACCGTTGAAATTTGAAAATATCATCCTTAGATCCGAGTTCTTGGGCAATAGTTTGTCTATTCTCATGCCATGATACCGATAAAATTGATTATAAAATTCATTAGTTTATAGAGTAAATAGTAACAATCGAAAAGTTGTGTGTTGAAATGTTCAACATTATTATAATAGATGTTTTGATTTATACACCGACACAGACGGGGGAGATAAAATGATATAAGTTTATAGGACAAACTGCCGATAAAATAATATTGAAGAAAAAAAAACTCTTTCTAGAAAATTTTTCCTTTTTCTCTCTTTTCCAAATATATCTTTGCGTTTATTCATTAATATCCTAAACATCAATTATTTAATTTGTTGCAAGATAACTATCTAATTATGGAATATTAGTTAGCGATCACTTAGGCGTGAGATTCAATGGAACTTAGATACTAATTATAGGTTTGATTTGTTGTATCTACCCTTCTTAAAATAATAATAAAAAATTACAAAATGCTACGTAGTTATAAAGTATACCAAATAATGTCTATAAAATATATAAAGCATTTTTCAAATCCAGAAAATGGTATTAAGTCATAAATAATAATAATAATAATAATAATAATAATTTTATTTATACATTGCATAGTGATAAAATCGTATAAAAAATACTTGTAACGAACAAAACGACTATTCACTGTTTTGTTGTCTGTTATGATTTGGGTTAGATTGAACAGAGCTATATATGCCTACTGACTAAGACTTCATGAAATTCAGAAGTACTACTACATATTAATGAACAGGGTGATGTATAAAAATTGATAGTTTGGTGTCATCGAAGTTACCTTAAAGAATAAGAAACGGATACTTTAATATGAAAGAATTATTGAATTATGTGCTTCCTTAAATTGGAGCATCAATCCGTACAAATTGGAATTACAATGTGCTAAACTACATTACGCCCTGAACTTCATCCAATATTTATTTGAATTTCATTTAAAAAGGATTTAGCAATGATGTGAAGTGTTGTATAAAGTTGAAAATAAAAAGTTGTTGATAGTTAAAACATGATTTGCGTCTCTTTAATTAGTAGAGGCAACCTAGGCTCAATATCTTCAGGACCTTCACCCTACAACTATTATAGTTTAGGTTAATGCATAATTTAATCCCTACACTTGTTGTAAATTCTCAATTTGGTCTTTATAAGTAAAAACTTTTTCAATCGGTCCTAATACATGTTGCAGATTCTTAATTTAGTTCCTATCGTCATAATGTTATATACACATTTTTAATTTAGTCAGTGTATTCTTAATTTGATCCCTATACTCGCAGCGCATTCTTAATTTGGTCCATGTACGTGTAGCGTATTATTAATTTGGTCCCTATAGTATAGGAACCAAATTAAAAATGTACTACAAGTATAGGGACTAAATAAAGAATTTGAAAACAACAAAGATTAAATTGAGAATTCGTGACACGTATTAGGACTAATTTAATAAGTTTTGTTATATAGGGATTAAAGTGAGAATCCGCAATACGTATAGGAACTAAATTACATATTTAACCTATAGTTTAATGTAAACATGCAATTGAGTTTTACTTTAGACATGTAATCAATACCTACTTTTAATTTTGTACTAATGTTATTTCACCCGGAAAGGAAATTGTACTTGGCGAGAACCAAAACTGTTAAGATGAGTAATTAAATTTTGATAATGTAAGTTGTATCTAAACTGTAAATATAACACATGATTAATTCTCTCTTTGTTTTTATGATAAAATGATTAATTCTCTTTATACTCATAATTTCACTCCTATCAAATATATTATTAAAAATGAAGGCAACAATTATGCTGAAAACGATTGTTGCTGCATGTTTCAGTTTAATCCAACTCCCCTATCTTCAGGCATATATTTTATTAAAAGAATCTTTAAGCATAATTATGTTAATTATGTGTGCGAATATCTCTTCAGATAAAATTTTTAGTAAAACTAGATAGATCCGTTAAATTAATTTATTCTCAAATCTCCAAGATTTCCACTTTAATGTTCCTTACCAATAAAATAAGAATAAATTAATGGCCATTATCCCTCCCTCTGCTGTACAGGGATCCAACATAACTTCCTCCAAATCCAAACGTTTGCCAACCTGCTTCGAATTAAACAACTATTTTCTCTGTTGCTTTAGATGGGGGCTAAGAATTTTCCCTTTCATTTTCCAAGAAAAGTGAGTACCCAACTTTCTCTGCCAACTTAGCAGAATGGAATATACAGTGAAAGCACATCACATACCACCTCACATGCTATAAGTAGTTGGTGTTTCCATTCACTTCTTGGTACTCAGCAGCATTCTGAGTCCTTTTCCTATGACCCCTTTATGAGGCTTCTTCTTCAGCTATGCTTATCGAATTGACTCATCTTCTCCATGCACCAAAAAAAGTTTTGTACTAAGCCTGTTGCACTATACTAACAGTGCTCAACTCATCGTTTTCCATGTTCATTAGAATAAAGCTCAAAATTCTTCCTGTCACAATCTCACACATGATGCTTAGATCTTGCCCTTTAAAGGTTGCAATTCAGTGTCAGCTAAAGTTCCAAGGGATCAATCAGACACCCTTTAGCCTTTTCTTTGCGAAAAGTCTAGCAGGTTAATTACTTACTCTATCTTGCTCCTATAATATACGAAAATGGGCACCAAATCTTACTAAAAGAATTTTTTTTTAACCCAAAAAGGAGAGTAATAATAATAATAAGCAGCCTGTGCTATTTCATTCATTAGGATTGCTAGCTTCTCAAGCAATGCAGTGCTTATTGCTTAAGTATGTACAAGGGTTTCATCTTATATAGATAATCACTAAGTCTCCCTTTGTGCAGAAATACATGTCAGTTTGGACCTTGGTGTGATGAATGTTGAAGCTCAACAAAGTCATTGATCTACCAATCACAATTCAGTGCCGTGGTTATCATTTGGGTGTGATAAACACAAAGGTGTTGTAAATTGTGATCTACCAATGACAAGAGGTTCCATAATTTCAATTAATTAGTTTATAGATGATAGGGCATTATTTTTAGTGGTTCCATAATTGCTGGAATTGAACCAGATTTTTCTTTTGTTTTTTATAGATGAGTTGCACATGATAAACTGAATATGGTTAGCTTCTCTAGCTCTATTTTAACAACTCCAAATTGGTATGAGACAAATGAGAAGAGCAATCAATTCAGCTGAAAGCATAAAATTTGCATTGAGGCCTGCATGCTTATACATCTGAATGACTTCACTAGGTGTCTGTAGCTAGCTAGGCATGTGGAAGATTATTATGGATTTTAGTATTTTTCAAATTTAGATGAATTATGAAGAGGACTAATTGGTTGACCTCTTTAGCCTTTCCAATTTGTGACATAGGAAGAGCTACAATTGTTTTTTATCGCCTGAGACAAACACATTCTTTCGTACAGTAGGTGACAGAGAAATTTTATTTTATTTGTCCACCGTCTTGACATAGTCCTGAGATTTTTTTAATTTATCCTATTTGCTAAGTCCGAAAATCCCAAGGAGGTGGGTGGCTTACAGTGTGTTTGGTACCGACAAAATGGGACTGAAGACCGCGGAAAAGAGTGAAAGATAAGGGAACTTCTAAAATTTCTTCACATTTGGTGCGAGAGAACAGTGGAGAAATTTTTAAAAATTTCGGTGGGACCCACGGCTTATTTTATGTTCGCTAATTTGAGAAGAAACAAGAAGAAATAGTACACATTCAAGACTCTTTACCAGATATATTCTCGTTGCCACTTGTGAAGTGTTGCTGCTCAGGTTGCTAGTCGTAGCTAGTCGTCTTGTAGAAGCTGACATTGAAGAGCTAGTGGAGATTTGAAGCCAAAATCGATTTTTTAAGTGGTCAAAATCAATTTTGCTTACTTGATGTAGCACATTGAAAATCTTCCACTCACAGGCCATAATCGATTTTGGCATTCCCAAACTGATTTTTTATTCACCTGTGGTGTGGATATCATTATACAAATCGATTTAGTTTAATTGAAAATCGATTTTAAGTTATCATTCAAGAATCTACCGTCTCTGGAGGTCAAAAAAATTGATTTTACTTAAAAGGAAATCAATTTTTATCTCACTTTTAAATTAATGTGCTCTCTAAGAGTATACTAAAATCGATTTTGATGACCATAAAATCGATTTAACCCAAAAAAAAATTAGTTAACATGTAGGGGTATAATAGTAATAATACAATTTCCTTTCTTTTCTTTTCTATCAAACCAAACAATTTTACCCACTTATTTCTCCTTTATTTCTTCTCAACCGAACAACCTTAATTTCTACTTTATTTCTCATCTATTTCTCTTCTCTTCTTTTCTTTTCTCACCTCTTCTCTTTCTTTCTTTTCTTTTCTTCACTCGGTACCAAACAAACGTTAACGGTGAAATAATAATTTGGCGTGTACTAAGCAAACCGTTACATAATTGGATCTTAATTAGCTTAATCATTTGAAATCATGTTATAGGGAATATTTTGTAAATTTTTTAAATTTAATATAAATACATGTTCGGGAATTACTATTTTTCTAAGCAAAACTTATTTTTTTTATTAATAAAAATCAATGAGAAAATTAAAAGTAATTATTTTGTACTTAAAATATGCTTTTCACTATATAAGAAAAGTAAATTAATTGATATATTTGCAAGTTAACTCAGATACTCTCATTACATCACAAATAAATAAATGGTTAAATTATTATTTTGGTCTCTTATCTTTTTTTAAAATCCTATTTTGATACTTTATCTTTTAAAAAGTCCAATTTGGTACTTTATCTTTTAAAAATATTTTGTTTTGATCCTTTCTGTTAAGTCTGTTAGTAGACAATTGACAAAAAGAACTAAAACATGACATTTTTAAAAGATATAGTACCAAAACATACTTTTTAAAAGATAAAATACTAAAATAAGATTTTTGAAAAAAATAAGAGACCAAAATAGTAATTTAATCAAAAAGGGCAAAGCAATATCTATGAAGCTCTTATTTGTTTTAGGTGTGTTCAGTTATAGGAATGAGTTGGATTATACTTGGAAATAAGGCTTCCATTATTAAGACACTACTCATTGTGTTATTAGATTAAGCTATGAGTGACATGCATCAATATCATTGGCTCCAACGTGCATCAAGAGTTTCATAGATGTTACTTTTTTACATTTGAACCTAGGATGAAGTCTAAATAATATCACACACAAATATATGTATATTATAATAAATGGTTTTGATGTTTTATAGGCAACCAGTTGAATGGGTTTGGAATAAGTAGATCAAAAAATTGCAACTTGGTCCTTTTTTGTGGTCGAAATTCGTGCTTGAAGAGCTAGGGTTCGATGGATGAGGTTCATCCATTACCCTTGCCATATCTTGATCTTGGTTATGCAATAGCTCAAATTAACCCTATTTTTACTTGGGATAAGTTAAACAACCTCGATTGTTAAATATAGTCATTTGATTGATATGTCACTAAGTGTTCAATTAGAATGTACCACCCAATTAATAAGACAAATTGCATGTGTGTCCAATGCTTCACTTATTAAGGCCAACCCAACTATCATTTTTTTTTTTTTACAGGTAAAAGCTTAAAGAGTTTGAGGTTGCTGATCGATGTGGAACATGTGTATATATGTAATAGGTCACAAATTAAGGTACAAGCTTAAAGTTTAGCCTTTTTATAAGCTAAATTACTATTTTGGTCCCTTATCTTTTTCAAAAATCTTATCGTGGTATTTTAAAAAGTTTATTTTAATAATTTATCTTTAAAAAAGTCTATTTTGGTACTTTATCTTTTAAAAATGTCCTATTTTTATCCTTTTCGTCAATGGTCTACTAACAAACTTGACAGAAAAGACCAAAACAAGACATTTTTAAATAATAAAGTACCAAAACGGACTTTTTAAAAAAATAAAGAATTAAAATAGGATTTTCGAAAAAAAATAAGGGATCAAAATAATAATTTAGCCTAAATAAATAAATGTATTTGCTTACCCCGTTGTATTTTTAAAACTTAATTTGTATATCAATTCATCCTACCATAAGGTTGTAGTAAACTAGTAATCAACATATGTGTGTAAATAATTGACACAAAACTATGAGAAAAAGAAAATATTAAATGATACCATTTGTTAAATTTATTTATTTTTTTCTAAAAATAAGCTCAGTACGGTCCTGCCGTTGTCATATTATCTTTATAGCAAATGGGGTTTTCTGTTTTTCCTTTTTTATAAAACTAAGATTAAAAAGTACAAATATATGTATGTGAAACACCGTACCACACAAGGGGATGTAGCTCAGATGGTAGAGCGCTCGCTTAGCATGCGAGAGGTACGGGGATCGATACCCCGCATCTCCATTTTTTTAAGAGGTGTTAAAGTGAGCCGAGTTGGCTCACTACGGATTAAGTTAAAAAACAGGTCAGCCTAACTTGGCTCACCAATTTTTTAAAAATAAATAAAAAATATTTTCTCTTTCTTTTTCTTATAAAAAGTCACATTTTTCTACAAGACATTTAACAATTCAAATTCAAATACAAACATTATAATATTTAAGTATCAAGTCATTCAATATTTCAATAACATTATAATTTCTTTTACGTTTTTTAGACTTAATAAAACGAGTCACAGGTCAACCCGGCTCAAACCCGTTTGGCCTGCGGGTTGAGTGAGCTGAGTTACTAATGAGCCAAAATTATAAAAAATTGTATTTTTTCAGCCCGACCTGACTTGAACCCATGCTGAATCCGGCTTACCAAATTTCAGCCCACTTTGACACCTCTAATTTTCTCGGTAGCAGTAGCAGTATGAAATAATGCTAAAATTTTCTTTTTCCTTATACTCAATACTTTCTAGATTGTGTCATATGTATCCCATCTGTTTGAGGAGTTGCCTACGTAAAGTAAGTAGATGAATGTTTGACTTTTTGGGTGAGAGGTGATGGAGTGTTGTGCAATGCAAATCTGTGCGGTCACATCTCACTGATTTCAGGTCCATTTGTGCCAACCCCATTTTGTTAAAATTCCCATATGCATAAATTCTTGTGTTCTAGAGAAGTGCCATTTCTTTTTTTGGTATAGAAAGAAGTGCCATTTCAATAACATTTAAAGGTTACATATGATTTATAATAACTACTTTAACACATTAATTGTTTAGGGTGATTTTTGAGAGAAAGATGAGTAAGAAAGAATTAACTTTTTATTATCTGTAAAGAGAAAAAAGTGGGAAACAAAAAAAAAAAGTTTGATAAAACTCAATAAAAATAATTTTCTCTCAAAGTGACGAAATTTGGGTGGAGGAAATAAAAACGTTTTGGTGGGATCCATGAAACAAATTAAAATGATTCATTTATTCTTTTGTTTTGGACTATGTAAATATGTTATTAAGAACAAATATGTCTTTACAAGAAAATTCGATTTTTCTTTCTCTTTTATTTCTTTCAATTCAAATAATTTAAAAATTTACTCATTCTTCTCATCTCTCTTATAATCACTTCTTACCACTCCACTTCTTTCTTATCAAATTCTATCATCATCCAAAAGGAGCGTAAATGGGCATGGTAAATTAATACTCCTACATTAATAGTAGTTCTTGTAAAGTCGTCACCTTTGTCATATAATACCTGAATCGGGTATAACTGACGAGACTTTACCACTGCAATATGCCTTTTTCATTATTGTATTTTTTAAGAGACAAAAAAATTGTGGTCATGAAGCTACAAGTTACCAGCATTAAAATCTTAATTTAATCATCACCTTGGAGCACGCACCCCATGTGAAGTGAGATGCCGGTGAGAAAAATAAAATTGACGGCCTACATAATTTTATTTTTTAATTTTGTTGACCGGTTTCTATAATATTCTGTCTCTAGGTATAAGGTTCTAAATTATTGGAACAAGCATTCATAAAAAGAAAAAGAACAAGAAGAAAAAAAGAACGAAGCAAACAAGATAATGCTTCCTTTGTTTGGTAGTACGGAATGGCATGTGGATGTACACAACCTGGAGACAATGAGTACGAAAACTTAATGTAGTTGTGGAGGCACGAGTTTAGTTGGATGGGAATGTTCCATTCTCATTGATGCCCATATGTTAAAAGAAGAAAACATATTGATGTGTCATGTGGTGCATAATTCTTGTTTATTTTCATCCTTATAAAGTTTTAGGATCATTATTTTTTTTTCATTTGTCATCAGGCTCACATTCAAGCGAATCCAACAAATAAAATATGTTTGCAACTGTCCTATTAATTCAGATTAGCAAGCATCTCATTATAGTTTTCATGACCAATGTGTTGTTTAAATGACAAGAACCCACTTTGTTCATTGCATTTTGTTTTCAGTATGATTGTATGAAACTGTTGTCACATGTAACTTTCATTGCAACAAGAATTTTTGCCCACTGATGGGACCTATCATTGTCATATGTCTCCAACGTTTTCAATTTTTTCTATTAATCATGTTTCCAACATTTACCTGAACTTAAACTATGATTAGCATTGTTTTGTTGCATTTTCTTCAAGAATTTGGACAATTATTGGCCTTGACAGGAAATTTCATTTTTCCTAGTTGCACACTGTATTCTTTGCTGTCCCAGTTTCTGTTTTAGCAACTCTATAGAAAGGAAACAATGCTTGGAAATGCAATATTATACCTTGAAACAAACGTCCATTCATTTTCCTGGCTTGGATCAATAAGGACTTGTTCAACCTTTCTCCATGTATTTGCTGTGAAAACTTTCAACTGTCAATAGATTTTATGCTGTGCTGGAAGAGATGGTAATGAGGCTGTCACTAACTTGATGAGGTCATCTGGCTTTTGAGCTTTTGACACGATCTTGATTCTTGATTTTAGTAGTGTCTAATATGAACCATTCCTTTTTTTATTCACTTTATTTTTGTAGGCAGCGTATACACACACATGCCTACTATAATATGGAAAATGTTAAAGTATGAAGAGAAATGATAGCAATTGTAGAGAGTGTGTTAAAAAGAGTATAATTTTCAATAAATTTTAACCAACAGTAGATAATATGTTAAAAAGTATATTGCTAGTACTTCTCAAATATGAAACCAACTCTTAGAAACAACATTTCTCTAACTCATACACATTTCAAAAAAAGTCATTCATGCCAAATAGTATTGTTGTACTACTTCTAGATTGTTCTAAGTTTGTTAAATGTCAAGTTGTCAACTATTGTCAAATATATGGAAGTTGCTGCTAGACTGTGACAAACTCTACTAGATATAGCTTAATCTGATTGTACTATCCTCTTAAATTTACACTGCTTGAAACCACATCCTTTCCCTCAGGGCACTTTGGTATTCGTACTTCCAAAAATCTGCTATTACATATGTGCGCTTCAATAATCTTCAAATCTGCATCCTCTGGCATCTCTAGCCTTCGAACATATCCATATTCCCACCAATGGCCACACCTCCAGTCATTTGCCTTTGAGTCTCTTTGCGGCTTCCACTGTCCACTAATTTCCACAACCTTCCCGTTATCAACATGGACTTGAATGTTACTTATCCCAGTTCCTGTTTTAATAAAATCACAAGTGTCGCATAAATTTTTACTAGTCAAGGACTTCTTTTATTTTGAACCAAGCTAGGCCTTTTGAACAGTACCCCCAAAAAAAAAAGATAATATTTTTAAATATCTGACCATAACCTGGTAAAGAAAATTTTAATACAAGGGTGGAGGTTTCCCTTGTTTCCAAATAATTGTGCCTGCAAGTTATGAAAATATAATGTTCCTCCAAGTTCTAAGGTTTTCACTTTTAATTTGAAATTTTTAGTTGACAGTGTAAAAACTTTTACAGTGACAACATGTACCTATTAATAAACTCTTTATTCAATTTATAAAAATAATTATAAAACTGCAGAAGGTTTAATTGTTGGTTGGTGAAATTGTAGAATTTTGTCTTACCTGCTATTTCTGCCTTTAACATGTAACCTTCATCTGTTTGATACCAATCCACAGTGTTTTGGTTGGAGCTCCTTAAATGACATAGCAAGATATCTGACTCAAACTCCCACAGAGGGAAGGCATCAGAAGGATCAAAGAACTTTCCAAACAACATTGGACTGAAAAGTGACCCATCCCCAAAAATCTTGTGCACTGTTGGATTAGCCTGGCTGAAGAATCTCTTAAAAACCTCTTCTCCCAATGGAGTACACCATTTATGTGGAGTTTGATCATCTGTTTGAACTTCGAGCTTCTTAGAACTAGTCATTGCTAATCAACAAGACTGGATAATTGGGAACGTGGTATAGAGTGAAATTTTTTTGGTCTTTCTCGTGGTGGGAGGGAAGCCATTTGATAAAGTAGAGAATAAATTCATTTGGAATATTTGGAAGCCTGTAAAGCTAGAAGGAATATTTTCTTTTCTATACCTTGCTTTAACAGAAAGACAAACTACGCCAAGCACATAAGGTGAGGCAAAATGCTATGTGGTTGTTTTTTTTTTTTAATATCTATAAGTAAAATTCACTAAAGTATTAATAATAATATCAATTACAATTTAAGATAAAAACGTAAAAATACTTAATGAGATGACATGTTTCCAAAAAATAACAAATAAATATAAAATTTCTTATGCATATTTATAATATTAAATATTAAAAATATTTAATAATAATGTTAATTATTAAATATTAGTTAAAAATATTTAAAAACAAATAAATGATTTTGAATATAATCTAATATCAATTATTAAACATAAAATTTTATGTCTTATATTTATAATTAAAATATTTTATTTAAAAATTACTTAGTAATAATGATATTTTTTAATCACTATTTTTATTAAAAATATTTTTAAAATAAGTAAATAATGCCATATAATATTAGAGTTTAATGATTATGCACTATCAGTGTTAAAGTTTGTACACTGTCATCCAATTAAAAATCATCGTTGGTATGACTTTAACTAACCAGTGCAAGACAACACAGCAGCAGCCTAGGGCTTTTACATCGTCGATCTTGTTGAAAACTAGATGTGAGAAAATAGGTCGGACTAGCCGGGTCGGCCCAAACTCGCTTGCTAAAATATAGAGCTTAGACTCTAAATTTTGAGCCGCAAATAAATGCAAGTCTTTTTAGTCCAATCTGATAAAGCCTGTATTATAATTGGGCTCGAGCCAAGCTAGCCCAATTGAGTTCGGGCTACCTACTTCTTTTTAAATTTTATTAAGAGAAAATGAGACTAAGAGAAGCTTAGGAGACTAAAAATAGTTACTAATTTATTGTCTCAAACTTTTATTTGTTTGACATAGCCTTTGATATTTGATTTTGACAAAGGCTACTTATAAAGTTATAGTACATGATTTTAAATTATGTTTTATCTTTTTGAGTTACATATATTTAAGATGCTAAGAGAATTTTGAAATTTAATTTATTTGACATAGGTGAGTTATAGAGTTATAATACATATATTACTTTTTTTTATTTTTTCAGTTGCGATATTTATAATAGTGTAAGAACTTTGCAACTTTTACAAACTTATATGAGTAAATCATTAAATATATAACTACTTTTACTGTAATTTTTGTAAAATGATAAACAAGATTACCTTATGATATATAAGTATTTTTTGCACTAAAAACAATTATAGTGATTGTCATAATTAATATCACATTTCAATCTTTTCATAAATGTAATAATATAGTAAAAGAATTATATATTTTTTATTTATTACACTAAAATAAATATGTCAATAAAAAAAATTATCATAACATATTTCAATCTTGAATTTTGAAGAAAAAAAATTCAACAAAAAAAGGGAAAAAAATAAAAAAAATGGCGGGCCCGTCCGAAAATCCGACAACCTATATAAGGTTGAGCTTGAGCATCAAATTAAAAGATCGAATAAAATTCAGGCCTTTTGGCCCAACCCTTTATAGCTTGTGGCCAACATCAAGGCAGCCCGTAATGGACCAAGTAGCTTGTTTTGCCACCTCAATTGAAAACCAGCAAGAGGAGCAGTAGGAGGCGGTCAAAGTGGTTAGTTTTGAACCCATCCAGCTCCTAGTAGATCCAGCATACTAGATCTGCGCGATGAGTGTAACAATCCACTGTCGCTATAGTACTATTTTACAACTTTCTTAGTATATCATTTATAATCATACATCATAAACAAATATTTAATCCTCCTTATTTTCACCGTGTATAGTATATACAAATATATATATATATATATATATATATATATATATTTATTTATTTATTTATATTTATAAATACAAAGGGCAACACGCCACCAAAATACAATTCAAAGGGAGGAAATATACAAAAAGAGATTCCCTACAGCTAGTCAACTATACATTAAACCACAAAAGAAATCAAAGGAACGTCCAAAAAGATCCACCCATAAAAGGCCCTTCTATCTTCTCCAATGGAGACCTCCTTCATCAACTGTGGGAAGCTGGATCTATTGAAGCTTCACCCTCTGCTCCCACGCCAAAAGACGTGATCATCACAGTCATAGCAACATACAACAACAACCAGCAACAAAACAAACAGCAAAGCAAGGGTAAGCTTATGTAACAAAACAAACATATAATAGACAAGGTTCATTTCATAAAACCTTCAACATACAAACATGAAATCAAATTCACAAAAGAATGAATTTCCACAAAATCACTACACCACACACCATGCTTTCAACATCAACATGTCAATGCATAAATGACACAACTTTTGAGAGATTTACAACTTTCTATACAATCAGCCAGGTCTTATCCCCTACCATGGCCTTCCAAGCGCCATTCAGGAATTGTCAAAACTCTAATCTACAGATAAGCTTAGTGGTTTGTCAGGATAAGTGCATGTAGGTGGTGACTTACCACGACACAAGGCCTGCACCGCCTTGGTCCCCTGTAGAATTGCCCATCCACTCATCCCCAAAGGCCCATCTTTACAACCCCACGTTTTATCCAAGCACTAGGTTGGAAGCTTGTCTGAATTGCAACTCTTGTCAACCAACCAACTTACATGCCTACCCATACTCAGCTTGAGGCCCGCATAACCTTAGCCAACAATATATACATGCAAATGCATGTATCACTACAACATCAACTCAACCACTACAAATCATCATATCCATATATATGTGTATATCAACATAACACCACGTGGCCTACTCAACACCACTTGGGGTCCAACAAGCACTACCAACTCCATGTAGGCCCAATCCAACCCTATGCATAGTCAATAGGTAAGGCTCTATCCAAGTAGCACATACCTCGTGAGAATTCTCACACAACACTAGGACCTACATCTTCTATGAGACATCTCACCACAACAACACAACATAACCAGTGGAAGTTTTATTTAAGAAACCTTCCACCTAACTACCACTTTCCAACAATTTATCAAACAAATCCACAACAATAATAAAGAAAAAGCATTTAAACATCCAATTATCTTAAAATATACATTTGACATCCATAGAAGTCAATAAAGTCATCAACCAACAACAACAATAATTATAAAGCAAAGAAAATCTTGTTCTTTGCTTATTGAGCGCGAATTCCATCGCTAAGCAACATACTCCATTTCAACATCTGTTGCTAAACGAGATTTTCCATCGTTAAGCGAGTGATAGACTTCCAGTGAATTTTCAAGATCCATCGCTAAGCAACAATTTCCATCGCTAAGCGAACGACTTCTAGAAAGTCATCAGCATCCGTTGCTAAGCGACAATTCCCGTCACTAAGCGACAAAATCCATCGCTAGGCACGAGTGCGATCTTTTTGTTCACAAATCAATGACTAACAACCATTTTTGACAAAATCAATCAATACCAAGCATTACAAAACAATTTTAGTTACTTCTAATACCTTTCTAACCGATTACATAACAATTTTATCCATAAATCACCAACAAATTTCAAAATTCCCTTTCAGAACCCTTTTATTGTCAAAACCCACATACACAAAATATTCATAGAAATCAACCGATTCCAAAGCATTGAATCGACATATCAACAGCCACATACACAAAATCAACCAATAGTAAGCTTCCCTTACCTCTGAAAGCTTCCAAATTTGAAATTTAGGAAGATGAGAATGTGAGAGAAAGAGATTCTTGAGCCAAATTCTTCAAGAAATCTGCCCTCCTCGACACAAGAATACAAAATCTAGGCTTGGTATCTTGCTATACTCTTGGTGACTAAAGAGATTTAGAGAGATGAGAGATGAGAGAAGAGAGAGAAGTGATATGAGAGAAATGAAAGGAACTCTTTCTCCCTGTCTCCTTTTATACTTTGACCTTCCGAAGCTCTTACATAGACTTTGGGCTAACTGAGGCTCATAACTCATCAAACCACTCCCCAAATCTCATAACTGGTCTAACTTAACTGTTTTCCCTCAAAAGCTTAAAATCACACTCACAACATATAACATCTTGTTTTTCTTAATGCATGACTAAGTGTTTTTATAACTAAAACGTGAAAATTTGATATATAATCTAGGTGATTAAAAGAAATAAATGAATTGTTGTTTTGTATGGTATGTTGCATTTAGTGATGATTTGATGTTGTTGGTTTGAAATTCGGGTTCGAATTTAGGAAAACTTGAGATATGTGCTTGAGTCAATATGGGTATGTTGTGAGTGTGATGTTGGGTTTTGAGAGAAAAATAGTTGAGTTAGACTAGTTTTGAGATAAGGGAAGTGGCTTGGCGAGGTTTAGGTCTCAGTTGGCCAAAAGTTTGTGTGAGAGCTCTGGGGAGGTCGAATATATAAGGGAAGGGGAGGGATTTCCCCTCATTCTCTCATTTTCTTTCTCTTTCTTCAATTCTCTCTCAACCTCTCTCTAAAAATCTAAAGTTACTAAGGGTGTTAAGAGGATTCCCAAGCCTAGTCCAATGTTGTTGTGGAAGGAAGATCAATCTGTGGAAGGTTTTGGCTCAAGACACAAGTTTCTCAATGAACCAAAATTCAAACTTGAAGACTTTTAGAGGTAAGGGAAGCTTACAAATCGGTTGTTTTGTGTTAATAACTATTGGTATGTTGATTTCTTGCTTTGTAATTGGTTGAATTTCTATGGATGTTGTCATTTTCGTTGGTTTTGGTTGAAAATGGGTTTTGGGGGAAAATTTTAAGATTTGGATGAGAAATTGATGATTTTGAAATGAAATGTTGAAATTGTTGTGTAATCTAATGTGTATGAACTTGGTTGAGGTGGATTAATGTTGTTGGAACACTGCTGATTCGAAAATTTGAGTTATTTGGTTAAAAAGTTCGGGTTTCCTTGTAGAAAATCGCATTTTTTCGAAAAATCGTCACAGATAATCGATTATGGGGATCACATAATCGATTATTAGGAGCTTCAAAAACTATTTTCGTAATTTCATTTCGGAAATAATCAATTATGGCCTTTGATAACCAATTATCTGGGTTTCAAAAAAAATTCTTCTGGTTTTAGTTTGGAAATAATCGATTATGGAAGCCCATAATCGATTATCTCTGTTGAAAAATGAAATTTGACGCATTTTGGTTCAGAAATAATCGATTATGGAAGCCCATAATCGATTATCTCTGCTAAAAAATGAAATCTGGGGCATTTTACTAAACGGATATAATCTGTTACTACAGTACATAATTTGTTATTTCAGAACTAAATGTACCATTTAAAATTTTACAATTTTCATTTCAAAATGCAGAGTATTTTGTATATACACATATAAAAAGAGTATTATACATTTTCAAAAACTCTATTTGAGAAAAATGGAGAGGTGTCAAGTTGGGATACTATTTTCTTTAGATTAAAGAAACGAATTGTTTCAAAGGTTTTTACAAATCTCCAGATTTACTTATTTTCCAAATGGTTTTCAAAGAAGGTTTTTGTTTTTAAATTGTAATTGATTGTTGGGTTGGTTGTGAAGTGGAAGGTTGCTTAGATAGGACCTCCACTTGTGGTGTATGATATTATTGACTATATTGGAGGCTGGAATGGGCCTGCATGGTGTTGATAATCGTTGTTGAACCACAGGTGGTGCTGAGTAGACTAGCTGGTAGTGTGATGTTGTTGTTATGTTGATACACATATATAATTTGTTTTGTTGTGGTATTGTGGCTCATGCATACATGCATAGGTTGTTGGCTGAGGTAGTATAGGTCTCATGCCATATGCGGGTAGGCATAGAAGTTGGGGGTGAACGAAGCTGTGGCTCAAACTGCCTCCAACCTAGTGCCTGGATGAGAAGTGGGGTCTGAAAGCTGGGCCTAGGGGATGAATGGATGGGTAAATCGCGCAAGGGGCCAAGGCAGTGCAGGCCTTGTGTCGCGGTATACCACCACCCACATTCACTTATCCTGACAACCATAAGCTTATCCAACTGATCAGATTTTTGGCAATCCCATAATAGTGTATGGCCATGGTAGGGGATAAGACCTGGCTGATCGTTCGAAATGTAGAAATCCCTCGAGAGTCGTGTCATTCATACATTGACATATGGGGTTGATGGCATAGTATGTGATGTGGTGTATGATACACTCTAATGCATGTAGACCCATTTATTTGATGATTTAGTTTCCATATTGGTGTGATTAATCATTTTGAATATGTTAGATTAAACATTATATGTTAATCTTTGTTTCGTAAGCTTACCATTGCCTTGTTCTGTCGTTGGTTGGATATCTTGTTGTTGTTGTTGTGTTGTTGTGACTATGATGATCACGTCATTTTAGCGTGGGAGCAAGGGGAGAGATGTCCACAGATCCAGCGTCTCAGAGCTGATGGAGAAGGTCTTAGATAGAGATTTTTGGAGGCCCTTTTGGGTGGAGCTTTTTTAGAAGCTCTTTTTATTTATTTTTGGTTTTTGATCATATATGTTGTATAGTTAACCAGCTATATAGAGAATTTTGGTTTTGTATTTCTCCCTTGGTATTGTATATATATGATAATGGACATGTATACCGTATTATTTCATACCTTATATGTTTTAGCGTAACCTATGGATTGGTTATTATTATTATTATTATTATTATTATGTGTGTGTGTGTGTGTGTGTGTATAGGGGAGTATTTCAAACAAACAACACCAAAGCATCATCGTACACACAATTCATGCATAACAACAATTCATTTATTTTTTTTAATTACCTAGATTACATATTTAATTTCCACTTTAACTATCAAAACACTAAATCATACATTAAGAAAATACGTTACAGTGAAAGGAAATTTCTAGAGAGAAAGGATGGCGGAATTGACCTGATCAGATCGCAAGGGTTTGGAATTTAGGGGCTTTCAGGCAGATCTATCTATGAAGGGGTGAAGCATACACGTGGAGGATGAGAAAGAGATAGGAAAATAGATGGAAATGGAAATGGGGATGGATATGGTGGGTTGTGGAGACCGAAGACACATCCACAGTTTTGGTTTTGTCTTTAGATATATGAGAAAGAAGGAGAAGGGGTTTTAAGATGAGAGAGAGATATTATGCGCATCGAGGAAAAAGGTGGATCAGTGGTAGAGGATGTGATGGTGTTTGTGTGTGTGTCATTTGGTCATTCTTCCTCCTTTGTCCCTATTACTGTGTTTAAATATATTTACATGTAATATACTTATAAATTATGTATTTAAATATATTTATATTATATATATATATACTAAAATATTACATAATATATATATATATATATATTAAAATATTACATAATATTTTAATATAATATTTATATAATATTTTATTTATATTTATATAATATATACTTATATCTATTATATATTTATATTTAGATAATATTTATCTATCCATATCATACAAATATATAATATAATATATACAAATTGTTAAAATAATAATATTTTCAAGTGAAATCCGTCTCTAATTTCGAACACATTTCAGACGGATTTTAAATACAACAATAAAAATTTGTATAATGTAATTTTAATAAATTAATATAAAATATAAAACAAAATAGTGTATTGTAAATATTGTAATGCATATCATACAAAATAGAACAACGTAATCTAAATATATTATATATTATATATTTATATGTAATATATTTATATTTATAAATTATGTATTTAAATATATTGATTTTATTTTACATCTATATAATATTTTTTTTTGTATAATATATATTTATATTTATTACATATATATTTAGATAAATATTTGTATATTTATATTAAATAAATATATAATATAATACATAAAAATTCCTAAAATAATGTTTTCATGTGAAATTTGTTTCTAATTTTAGACAGATTTAAGACAGATTTTAAATATAACTATAAAAAATTGTGTAATATAATTTAATATATTAATATAAACTTTAAAATAGAATAATGTATTGTAAATATTGTAATACATATAATATAAATAGAACAGCGTAATAGAAATAGAAATGTGTGTGTGTGTGTGTGTGTGTAGATAGATAGATAGATATTTCTCTATCTATATTATATAAATATATAATCTATTATATATACAATTGAAAATAATCTCAAAAAGGAAACCTCCACGTGTCAACTTCTGGAGTAATTCTACACAGAATCTCATCCCATTTGGCAACACCAAAGCGTTTCGCTCATTTTTTTACTTACGTGTCAACCTCATGTTTATTTACATACAAATTAATTTATGAATAATTATGACACAATTTATAAACAATTAAGACAAAAAATATTAGAGAATCAGAATAAATATTATATATGATAAAAATGGTAACTGCACAACATTGCTATAAATATAAATCAATTTTTTTTAAGAAAACATTATAAAATCAAGATAAAAATTAATATAATTTGTAACTGTCCATTTTTTAAAATCAATATAAATCGACATTATAGTAATAAATATTACATAAATCTTGAGGACGTGTTGCCCATTGTATAAATATTATATAAATCAACATTAATATATAGCAATATTTTAAGAAATAATAAATATTATATACAATAAAAATGGTAATTATCCATTTTTTAAAATTAATATAAATCAAAATTATTTTTTGTGAGCACAATTGTAAAATTTAAATATGAGCAATTTTAAAATCAAGATGAGTTTTAAGATTTGTTAAAGAAATGGACAATTTTAATATCAAAATGAGTTTAAAAATATTAGAAAGAAATTGGTAGTTTTAAAATAAAAATGAGTTTTAAAATTAACAAATATCTAAAACTAATTGTGTGATAAACATAAAATTTATCAAACAATTAATTTAATTGCATTTAATTTCATTAACCTGTTTATTAAAATCATGATATGTGCGATAGTTCAATTGCTATTAAATTTCAAAATAAAATGACACCTTTACAGTTATTTTATAATAATCTATAAAAGGAAAACTTCACATGTGAGCAATTTCAAAGTAGATTAGGAATCAATTTTTTAAAGGAAACAATTCATAATAAACTTGATATTTGACTATACTTAAAATTACATATTAATAAAATATACAATTACGTTACAAATATTTTATATTTTATATCAATCGAAATCAAAATAATAACCAAATGTTAATTCTCTGTATATCGCACCAGTCCACAAATTAACTAATTTAATACAAGAGATGTCACGTGATTATAATATAAAAAATTTTGTATTTCAAAAGTAAATATTAGATTAATGATATAAAAATAAATGAAATTAACTAAATTCAAGGAGTAATGTTTTAAAAAATAAAAATATAAATAGAAGTGAGAAATTTCATACAAAAATATTGTGTAATCAATAATTTATTCAAAAAGACAATAACTCATAAAAATGTCCATGTTTAATATTAGAGAATCATAATAAATATTATATATGATAAAAATGGTAACTGCACAATATTAATATAAATATAAATCAAATTTTTTAAGGAAACATTATAAAAATCAAGATGAACATTTATATAAATCGTAACCAACTATTTTTTAAAATCAATATAAATCAACATTATACCCATAAATATTATATAAATCTTGAGGACGTGTTGCCCATTATATAAAATCAACATTATATAAATATTATATAAATCAACATTAATATATAGCAATATTTTAAGGAATAAACATTATTATACACGATAAAAATGGTAATTGTCTATTTTTAAAATCAATTTAAATCAAAATTAATTTTTGTGAGCACAGTTTTAAAATTTAAATGTGAGCAATTTTAAGATCAAGATGAGTTTTAAAATTTGATGAAGAAATAGGCAGTTTTAAAATGTGTTGTATAATTTAAATTTTGTGGCAATACAAATTGGGTTGTCTGTTAGTATATTTTTTATTCATTATTTCATCTCATAATATTGTAGGTTTTTCCTAAAACTGCGTGTAATTGATGATGCAAAATCTGCTACATTTGTTCTTTTTGATCGTGATGCAACTACTTTGCTAAAAAAGTCAGGTGCTGAGTTGTTGGAGTCTATCAACATGGTAGATAATTTTAGAAATGCTCTCAAAGTCTCTTTTTTATTTTGCTATGGTTTTTCACTTCTAACTAAGATTTGTTTGTCAAAACAATTGATAAAGCACCGAGCCACTAACTACCCCAGAGGAGATTTCTGATCTCATTGGTAAAACCTTCTTATTTAAGGTTGGTTGTTATGGCGTGACTAGGTCTACATTTGAGAGGACTTATCTTGTGAAGATGGTTTGTGGAGATGTTGAGATATTGTAAAAGTTTAGGAACAAAGGGGTGAATACAGTATTATCTCAAATCTTTTTTATTTTCTAAAATTTATTTGAACTTTGGCAATAAATAAGTATTTACCATTATTGTTCTAGGATGTAAACCATGTTTGCTCAAGTGTTCAAGTTGAAAATATTGGATTGAATGCAAAGGCAATTGGTGATGTTACTTATTCAGTTTTAAATAATTACTTAGAAAATTTAGTGTCCTAATATTACACCTAACCAAGGTTTTAATTTTGTGTTGTCAAGACCTCATGCATAAATTTTCTGAATCAAATGTTAAGTGTGCGAAGGATTTCATTAGTGTGAATATTGTTGATTCATGCAAGGACTCACAAGATAGCTCCGCATTGAAGAGGCCTTAACCTTTTGGGGGAGATTTTAGCCCTAGCAAAGTATTGTTAAAGGATACAAAAATTGAGAAAGACTAGCTTCTTTTGTCATGGGGAGAGAATTATTTTTTAGACTAGTTTTGCATGGTTAATTTTTTTCTTCACTTTGAGTTTTCCCACAAGTTGTTGCAAGCTTTTTTAATATTAGTCTATTTTGGACTAATTTATGCCCTATTGTTTCTAAATCTTTTCTGCTCAAATGTTTTAGTAATTTTTTCTGCAATTGCTATAATTAATGTTACTTAAATCGTAGATATTCGTTAAGTCTCCCAATCTTATATATACGTTCAGTCTCTAAATTCTATCATATTTTACTACATCATATTAACTGTTGTCAAAAAATAATTAAATAATTAATACAATAGGTAATAATTAATTATATTTCCTAATAGGAATTAATACAATAATTACCTTATTTAATTATACATTAATTCTCAATTATAATTAATTATTATTACCATAAAACCCTCTAATCATCAATCATATATAATTAAGAAAATTACAAAATATACAATTAAATGACATTTGTGTTTAAGTAAATGCTTTCAATTTAAACCATCATACATTTAGATTCTATAATCTTATATATAGATTTTAGTAATTTTTCATATATTTTATTTAACATGCTTTGATTATTAATTTTATATTTAAAGTAATAATGAATAGATTAATATAAAAATTAATTTGATAATTAATTGCAAATTTATTCATTAAATCAATTATTGCTTGAATATATATGTGTGTGTGTATTTACAATTTGTTGATTGAGAATGTCATTAATAATTATTTTAAGGTAATAATTAAATAATAAATATGTAGGTAATAATTAATTATATTTTGTAATAGTAATTATACATTCATTATGAATCATAATTAACTATTATTACCATAAATACATTAACTATCAATCATATATAATTAAAGTAATTAAAAAATATATATCCAGTAGTTAATGTATGAGAAATATTATATACTTAAATGACATTTATGTTTAGGTTAATGATATATATATATATATATATGATTTTTTTATATATTTTATTTGACATGCATTCATTACTAATTTTAAATTTATGATAATAATTAACTGATTAGTACGATAATTAATTTAAAAATTGATTGCAAACTCATTCATTAATTAATTATTGCTTGAACAAAATTGATTTAGTAATAAGTTGATTGTTAAAAATGATTTTTTTTACTATTTTAATTAAATTTTGCTTATAATTTATTATATATTATATTTAAAAATTTAATTAAAAATTTTTTAATAATATCTTCTTATAAGATTTAATAGTTTTTTTATAATTAATTGAGTGTAAAAGATAAATTTTTTTACTATTTGAATTAAACTGGTTTGTAATTTCTTATATCTTTTAATTAAAAAATTAATAAAAATATTTTTAATAATATCATCTTATATATATATATATATATATATATATATATATATATATATATATATATATATTTAAATCAAATTATAATCCTCAAAGTAAATGTTAAATCTTTTAGCATTGACATTCATTAATTATATTTTATATTTTACATTTTAAGAATTTTTTGGTTAAACCAAGGCAATTTAATTTTTTTTGAATATTTATATTACAAATTTACACCCTTTTGTTTGAGTAAAATAACAAAATAGAGTAAGAAATTTGTAGAGTGTTTTTAGCTTAAAATTTGACATGAATCTCACTTTATTATATAATGTGTATTTAAATTATATTTTATATACTATTTAGTATAGTAAACTATAATCACATACTAATTAATATTAAAAATAATTACATTCATTACATTATTATTAACAATATATATTTAAAACAGTCATTTTCAAAGTTGTGTTGTTTTATTAGTTTGATTTGTACGAGGAAACTTTTACATGATGGTTGAAATGTTATATCACATCATTTATCAAAATTATATTCATAACTCAATCTTTTTTTTTTCTACCATATTTTATTTTAAATATAATAATTAATCAAATCTCCATCCAACTATTTTTAGTGCACAATAACAATTAATAACTTAAAATTTGTTATAATTTATGATAAATGATTAATATTTAACACAAAATTCTTATTATTTTTAGTTCACAATCCCTAATTCAATTTTTTAAAAATTCTTATATGTTAAAAATTTAAAATATTTACAAAATTGTTTAGAAAAAAAAGCATATATGCCATGCATGGCATGGCATGTGTGGCTTGAATTCACATTTTAATTTAAATATATATGATTAAAAATATCATTTAATGTGTTGTTTTAATTTTTTGGTATTGTAATTAGGAACTCTCACTTTAGATTCATTGAAATGTTATTTCAAAATAATTATTTAAATTACTACCCTACCTAACATATAATTAATTTTATTTCTCTCATTTACTATATTTTAAAAATCATACTTTACCAAATATATAATCTACTATCTATAATGAATAACAATAAATAACAACTAAAGATGTTATATTTTACAATTCGTGATCGAAACAAATCAATTTTTTACTATAAATAATACTTCAATATAAATTTTAAGAAAAAAATATGTTTGAAATATTTTTTAAAATATTCAAAATAATATTTACCCCGTGCATGGCACAGGTCAATACACTAGTATAATATATACAAAATTCTTAAAACGACAATATATCTATCTCTAATTTTGAACGAATTTTAATATAACAATAAAAAATTTGTATAATATAATTTAAATATATTATATAAAATTAAAAACAGAATAATGTAGTGTAAATATTATAACGCATATAATATAAAATAGAATATTGTACTGTAAATATATATTTATGTAGAATATATTTATACATTATGTATCTGAATATATTTTTCTATATATTTGTATAATAATGTTTATAATTACATAAATATTTGTATATCTATGTTATTTAAATATATAATATAATTTTTTGAATATCAGTGGGATTTTTTCAATGCAAAATTAACATAAAAGTTTCGGACGGAATAGAGATGAATTTCAAACAAAATATCTTTAAACTATAAATCTGTTCCAAATTCGTTTGAAATGTTTTTGAATTTTCAAGCAGAAATTTTTTCTGTCTGAAAATGCAAGTTTTCTAGTAGTAACTTATATACTTTATTTTGGTCTCATCACTAGTACAAGTGGGATCTCCAATATACAGTGGAATTTTGATTGGGGTTGAGATTTAGAGATTGAAACAAGGAAAATATTCACAGAGAGCACATGCAAAAATAAGAAATGAAAATGGAAAGGATGATCTCTCTTTCTCTCTTATGCTCGTTGAATAATTAAAAATTAACATTATATTACAATAATTTTTATTATAAATTTAAAAGATAGTCTATATTTTCAAAAATATTTATTTATTACAAATTTTAATTATAATATAATTTATATATTTAGAAGCATGTACTTACTATAAATTTAAGTTATATAAAATAAATATTTATTCTGTGCAATGCACAAGTTAAAATACTAGTATTCTAAACAATTATGATAGAATTCAAGAAAAAGAAAAAATATTTTAAGAGAAATTTATTTGTTAATTTAAGTATTTGGAAATCAAATTTTTATTTAATTTTGCAAATAAGGTTTTAAACTTCTAAATTAATTTTTTTTAATTCCAAAGGTAAGAAATTCATTATATTGCTAACCTATTTTAAATCTCTCAAAATAAATTCACTTTAACTTTCACCTAATTAATTAATTTAGTTCTCAATTATATATTTTTATACACGTACAATAATTCCTAAGTTTTTATTATTTGCTAACAAATTTATTTTGATTCACACACAACTTTTTAATTTATTCAAATTTATGATATTTTTCAAATTAATTAATTATGCTTTAGCTTAGAGAAAAAAAATATAACTTTTTTGGTGTACAATTGTGGCAACAAGGTTTGAACCTAAGAATGTGTTTGTTTCGAGGTATCATATTATACTTTTAGGTATCATATTCCTAGAAACGTTATAACCAAGAATGTTATTCCTTGATATATTTAAAAACTTGTTTGGTTACATTTTAATATTTCTAGGAATTTTTTTTAAAATTCAAAATAATTTAAATAAAATAAATAAAAATAGAAGTTATAAGTGTATTAAAAAATAACTACCCATATTCCTATGGGAATATCACTTTCCCACCCCTCCTCATGAGAATAAAAATAAAGGAAAACATGGTAAAAATAGAAGTTACAACTTTCTCAAGAATCAACAATATTCGAAAATAATTTTTCAAAACCTGTACCAAACATGGGTATATTACATTTCCATGTTTACATTCCTAGAAATCAACTCTTAATCTGTGAAACAAACACACTCTAAGACCTTGTGCATACTATCCCAACCTCCCACCACTAGGCCAATCTTAATGGATTTTTAGAGAAAAAAAATATAACTGTGCACACTATTGTTAAAAATAATTAATTAAAGTAATTGCAAGCAACATAAAATATCAATTTAATTCATTTTTGTAAACAAGGAAAATAAGAAATAGAGAGTGTCACACTAATATTCGACTTTACCCAAAATTGTTAATTTTTTGCACAAGTTTTCATTTATTTAAGTTTATAATTTTTCTCTAATTTTAATTAAATAAGAACTCTCTCACATTCCTATTTTATTAAAATATAATTTCAAAACACTTGTAACCACCTATAATATTAATAATTATTAAAATATAAATCTTATATATTTTTTTTATTAGTAAAACTAAAAAAGAAAGGATGGTACAAACAACCTAGAGTTCTCATAATAACCAAACAAGAACTGGATCCGACATGCATGGTTATCACTAATAACTTATCGTATTATTATTTTTAATATTTTAGAAATAAGTCTTCACAATAATCAAACATAAAATGAATTCAAAATGATTATTGCTAACAACCTGGGCTATTTGATTTCAGAAAATATTTCTATTTTTATTTTCTATTTTTATCTGAAAACAATTTTCATTTTCAAATTTTCAACCATTATAAAATTTGTTTGTTTTAACTTCTATTTTCATTTTCAAAATTTCATTTCATAAAATATATATAGATTGGTTTCACTCATAACTTTCTCTTTCGTAAATTTTTGATCAAAACAGAGTCCTTCCCTTCCCTCTCAACCATACTCGATTCTTTTTTCCCTTTATGTTACAATATTAATTATAGCATTCTTGAGTAATAATTTTACACAAAGATATTTAGTTGACAGAATCGAATCACAGAACAAAAGGGTAAAAGCAATGGGTAGAGCTATCAAAATAGGCTCGGCCCGATGGCCGGCCTGCTTAGCCTGCAAAAAGGGTCAGGCTGCGCTCAAAAAAAGACAGCCCAAAAGGAACCAAACCATTTTGGCTTGGCCCGGCAAGCCAACTGAGCTCAGTATATATATATATATATACTTAAAAAAATTAAAAAAGAAAGGGTCAATTATATATGAGTAAAAATGTTAGTTTATACTAGAAAGTATGTAGAATTTAATTTTAAATATTTAATAATGATTTAAATAATTTAATTTTATATAATTTTTTGCAGAAAAAATAATAATTAAAATAAATAACAATGTTAATAAATTCAAAAAAAATTCAGGCTAAATTGGCCCGGTGGCCCGCATAGGGCTGGGTTAGGCCAAAAAAAAAGAAGCCCGAACACAAACGGGGCCACCCCGGCCCACTAAAGAGCAATGGCCCGGGCGGGCTAGTCTGGCCAATTTGACAGCTCTAGCGATCGGTCATGAAGAGAGTGTGGCATGTGCGGGATGGGGTCTCTTTTTTTTTGTTGTTGTATAATGACAGCCACAAGGTTAGAACTTAGGACCTTGTGCATACTACATTAATCCCCCACCACTAGGCCGACCCTAGTGGGTTGCAGGATGGGGTCTGTGTTGCTATTGCTACGAAAGAAATTAGGAGTATTGATTTGAATAAATATTACAAGTATGCTACCATGTTTTTATAGAAAACACTATAAATGATAATTTTTTATTTTCTGTCTTAGGTATGTTTTGAAAAATATTTTTAAAGGAAATATTTTTAAAATTTTAACAAAACATATTTCCAACCTTATGTTTTGTCTTCTTTGAAAATGAAAACAAAAAATAGTGAAACCAAACAAGCCAAGGATCTTGTAATAAGCAAATAGGTAGATTCAAATGGTTATAGCTAACAACTCATTTTATTATTATTTAAATATATTTTTATAAATAGGTTTCGTAATAATCAAATATGAAGTAGATTCAAAATGATTATCATTAATAATCCAAATTATTATTCTATTATTACTATTTTATAAAATATTTAATTTTGAAATAGATAACAAGTCGTGTTAATTAAAAAGGACATTCTATCTAAATCATGACTATTAAAAAGATGATTGGACATGTTAATTAGAATTGGAGTTTTATCTCAGTAATTTGTATAATCTTTCAATGCAACTTTTTATTACACAAATTACCAAAATAAAATTCTAATTATGATTGAAGAACAACATAAACAACACCTAAAAAAATACTATATTAAAATTTTGTCCCATAATTAATTGGTATGAAAACTGGGGAGTATTATACCACTAGATGCGGAGTCAATACACTGAGTATGACAATACCAAAATCTAAAGGGTATTGCTATTCCCACCCTAATTTTTACTTTTTTCAACCCAAGATTTGTTTGTTTATTTTTTTTTCTCAAAAATACCCCTTGACGAAAACACATTTTCGCTATGTATTGTGTATAACGAAAACGCATTTCCGTCGTATTAAGGGGTGCACCCTCCATACACGTTTTCATTGTGCATAATACACGACGAAAATGCGTTTTTGTTGTGTATCAAAGTTTGATACACAATAAAAATGCGTTTCCATTGTGTATCGAATTCAATACACAAAGGAAAAGTATTTTCGTTGTATTAATTTTAAAAAAAAATAAATATTAATGAATTACGATAAGTTATCATTTGTAATAATAATCGAAATAATTATGATGCAAATTTTTCTTTTTGATTGTAATCAAATTAATTATGATACAATTTTAAAAAATATACTATACAAGTTACCATTTTAATAAGAATCAAATTAATTATGATATAAATTACCCTTTTTAATAATAATTGAATTAATTATGATGTAATTTATGATACTATTAAAAACAGTAATTTGCATCATAATTAATTTGATTATTATTAAAAAAAGATAATTTACATCATAATTAATTCGATTATTATTAAAATGGTAACTTGTATCGTATGTTTTTTAAAATTATATCATAATTATTTCGATTACTATTAAAAATGATAAATTGTATCGTAATTAATTCAATTTCAATTAAAAAGGATAATTTATATCATAATTGATTTGATTAATATTAAAAAGGGTAAATTATTCATAATTAACATTTCAATTAATTTTTTTCAAAAATCTATTGTGTATCAAATTCGATAAACAATGAAAACGCATTCCTATTGTGTATAATGAAAATGCGTTTTTGTTGTATATTGTGTACAACAGAAACGTGCTTCCGTTGATAAGATAGGAGCGGAAAGAAGAGACAAAAAGAGTAGAAGAGAGTGAAGGCAAAATTGATATTTTACTCTTTTTTGTAGAATTTGAAGGTGAAAAAATACAATAAAATAATGGGTGGGAATAGCAGAACCCAAATGTGAATAAAAAGTGGCCCAAAGTATAATGAACCCAACAACCGTCATTAACAAACTAAAGCACATGAAATAATCCAATTTGCATATAAAAGCAAAATAAGGCTTGGCCCACATTTTTATTGCTTACGAACTTACGAAGACAATAGACTCTATTAAAATTTAGAAAGAAGTAAACTGAAATTAATATGATCCAAATATAATAAGACCACATCTATAAAATTGAATCACCAACAGAAGAACAAGACGAAAGAGATTAAAGAATTGAATAGGTCAAGCCCCAACACATCACGAACGTAGATCACAATAACAGAAAACAGAAGAACGAAAGAAAAACGAGCTTGACCCGTGTCCAAAAGTCTATACAAACACTGGTATGTGCAGAGACAAACCCATTTCATCATTCAACAGACTAAAAATGGGATAAGTAGTAAATAAAAAAGATTTAGTTCTTGTCGATCAGAGATTTATGGAAAGGGATGGAAAAAGGGATGTGTTGCTGTATGCTGTTGTGAGAGAATATTGTTAGTGTGCGAGAGAAATCCTTTTGTGAGGTATGAGCGCATTTTTTTTTTAATTTTTATGAATTTATCATTTTTCTTTTCTTTTTTCTTTTTTTCTTTGTTTGCATCTTTTTTTTTTTAAAAAAATAAACCCAAATTATTTTGAGTTTTATTTTAGATTAAACCAAACGAAATAAAATTTGATTTTTTATTGTTATTTTTATTATTTGATATTTTTCTATTCATTTTTCCTTTTAGTTTTTCATATTTTTTGTATTTTATATTTAATTGTCAGACAAAATTGAATGTTCACAAATATTAATAAATTGATAATCATATATAATAATCTATCTCTTAATTTCTATATATACTTAATAATTGATTGCATACTATATTTTGTAAACATAATATTTAATGTTATGGGATAGATAATTTTACCTATAATATATTAAATATAATATATTTATTAAATTTAATTAATGTTGTTAAGACAAAGGACGAATTTATAACCCTCAAATATTTGATAATAACAAATAGTTAAAATATATATGTTTTTATGAAATCATCTGATCATTCGTTTGCAAGCAATCGTATGATGTTTTTAAATGAATGTCGTCTTTACCTTTTGATTAGATAAATTTCGTAACTAACAAATCTTTCATACGATGACAACGTTCTAAAATGATCTGCACATCAATCAAAGCGTGAGCTACCTCGAAACGTATAAAACCTATATACCTACTCTCGAGGAGAGTAAGCTCTTTTTAAGCGAAAAAGAAGAAATATGTGTGCGGATGTCAGAATGGGAAAGTGAACGTGACAATTGCTACAAGATTGAATACAAGAATAGAAAAGATAAGCAGACTGCTTTATCTTATCATATGACAAGTTGGTGAAAAGCATTAAATGTTATTTAATGCTCCAATGACTCTTTTCACCAAACGAAGGTCGTCTCCTACAAAGCATTCAACGGATACTTTTGGAGAAGCCTATAAATAGAAGAAGAGACCTATTTCGTGTTGTTGTTGCTGAAAAATCATAACATCTTTTAGAAACGAAAAAGCTCTTCTCTTGTATACTTTGATTGTAAAAATCTTCTTGTGTACTTACTTGTATATTCGTTTGATAAGACGTTAAACCCTGTGAGGTAACTCCCGAGTAAACCTTTTTCCAAAGAAATTGGAAGAAGCCTAAAGAGGCTTTGATTCAAAGAATACTTGGGTTATTACTTGGAGTGGCAAGTAAAAGACTACTTGGGTTGAGCTTGAAGAGGCTTGTGGAAAGAATACTTGTAACTTGAAAAGTTAGTGGAACTTGGTTGTTACCAAGAACTGGACGTAGTCTTTGGGGTGAGACGAACCAGTATAACTCCTGTGCGTTTTACAATTTTTCTTTTGCATTCGTCTGCGTTACAAAACGTTTTTAAAAAAACTCTTTTATTATATCCTTCAGACGTTACATCTTTGAGAAAGGTTTTGCAAAAATTTTCCATAACACAATTCAACCCCTTCTTGTGTTATCTTTGTGTTCTTCAAATGTAATATATGTTTTAATAATTAAAAATTTTATTATTTTTAATGTTTAAAAGAATTATTTGATAAAACATATTTTAAAATATAAAAATTGACATATATAATAATATAATGTAGACAGATAATAGTTTATTGCTATAAAATGCAAGAAAATACAATAAGGGGGTTGAATTATGTTTTTGAACGTTTTTCACAAATCCTTTTGAAAATGTATAGTTTAATGTAGGACGAAAGATAATCTTTATTAGAGAAATATTTTTCTTATTAAAAATGTTTACAACTCAATGTAAGAACTTAAGCATTATCTTTACTTAATCAAGGTTCAATTAAAGGCAGAGCAGTCCACACTATATGTCGCAAGTCTTATCTTGAGGTGGCATTGGACCTTATATGTATTCACTTACTCACTCACTCACTCACTCACACACACACACACACACACTTCTTTTACATAGTTCAATATCTTTTGAATGTATCACAATTTTATACTAAACATTCATTGCATTTCTCGTATCCAAGGTCACTGAACTTGGACAATCTATAGACCTTGATGAGCTCTTCTTGGCTACTCACAAGAAGAAGTCAGATGATTGGATTGATAGTTGCTCTCAAAGGACATATGTAAGTTATCAATCATGTACTATATTTTTATTCAACTTGTTTGTCAAATAAAATACATTCCTTACTAGTTTATGTTGTTTGATATTAAATAGAAGGACTATCTACAACGTCTTAACCATATGCAAACACAAATTGATGAGGCCTTAACGAGTGGGAAGCAAGAGGTTGCATTGTTGACCAAGATTGATATCTAGCAAGATGTTATAGGTGACATGAGCAAAGGATGGGTTTACGCCACCTTAGACTTACTTGCGAATGTTCAGTTTGTCGTGGGGTGTTGTCACTAACTTAAAAGTCTTGAGCTCCTCCTTCATCAACTAGTACCACATTTGATGATAAGGTTGCTAGAGTTGAGCAGATAGTTGTGGAAGCTAGGAAGCAAGCTACAAATGTTAGGCAAGAGGTTGCAATTACTCAGCAGAGGACCAAGGTTGTTAAGGAAAGGAATATAACCTTGCATCAACAAATGGAGCTTGTGTTCGAATAGTGGTCAAACTCCTTGAAAGTAGGGTGCCTGCACATTCCCACTATAAAGTTCATTTAGATGATCATTCCTTATGATTATATATTTTTGTATTTTTTTTTTAAAATTTTCAAGTGTACTTTGACTATCGTATTACATACATGAGGATTGTTGTATACATGATTATTTTTATTTATTTCTATATTATTATTGATAATATAACTTTGGTATGTTTGTATTGTTTTAATTTATATAATCAAGTTTTGTAATATATCAATAATAAATGAAGAAATTTATTTCAAAAAAATATTATAACATTAGCATTGGCTTGGCCAATGCTATTTTCTCTATTTCTAGATAGTGTCGACTTTAAGATCGACACTAATAGCGTCAACTTTGAAGCCAAGGCTATTAGTGTTGGCTTGATGTTGTCGCTATTGGCATCAACTTTTAAGGATTTTTGCATCGATCACGTGGTTGCTAAAGTTAGTGTCAATCTTTTTGATTTGCGATCTATTTCCATTTTTGTGTTGGTTTGGTCGATGCTAAGTAGCGTTAGTGCTTTAGAATAGACACAAAAAATTGGCTTCAACTAAATTTGCATCCAACCCAATGCCGACTCAAAGGCTAATGCTAAATTGTATTTAGCGTGGAGCCGATGCCAAACAACATTTTCTTGTAATGTATAGATACTTTACTACACATCCACAACTTATTTTGTCTACAAAAATAACAATGAAATTTGATCTTAAAATACCCTGCAAGTGATTCAAACCTTCCACGATCAAATCGATCCTAGTGAATTTACCCACCCATTATATAGTTGCACATTATTTAATGCATTAAATTTAAAATAAAAGGCTAATATTACACTTTTAGTTATACAACTTTGTACTATTATAGTCATAATTCATAAATCTTATCTTAATAACATCTTATCATCTCAAATTTAAAACACCCAACTCTTGACTGATGTCATCTAACATTTTCGTATGTGAGGTTAGGTTGTATTGTCACAGCGAGGCCATTCTTCAAGTCTATTAGTCAAGAAGTTTCATCATCAACGGATGAAACAATATTGTAAAACTTGGATCAGACTAATCGATCTAATTGGTCCGACCAGGAACCAAACTTGTAACTAGTCCAATCAAGTCATCAAATTGGATTTGCTTTCGAACCGATATTCACGTCATTGAACTTGATGTGAATCAAATTAAACCAGTATAACTTGGTGGCTTGGCTCGCTAGCAAACCACCAAAAATAGCTTTATTCATTTGTTTCAAGAGTAAATTATACTGATATCTCATTTTTTCAGATTACACATGATACTCTTCATTTTTCTATTCTTACACTAACTCCTTAATTGTTTAATAAACATTACACTGACATTCTTTATACATTATATTAACTTCTTTAATTGTTTGAGAAACATTATATTGTGTACCCCTACAAGAAAGTTTTTTTTTTTTTGTATATAATAGTCACACTGATATTAGAATCTATGATTTCATATATTGTAAATGTTAAAAAAGTAGAAAAATTATGTGTAATTTAAAAAAATTTCAAAAAATATCAGTATAATTTACTCTTATTTCAAACTTGTAGATATTGGTTATCCATCAGAATCTTATTTGTCTGCCAACAAACGCACATACAAATCGAGGACAGGAAGAAAAGGAGAAAAAATTGGATACTTATTAACATTTTATAAGTTTTAAAAAAAGAAAAAAAATTGAATATTTATGATGATTAATTATCATCTTAACACCTATATTATGTGTCCGTTTAATTTAAAATTGGATAAAATTAATTTTTAATATAATTAATTAATTTTAAATTACTAAAAGTGACTGAATTGTGTATCTCAATTAATTTTATACACAAATTTTACATTGAAGTAATTGATGTTAGTTGATTGTGAAACAATCGGGTACTATATGTCAACGACTCAACGTTACTGATAAATGAATTTTGATTTTGCCACGCTAAAAGGCTCTGAACTTGTGTCGGCAAGTGTAACAAAATTACATATTTGTGTGTGTTTTCTCAGCACAAAATAAATACAAATGATGAGAGAGAGAAAATTGCAGAAGAAACTCCTACACTACTAAAAGCAGAATTATTATTGTATTCCTTAATCTGAACGACATATAATAATAATAAATTAATAATAATAGTTTAATTTTAATATACAGTATAAATTTTTTTATATTATCAATCAATAAAAAATTATTTTAAATATGATTTTTAAAGTAATTATTATAAAATTAACAAATTTACTATACATAATAATCTATGATTAAATAATAGTATAAAATCCTTTATACTATCAATATATTCTAAATAAATTATAATAATAATAACCGAAACTCTAAATAAAAACAATAAATAAAAAACTAAAGCAAATTGCAATAAATTACAATTTTTTTCAAATTTAATTAATTTGAACATAAATTTTAATTATGTCAAATGGTTCAAAATTAATTTTATCCAATTTTAAAATAAAGGAATCTTAAGCCATACTCTTTATCTATAACATTTATAGTATTTTTATTTAAAAATGACTTAAATTTTTATCATATCACTCATTCTAATTAACATAAATTATTTTAAAAAAGTAGTATTATTTTAATGATGTTTATTTTGGATTCAAATTTTAATATACTAATAAAGGTTGAGTCTAGGATAAGAGCTTAGTCTCTTGCAAAGTGATAAATCATTGTTTGAATATCTACTAGAAAAATGTTTATATTTAGTATCTCATTATATATAGAATATGATTATTATATGTAAAAGATACTTGTATAAAATAAAAAAATAATATATTATGTATTAAATTTTATACACATTATCTTATAATTTAATCATGTTTACAGAGTGATTGAATTTAATAAAACATCCCTTTAAACCATGCTTCAAGTTTAAGTTTTGTACATAGAAAAATTCCTGTTAAAAGAACTAGTTTCACCATGTTCTAAATGTTTTTGACTTGAAAAGATGTTTCTCATAAAGGATACTTATAATATTAAACCAAAAAATAAAACCTGGATACTTGTAAGACTTTCTCACTACACTAACTTGGCATAAAGTTAATTTTGATGAATTTCAGTTTTACAAATCAAACTATACATTTTGTAAAAATGTGTTTGGAATATTCTTCAAGTCATATCAACCCCTCCTTCTAAGACTTTATTCTTTTAAAATTATATATTTTTTAAACATTAACATATTAATCAAGGTTTAAAAAACTGTTTGTGACTGGGATTTTGGCAGTAAAATCAAGATTTTTTTATTTACCGTGACCACATTGTGATTGCAATTGCAACCATATTTACCTATAATTTCCTATAATGTGAAGAATCACAATGAAATTGTAATCATGAGCATAATTTAAAATTATGATATTAATAATAAAATGTATTTACTGAATTAATAATACTTTACTTTAAATGATAATATATTAAATTTAATAATATTTTTTTAATATATATTATAAAATATATCTTAATTTTAATTCTATATTTCTTTAATTTTATAATATAATTATATACAATATTAAAATTTATATATTAGGTTAATAAATTAAATTTATTCAATTTTATCTCCTACTTTATTAAATTTTAGTTGGATCAAATTTAGATCCAAACAACGTTATTAAAACTAGTGGAGAGATGGGCACTGTTGTGCCTATCTTTATTGTTTTGGGTAAGAGGTTAATTAATGGGATATGTATAAAATATTTAAAACAGTTTTAATACATTAAGTGATTTTTTTAACAATGTAAAAATATATTATTTAACTATTGAGAGAGAAGAAACTAACATTCAAGTGGGGTGGTCAGTGAAATTTAAAAGAGAGTAATGGATGATTTATGGAGCAATTAAAGGATAAAATTGTTTAATAAGATGTGTACATCAAATGTGAGTATTCCCATTATTATTAACTAGAAAAAGAGAGACATTATGTGTTTTTTTTTTTTTAAAATAAAAAACAAAAGAAGGAGATGGAAAGAGGGAAGAGATTAAATAAAGAGTTTAATAGTCTTGCACTGTCACTGTAAAAAGTTTTATACTGTCAATCAATTGAAATTTACTGTTGGTAGGACTTTTAAAATATTTATTATAAAAGTCAACAAACTTACAATAAATGGTGATTTATGATTGAATGACAATGTAAAACTACTTTACATTGTCAGTGTGTGGCCTATTTTCTCTTAAATAAAACATGGGAGTGTAGTAGATAACTATGTGATAGTTGCTTATTAAAAATTGGAAAATGCTAACTAGTATCTTAAAGACACTAGTTAAGAAATCAAAAGTATTTTTTTTATTAAAAAGTATAACAGTGCATTCCTCTATGATTTTCAATGTTATCTCAATTTAAAAACTTTCTACTTGTTGATTCCTTAACTAATGCCCTTAGGACACTAGTTGCAAGACCCTTAAAAATTAAGGATAAAAATGTTAAACAAAGAATACATCAAAATGAAATATCCTGTTAATTAAAATTTATTAAAATTATAAAATAATGAGAGAAATTTATTAAATAAAAAAAATGAGATTTACAAAATTTTGTGAAATTTTATAACTAATAATAAAAAATGTCTACTATTGAGTACGTGGATCAATTGGCATAGGATTATTCTAACTTAACCAATAGTTTTGAGTTTGAATATTAAGTATGAAATTACATTAAATATTCAAAAGAAGAGCCAATAAAAAATATTTGTGGTTTATAAAAAAAGTGTGTTCATAGAATATGTTTGAAAATTAGCAACAAATGCAATAATTAGAATCTTGGGGACAATAACGAGATTGATATTGTAAATGATTATGATAAAGTCTTTTTTATACTTTGATATGAATTTTTTGTCACAATGAAGAATAATTTTTTTTTATTATATTTCATAATATCAACATCAAAATTATCATGCACTTGACAATTAAAATCAAAATTATTGTAAATATTTTATAAACATATCTATAAAGACAAAAAAAATATATGAGTAAAACTAAAAAATTTATCAAAACATTTGATAATCATATCTTTTGCAAATATATTTACTATTACTAAATAAATAATATAAATATTATATATTCTAATAATATTAAAATTAATATTAGTTAATAAAATAATAAATATAAATTAATATATTTTTATTGGATATTAATAATATTAAAATTAACATTAATCAATATATATACTAAAAGTAATAATATATACTACTAATAATAAATTAATAAATATATACAAATAATATTAAAATTGATAATAATAAATACAAATTAATAAATATACATTAGTATATATTTATTAAATATTCATAATATTAAGTATATTTATTAGATATAATAAATATTAATTAATAACTTAGTAAATATAAATTAGTTTAAATTTATAATATCTTCCATATAAATATTAATTTATGAATATATTTATTAATATCAACTTTAATATTATTAGTATATATTTTTAATTTAATATTAAAAATCGCACAATTGCGATATCTAGATATTCAATTCATGCAATTGGATCTTGGAGATGAAAATCATACAATTACGATATCTGGAGACTAAAAGTGTAATTAAGTATGTTAGCATATATGTGTCGGGCAACATATCAACTCCTATGTCATCATTCAGTGTTATGTCAGCAAAATCTATTAAATATTTAATGAAAGACTGACAAAGGGACTAAAATTGCACAATCATAATACCAATAGCATCCAATTTGCACAATTGAAATCTAAGAACTCAAATCACACGATTATAATACCTAAAATTCAATGGGGTAGTTGTGAATTTTTGGTTTTTAGTTTTCAAATCCCTCTCTATATATAAATGTGTAAAACTATCTACTTCCTCAGATCTCCACCACCGTTGTGATCGCTATCGCATCCACCACCACTATTGTCACTACCATGCTCGTTGCTGCCACCATTACCATAATGGTCGCTAGCATCACCTTCACGGCCACCACCACCATGATTGAAAATAGTGATAGTGATGGCAGTAATGGTCATGGTGTTAGCGACAATCATGACAGTAGTAGTGGTAGCAATTATGATAGTGATGGTGATAGGTTAACGACAATCTTGAAGAAGAATGATGTGATAATTGAGATGTTTTAGTATATGATGATTAAGATCTTATAAAAGGCGTATCATATGAGAATGACTTTCTTAGGTGAGAATGAGAATGACTAATCTTAACCATTAAATTAAAATAAAAGGCCTAGATTAAAATACTTAAGAATTCAAATTTAAACATCATGTAACCATCAAATCTCTAAAAGATTCACCAAACAAAAATCAAATCTCTAAAAGATCTCAATTATCATGTACTAAAATATCTCAATTATCACATCACTCTTTTTCAAGATTGTCGTTAACCTATCACTGTCACCACCATGATCGCTGTCACCACCACCATCATGACTGTCGTTGCCATCACCGTTGCTGCCGCCTGACGATGGTGGTTATGGCGATGGTGGTGATATCCGTCATCACTATCATTGTCGTTGGTCATGGTGGTGGTAGTCACGGCAACGACGATCATGGTAGTGGTAGTGGCAATGGTCATGATGGCGGCGGCGACGGCGGCAGATGCGACAACGGTCATGACAGTGGTGGTAGCCACGACGGTGATGATAGTCATGATGGTGGTGATGGTGGTGGTCATGGTAGTGATGGTGATAAGTTAACAACAATTTTAAAGAAGAGTGACATAATAATTGAAATATTTTAAGACGTGATAATCGATATCTTTTATAGATTTTTTTTTTGTTTGGTGAATCTTTTAGAAATTTGATAGTTACATAAGGTTTTAATTTGAATTCTTAAGTATTTTAATCTAGGCCTTTTATTTTAATTTAACGGTTGAGATTAGTCATTCTCATTCTCATCTAAGAAGACCATTCTCATATGATACGCCCCCCTATATATATATAATCTTAAAAATTCAAATATGCTCCTAACATACATATGATATATAAAAATTAGAACAATTATCTTGAATGAGAGCGTTTTTAACTGTCATTCTTCAATAAGAGCGTTTATAGGAATTTTTCTTAACCTTTTTTCTCTTTCAATCTATTGTTTTTAATATCTTTAGTTTTAACTTGAATTTCAATATTTTTTTAAAAAAATTATCAATAATTGAAAATAATATTATATCACCGTATGAAATATTTATCATAAATCTAAAATATAACTTATATGTTATAAAATATTTATTTATTACAAATTTTAGTTATAATATAATTTATACATTAAGAAGTATTTATTTATTATAAATTTTAGTTATATAAAATAAACATTTATTTTGTGCAATACATAGGCTAAAATACTAATGTATTTTTCAAAACAAAATGCGTTTGACTAAAATGGAGCTAAATTGGTTTTATTTCAATTTTAAAACACTTTTACATTCATTTTCAAACTCAGAAAAAAAAGGATTTGTGAACTTGGTTTTTATATTTAAAAACACACCCTTCAAGAAATTTGACAATGATCCTTTTTGCCACCACTACTACCATCAACATTGTCACCACCACTATCACCAACACCATTGATGCGTAGCATTTTACATTATAATTAGTGTAGGTTTAATATGGGTTTGCATGCATTTTTGTGTTAATTAGGATCATTTGCACCTTTGTTTTTTTTTTTTTTTTAATTTTTATCACTTAGGACCTTTGAGGTGTTGTTTGTGTTTTTGTTCTCAAGGGGGCTTGCTCCTAGTGAAAATTGCTCTTGAACGTGAAGATTAACAACTTGGAGTGATGTTGAGTCATTAGAAAGGCTTTTGGGAGCTTATCAAATCTTAAAAAGGGACAATGGAAGACCACAAACCTAGAGATGTGAAGAAAAGTAAGAAAAAATGGAAGATACATCAATCAGAGGGCGCCATGACCTGGGCGTGGCAGTTGCCATAGGTGTGGCAACCATCAGGAAGCCCAAAATTGGCTACTAAAGAGTGTCACGGCCAGGGCGTGGGAAGCGCCATAGGCGTGGCCCAACATCAATATTTTTATTTTGCAATTTTTCTGTTTTTATTGAGTTAGGCTTGGACCTTTTTAAGAACTTAAATACAAATAGACCATTTGGGATTAGGACAAGGGCATCAAGCCTTACGAGGGGCAACAACTTAGGAGTGAGGTAATTGTCTTCTTCTTCTTTTCCTTCTTCCTCCGAGTTTGAATGTTCTTTTCTTCTTTAATTTGCTTTCTTTAGGATTATGTCTGTGTAGTTCTTCTTTTTCTAGGATCGGGGCTTAGCCCTTGATTGACTAACGGTTGTTTAAATTGAATTATCTTTATGCCTAATTGTGTTTTCTGCTTGATTCTTTTTCTATTGATTTTCTTTATGCAAAGTGTTTAGCTATCGTTTTCCTACTGAAAGGTGAACCTAATTGTTGGAACCATAGGAAAAGGACTTAGGTTTTAAATTACAAAAGTAGATTTAATCTTTGGAGGATCAAATGAATTAATAAAGAAGTTAAAGGGCCTAATTGAACATAGCTACCACGAAAGCAGGGATCAATTTAATTAGGTACATCTCCGTGTCCTAATAGAGAACGGAGGTTACATTAGATTAATTCACCTTCAAAGAGAACCAATTACGGTACTTAGGTGAGGAAATTTATCTATTGAAAAACCATTGAGCAAACCCCTATTCTTAGAAATATTCTCATCATCTATTTTCCCTAATCTTGAAATTCTTACATTCTTGTTCTTTATTTTTAACTTTGATTTTATTCTCATCACTTTTTCTTAATCAAATAAATCTTTCTTGTTTTGTTTTTTCTAATCACGATAAATTGATAAGCATAAATCATAGTACCTATAAATTTGATATTTTATTACTTGACGACCATACACTTGCAATTTTCCCATATCAACCACCATCCACACCAACACCACCATGACCATCGATATTGCCACCATCATCGCTACCATTATTGTCATCATTACCATCATTATCATTATTATTGTCGTTGTCACCACTGCTACACAAACATAAATATAATTAATTTTAATAGGTAAGTGAATTTATTTTAAAACTGAAATAGAAAAAAAATATTAAAACTAATATTTATAAACTAAAAACTAATTATTATAATTTTTAAAATTTTTAAAAATTAAAACTAAAAACTATCTCAAACGGTTCCTAAACAACCAAAATTGCAATTAAACCCGAAGACAATTACCGAAACCAACGTTAACAAACACACACACCATTCTTTCTTGCTCTTATTTTTCAAATTTCAAATTTCAAATTTAATAATTTAATATATATTATTTTCTAATTTTTATGGATTTCTTAATCCAAGTTAGAACGAGAAAACTCAGTGTAAGACATTTCGAAAGTGGCAGCTTGGCAACGACTGAATCCACCATCCAGAATCTTTTCTGCTAGGACGGTTCTTTACGCGTAGGGTTCTTCTGTCTGGCGCCAAGAAACTTCCTTTTCCTTAACATCAGCTCTTCCATTCCTTCTTTTTACTATAAGTCTTTGCATTGGGTCTCTTACCATTTGTGACACACTTTCTGCACGCAGAAAAATAAAAATTGTCACAATCAGTTTTCACGGTAAACACGCCAATAGCCGTCCTTTTTGAGCTCCCTACCTTGGATCCTGAAAGAAGCAAAGACCCTTTTCTTGAATCTTTATTTGGAGCTCTAGCTTTTGTTTGCACTTGCAGGGGAAGTTTGTGGTTTTGATGCTTCAACACCTACCCAATTTGCTTTGCTTGGAGTTGTTTTTTGATTGATTCTTGTGGTGGGGTTTGGCTGGACTTGATCTGATTCGATAAAAGTTGGAAGCTTTGGAGAGGGGCAAGATTTTTTTGGAGTTTGCTTTTGTTCTTTTTGTTTGATCTTGAAGTTCTGATTTTTGGCACAAACCCTTGGTGGGTCTTGTGGAATTCACGTCTGCAAGGTACTGGTAGTGGTGTTCTGGAGAGGAATTGAAGTGGGTTGGAGGTGGATTGAGAAAAGAAGGTTTTTTCTCTTGGGGGGTATTTTGTCGGTGATGAAGGGATTGAAGGGGGTTTAGTCCTTTGGTGAAATGAGAAGCATATCAAGCACTTGGAATGGGAATTCAGAAACATATGGTTAGCATAAAGGTTAGCTTTGGTGTTCTTTTAGTTCTTCTTCTAGTAGCAGCAGTCAGTTCTACAGAAAAGAAGGAAACACAAGATGGTTTTGTTAGCGAGTTACTTGATCCAGCATCTGGATTGTTAGATGAGCACACGGTAAGGCTCACTTTACTAAGTGTTTGGATTTTGTAGGTTTCTTTTATATATTTGGTTGCTTTTATGTTCAAATATCGAAAATTCAAAAGTGAACATAGTATAGGATCTCAGAAATTTTGGTTTCTTACCTTGGTTGGGGTATTTGCCTTTTCTTTAAAGGTTGGTGTGAATGCTGTGTTTCATTGTTTCTTTCTTATCTTGATTGTCTTAGCCTGTCATTTTTCTCATTTGACAATCCCAATTTTGCTGTAAGCTTTCAAGTTTAGATATCTTGTGGTGGGGTGACCCTGTAGCACTTTTGCTTCATAATTCTTAACTCCTAAGCAAATGGCCAACGGTAGTCTCTGGTTAATCTAATAATGCGTTCAGCCTCACATAGAGGTAGCTATCATGGTTGCATAAATCCATGATTCCCTGGTGAAGTGGGAAATAAAAAATACGATCTTTTGAATGATATTTGGGCATAGAGCCAGTAGAAGTTGTTTCAATAGCTGTCAATTTTTTGCATGGGCCATCAAGGTCAAAACTGTCTGTCAGTGATTTTGATCACTTATAGACATCTTATTTACATTAAATGCAAGCATTTCCCACTTTTACTTCCCATTTGGCAAAGTTCTATCAGTTGGCACTTTTAGTCAGAACTTAGGGCAGCATGATAACTAGAAGAGGATGATCCTACTTCTATGGTCATCTTCAGCATAACTCTTTTCATATGGAAAAGTGGTTAAGAAAAGAGGGATGACTAGAGTTGTCATTCTACCAATAGTTTCCAGCATGACATTGGGGTCTGAAAGTGTGCATCCTCTTGTTTTGCAATTTTTGTGGCCACAGACTCTAATTTTCCATGCATCTTAAAGATCACTGGAGATTTTACATTTGCAAACTTTTAGTTTTAGCATGTTGTTCAATTTCCTTAGTATATACATGCCAATTCCATGAGATGATCATCTAGTAAATACTTTTTTACATGTGCTATGTTTACATGAGATGAGAAACTCGCAGACTTGATCAAGAATGATGGTATAATTTTTGAATGCATCTATGCCTCAACCAGGTTGCTGTTGCTCTGAAATTCTATAACCATTTGCATGATAGCTTGAGCATGCACCTTAACTTACAAGGATAACTTTCTAATTTTTTTTATTTTGTTTTTGTAGTTGTTGATAATTGTCATCTGAAACTAAATTACAAGGACTTGATTGTGTTATGATTATTTGTCAGATTTGAGAACATAGAAAGGTTTACATTATGTGCTCTATTGCTGCTAAGAATGGATCAATAGACTAAAAGTTGTTAAGTTTTATGACAGCAGGCAAAGGTCTTATGGAATGATTGCTGGGAAGATTTATTTCATTTAATCAAAGAGGTTGAAGATCATGATTTATGCCTCCCACAGGAATTGTCTAGCAGCACCAATAAAATCAGTTCAAAGATTCGGCCATTAGCGCGAGAAGACATCCAAAAATTTATCAATGCTTACTGTCCTCAATTCAAGGAGAACTTTCTTCACTGTTTGAGAAAAAATAATCGTCCATTACCTGTTTCAGGAAAAGAGGATGATTCCAAGATTTGGCATGTTGCTTTTATGGGATCACTTTTTTCCCAATCCAGTGTTCCTGAAAGAGATTTTGGTCGTATTTTGCTCCAGCACATATCAGAACCACCTGGTTTGGGCCCTGCAGTTGGATCACCTACACCCAGTTTAACACCATCTCCTGAACCCAGCTCAGCACCATCATCTGAACCCAGTCTGGCCCCATCACCTCTTGCTCCAGCACCTCTAGTTCCTAGAACTCCTCGTCCTTCTTTGTCACCAACATCATTTTTCCCAAAATTGACACCAGCAGCAGCTTCAGAAATTTCTGCTCCTCCATCTTCTGACGTTAACAAACAGGAAGATAAGCATAGTAATAAAAAAACAGTCGTTCTTGCTGTTGTTATAACTGCAGTGGTGACATTTGTAGCTGCAGCACTGCTCTTTTTATGCTGTAGTCGGTTTCGTAAGACTGGCCATGTTAGACTAAATGATGATAGGCCTCTTCTCAGCTTGAGCATGAGTGACTACTCTGTTGGTATGTATCATGTTACCATTCATTCATACCTTGTTAATATGTTGTACTAGTCTTAACAAAGTTGACTTTTATCCTACAGGTCCTTCCAGTTATTCTTTCGGAAATTCAATAAAAGGGGAGAAACTTGGGTTTCAGTCATCAAGTACAAGTTTAGTACACAATAAGAAGTACTCAGTGCAAGAAAGTCAATCAATAGCTCTTAATGCTACTGCAGCATCACCATTTGAACTGAAACCTCCTCCAGGTAGGGTGGGAACCACCCCTTCTGGAATGCCTCCTTTAAAACCTCCTCCAGGAAGGCTAAACCCTCTTCCTCCTGAGCCACCTTCATTTAGGCCTGCTGGTGATACTGCTCCGGCTGCTACTCCTGTTGTTTCTGTTGCTGCAGCTCCTTCTCCTCATCCTGCACCTCAACAGCCTGCTACTAGTAGCACTCCACCACCACCCCGAGCACCTGCTGGTGCCAAACCTGGCCCACCTCCACCACCACTGCCAGCACTAGCTGGTGCCAAACCTGGCCCACCTCCACCACCACTGCCAGCACTAGCTGGTGCCAAACCTGGTCCTCCTCCACCACCTCCAGCACCAGCTGGTGCCAAATCTAGTCCTCCTCCACCACCTCCAGCACCAGCTGGTGCCAAACCTGGTCCTCCTCCTCCACCACCACCCCCTGCATCAGCAAGTGCCAAACCTGGTCCTCCTCCACCACCACCCCCGGCACCAGCTGGTGCCAAACCCGGTCCTCGTCCACCACCACCTCCTATGAGTGGTGTAGCTCCTCGTCGACCTCCTCCCCCATTTGGCTCAAAGGTCACTCGGCCTTTAGCTAGTGGATCAAAAACTACAGTTGAAGCTGGCGTAGAAGGTGAAGCTGATGCTCCCAAAGCCAAGCTAAAGCCCTTCTTCTGGGATAAGGTTCAAGCAAACCCAGATCAATCAATGGTTTGGAATCAAATCAAATCAGGATCATTCCAGTAAGGAATAAATATCAAACCTCTTTTGTTTATCATAGATAATTTATCATTATTATTCTCAAATGACAAGAATTTAACAGGTTTAATGAAGAGATGATAGAGACGCTTTTTGGCTATAATGCTGTCGATAAGAATAATGGTCAAAGACAGAAGGAGTCTTCCTCTCAAGGCCCTTCACCTCAGTTTATCCAGGTCATTGACAAAAAGAAAGCACAAAATTTATTGATTCTGTTGCGAGCATTGAATGTGACAATGGAAGAAGTTTGCGATGCACTTTATGAAGGTGCTTTTTTGTTACTTCAATTCTTCTCTAAATTGCTGATAACTGTAATAGTAATATTAGGTTCTTCTAGGAAAAACATTATTTAGGAACACTTGTGCGCACATAGTTGCCCTAAAACATTGTACACTTGCAGTATCATATGGACTCTTTCAACTAGCAGTCTAGCACCGTTTCCTTGCTCTTGAGGAGGATAGATTGCTGTAGTGTTGTTGATAGGTTTGAATGTTCTAAAATTTTTTGATTATCATAATGTTGAGTACTGGGGAGGATAGATTGTGGTAGTCCTGGCTATGCTGTTGAGTCAATTTTTTCCTTAACAAGTGGATTTGATTCCTTTGAACCTTGCTTAAGTGATAAATCATGATGAAATTTATTTATCTATAATATAATATAATAATATATAGAAAATTAAAAGCAAAATTGTTTAGTTGTCTTGTTCCACTTGTATGAAAGACTTGCAACCACTTTTTGGCTGATCAGGACATGAGCTGCCCTTGGAATTCCTTCAAACCTTGCTGAAGATGGCACCAACATCAGACGAAGAACTTAAGCTTAGACTTTTTAATGGTGATCTATCTCAACTTGGTCCTGCTGACCGTTTCCTGAAAGCCATGGTTGACATTCCATTTGCATTTGAGCGAATGGAAGCTCTGCTTTTCATGGGCACATTTAAAGAGGAGCTTGCAACTACTGTGGAGTCTTTTGCCAATTTAGAGGTATGCATCATACATGCAGTTGGTTTGCTTATGCTCTTTCTATCACATGATGATTGTGACCTTAAACTTTGTCAGTTGAACTAATTCCAACTGAGATTGTAGAATGACCTGTGTGTGCGCTATATCATCCTAATATAGCTACTGCCAATTTTAGGATATCAAAGGTAACATACAATCTGTCAAAAGCTGGGCAGAGTATGTCATTTGATGCATAAGTAATGTCAAATTGATGCTGTAATTAATGTGCAGAGTTTTGCTTTACTACCAAATTTTATTGTATTTAGATGTTGGTAGCCCCCCCCCCCCCCCCCCCCCTTTTTTCTTCCAAATACAAATTAAAAACGTATACAAACAGGGTTAAGGATCATTTCACACTTGTGTAAAACTTCTTGTATCATTTAATAACTTATAGAATGTGCTTTTTTATTAGTCAAATCACTACAGCATTACTTGTTACTCTGCCTTATTTTGCATACCTATTCATGTTAAGAAATATACATGTAATCCGAATTAATTTACAATTAATATGAAATTTTAAGAGTTTGATTGCAAGTAGTGATCTGCTGGTTTTAAAAATGCTGTTGAACACTACCTGGTCAGTTTAGTTTTATGCCATGTCAATTAATTTGAAACCATTTATACACAAACGGATACATCAATGTTCTGTAATTGATATCCTCTCATTGTATTTCCTTTGGTTTTGTCATATTTGTTTCTTTTTTATCACCCTGTCACCTTGGAAAGAAATCTTATTCTTCTTGTAACTTCATCTGATATTGTCAGGTTGCTTGTAAGGAACTAAGAAACAGCCGGCTGTTCCTCAAGCTTCTTGAAGCTGTTCTCAAAACTGGCAACCGAATGAATGATGGAACATTCCGTGGTGGTGCACAAGCATTTAAACTTGATACACTTCTCAAATTATCTGATGTAAAAGGAACAGATGGCAAGACTACACTCTTACACTTTGTTGTTCTAGAGATTATCCGCTCTGAGGGCATAAAAGCCGTCCGAAAGGCAAAAGAGAGTCAGAGTTTGTCTAGTATTAAAGCGGATGACCTTCACGGTAGTACTCAAGAAACAGAAGATCGCTACCGTGAAATTGGTCTACAGGTGGTTTCATGTTTGAGCAGTGAACTTGAGAATGTAAAAAAAGCAGCAGTTATAGATGCTGACGGCTTAACAGGAACCACTGCCAAACTCGGCCATGGTCTCATAAAAACACGAGACTTGGTAAACAAAAACATGAAAAACGTGGAGGAAGATAGGGGGTTTTGTGAGACAGTGAAAAGTTTTGTGCAGAATGCTGAGGCTGATGTTATGAAACTGCTGGAAGAGGAGAAGAAAATCATGGCTCTGGTGAAGAGCACTGGCGATTACTTTCATGGGAATGCTGGGAAGGATGAAGGCATACGGTTGTTCATAGTAGTACGAGACTTCTTAGTAATGCTGGATAAGGTATGCAAGGAGGTGAGAGATACACCGAAGAAGCTGGCAAAAACCCTAAAACAAGAGACCCCACGAGGAGCATCTTCCTCTGAAACACGTCCACCACCTGATTTTCGTCAGCGGCTTTTTCCAGCAATTGCCGAAAGGAGGATGGATGACATTAGTTCAGATGATGAGAGTCCATAGTTTCAAGTTGAAAGTGGTATTAAAACTATTGCCCTTACTAACATGTCCTTGTATAGCTTAGCATAATTGGCTTTTCTAGACCTTAAAAGCTAATTTAATGTTAAAAATAAGAGCTTTAATTAAAGTTTCTTGATAATTTGTCAATTATTTTAGCTTAAAAGTTACTTGTAAATTAAAAACTTGTTGGTAGTATTTCTTGGGCCTTGGAATTTGGAAGAGAGGAGGAAAAGAAGCACATAAAATTAGTTTATCTAAGTTTTTTTAAAATGTCTTCACTAAAAAAGAAGCTCCTTTTATTTTTAAGATTCTATATAATTGTGTTTGGCATTGCTTCTCCTTTTGAGAAGAAAAATCTCAAATAAGCTGAGTCGAACACTATCCACTTATCTTTCTTAATCTTGAAGGGGGTTATTATGTTATTGGTCATTAATATTTGAATTTGAATTTATGGTATTTTTGGCTTACTTTTGCATAGGGATGGCTACATACGATTCTTCATCAATGGTGGAAGTGGCATCACTGTCATGATTTTAACACTTCTCAAACTAAAATGTCATATGTACAGACCTGGATGGAGCTGTCATCAAGCAATTCAATTGCTTCCTATCATCATTGTTGTGCACCCATTGGGAATTAGCTTCATAGTTTGAGACAGCCACTTCGGGAACTATAGTTGTGTAGGGTCTTGATGTTTTTGTTTTTCATAATTCTTTATTCAATTTAATATATTTATTGAAGGGGCAGGATGTAGCATGATACTTATTTTTTTTATTTTTTTTGTCATGAATTTAGAATTACATTTTTGGACATCTAGGAAAATCTTTAATCTTTGATAATCAAAGGGCAGAATCATGTGCTCGTATGTTGATAGCAGACGATGCCATTTGATTCAATTTGGTCAAGAGGAGTATAGAAAAGCTAAAATGTGGTAAATCAGGTAATTTTAGGTATTTTATAGAAAAAGCTTATTGGTAAGTAATTCTTTAGGTTTATGAGTATTTTCGGTAGTTCAGAATTAATTTTTCCGGTTACCAGATAAATTAACTTTGTAGGCATTACCTATTATTTTGAATTTCTTACATGAACTCTATGAAATAGAGCAACCGGTTTTCTGTGTTATTTTTTCTCTCTTTTCTAACCTATGATTTAATAGCAAGATTAATTTCTTAAATGACAATTAAGTATTTTCTCAGATCTTAAAACATTATATGAACAAATTACTAAAGTCTGGAAGTACCGGAGAGAGAAAATCTCAAAATTCATAATGGAAAAACAATAAATGTAGTTATCGTGTAAGTAGCGCGGATTAATCCTGTGCGTATTACTTTGTAAGCTGAGAATCATATTGGTAGAATTAAGCTATTAGAATTATCTGTGACTAGGATAATGTCATTAAGCACTTGAAAAAAAAAAATAATAATTATGATCCACACCAGTTTCTTGGTCAGAATAGATGGCCTAAATCGAGATTCCAACACTTTGATTCAAGACAGACATCATGTCTGATGTCCATAAGGCACCACAATCCGAACTGAATGAGTATTCTTGATCCACACGGGCCAAAATCAACAAATCCAACCCAACCTAACTCGGTCATTATTATTGATGAATTTGAGTTTGATTTTTCTTTTAAACTCAACCTAACTTGACCTGTGTTCATCCCTACATGAGACGAGGTTGGAATGTCACATGTTCTGCTCTAACCGCTACGTGCTGTTTCGAAGGTGGCATGGATAGGAATTGTGGCTTTGCCAATACTGTTGAAAATAGGAGGGTTGCCACCTACATAGACTCTGTACTTGGTGAGAGAGGTTACAGTAACATTTATAGGAGTTTGGAGGAAATGTGTTTGGCAGTTTGATGGCGTCAATTTGAGGTGTCTCCTCAAAAGAGTAGTTGAGATGGTGATTTACCTCAAGTGCTTCTTGTACACAAGGTCCATGCATGTGTCAAAGGTAATTGACTGATTTTAGAAGGTAGGTGCTAGATGAGTTTTTGAATGAATAAGTGTGGGATTCCAAATACCTTATTTGGTTGGTGGTTTAGTGATTGGTGGTTAGACAGAGTCACAGAGTGACTGGATCAAAGACTTTTAAGCTGACCAAAGACCAAAGATTGGACCAATAACTCATTCCGTTCTGTCATTTTTTCAAACGTTGAAATTGAATCTTTGTTTTGTTCCATTATAAAATATCTAAATAATGAAATGAAAATTTTTATCCATACCATTCCGCTCTATTATATTTCGATTCATTCTGTTCCATTATCTACCACCAATCCAAACATAGTCTAAAATTGACCAATATAATAAACATTAACTCAATGCTTTATATATATGTAATTAAATTAAAATTAATAAATATTCCTTGTATTATATAAATATTTTAAATGCATGTAAAATTTTAAAAATTTTAATTAAAAATTGTTTAAGGAATAATTGATAAAATATTATTTTAATGATAAAAATAAAAATAAAAATAAAAATAAAACACACGTTTTAAAATTTTAGTTTTTTATAATTTGAAATATTAATTTAATTAGTATAAATTAATTATTTACTAATTTATTATTATGAAATATTTTAATCAAGAAATTAAGAATTAATTGAAGAATTAAAGCAATAACTTTTTTTATTAAATAAGTAATGAGAAAACAGGCCATGCACTGACAATGTAAACTAGTTTTATACTGTCATCCAATTACAAATCACCATTTATTGTAAATTTGTTGACTTTTATAATAAATACTTTAAAAATCATATTAATGGTGATTTTTGATTGATTGACCGTGTAAAACTTTTTACACTAATAGTGCATGACCATTAAACTCACATATAATTAAGAATGGAAAGTTTTGGTTTGATATAAAATTTCGAAAGATGTGTAATGCAAAATGATTAAAATAAGTGATTATGTGAGAAAGAAAATAAATGCAGAAATCATCTCATTTTAAAATTAGGGACTCGAATTTATTATATATGCACATATTTTAAAAAAATTATTTTTAAAAATTTAAATCATACATATACAAATATAAACCAGAACCGGACTTTTGAATCATAATTTGTTTTTATGATATTTTTTATAATCTCAAATAAATATCGGTGTTCTGAATTGACAGCATTATAAGCCTAAAATTGAATTCCAATTTTAATATCTACCAGAATATATTCTAATTTTTATGAAAATTTTCCTTCAGATAATTGGGAAAATATTTTGTTTTTATCAAACTAGACACTAAAATTATTGCGATATTTGTACTTGTCAAAGTAACATCTCTCTTTCGAGAGCACGTCGTCATACACAAGACAAATATTTTATTTTTAATCCTAAGAAAAAAGAAAGACAAAAATGTTAGACAAGATAAGGAATTGAATATGAATGTGACAATTGGCACCACCATGTATTCACATTTAACAAGCCCATGTCCCTTAATGAATAATACACAACTCAGCGTACATGGGGACAAAATTTTCAGACGCTATTCCAATATTAATCCTTTGAAACGTCCACCTCTCCCTCATAAATGGAGAAGGTCTTAAATTGAAGAGGGAGTAACTCAATGAGAACAAAATAACAGATTCCATGTTTAAATAACCATACATTGTTAAGGTTTTGAACATATGGTACCTACTCCACAATTTTTTATTTCATTCCAAAGAAGTGAACAAAAAATGGGCCAGATATTATACACAATACTTAATATATTTTATGTTTTGAATTGAACCAAACATGGTCCAGAGGGCAAAATTGGGAGGCTAGCATGTGCTTGCATTTAATCAATGAATTGAATAGTGGGTTGCTGCCCACATGTCCAAACCATCATCAGTGACACTCTGTGTGACACTGCCCCATGTTTCACTCTTTGGCTTAGCTTTTGTCCTCCATGACTCTTAATTTGAAATCAGATTCAGGCACTTAATTATGGCCTTAAATTCTAAAATCTTGGGTTTGTCTTAACCCTCTATAGTTTTCTTGCAACTAGAACAAGTTTTGTCTATTCCATTAGGGGCAGCATAACGACAAGAAGCGAAGGACTATAGGAAAATGAGAGAGGGCACAGCCAAAGTTACCTTGGTTCTGTTGTAGAATTTTTAACCCCTTCAAATCTCTCTCTCATATCTTGCATCTATTTCACTACCTTTTCGGTTTTCACAACTTGATAAAGCTAATAATGAACTCTCATATTTTTCAAGGGCTCACTTTGCGCTTTTTGAAGTTTGGGTTCATAATTATATCCCACTAATCCCCATATTTAGGGTGAGAAGTAGAAGTCACATTGATGCCTCCAAGAGACCAAAGATAGAGGAAAAAAGAGTGGGGCTAGATCCTAATCATTCATGGTTTATAAATAACACTTTGTCAACAAGATATATATATATATATATATATATATATATTTAACTTAGAGTATTTCTTGGTTGACAGCCAAAGAATAATTTTTCGAATTGTTTAGATTTATTTAAAGGACTGACTTCTTTCCACAAATATTTTCTCATACACACAGACTTGTCATCTAGAGATCGAACATCTAATCACATACTTAAGAAACAAGATTATTTGTAAACTATGTTATACCATGTTGGTAAACTAGATATTATAATCACGATTCAACAGCACTATTTATGGTGATATGTGATAATTTGAATGTAGGTAACATTTTATGCACTTCAAATGTTGGCTCCATCTGCATTAGTACATAGAGGGCCTGTCATGTAGCCAACAAGAGCTAAAATTTTCAGCTCTTACCGAGTAATGTATGTTTTTTTCTTCTTTTCCTTATGATCCCTTTTTTATTATTTTGAAATTGAGTTTTAGTAAAATTACATTGCTTCAATTTTCAAATACCCACCCTGTTTTTTTCTTCACACTAGGTATTGCCTTTTTTTTTTACCTAAAAAAGAAAGGAAGAAAGATCTAGTGTAATATTGGAGATTTACCATGGCAATTGCCAAAATTAACTGTCTGTTTTCATTTTCCATGTTTCATTTTCAGCCGCTAACCAACACAAATCAAATCACTCTCCATGGTCAAAGGATATTACCAACAAATATTACATACGAGATAAAAAACAGTAATTAAAATTTCAATAATTACACAATTTATTATATATGTTCATATATTTAATTATAATTTAAATTATTAATTATTAATTAATAATTATAATACTGTATTTACTTTTTAAAATAAATTCTTCACTCTAAAAGAATGAAATCTTGAAATTTATAAACGTGATACTTTATTTTAAATTTACTTATAATCAAAACTAATTTCAAAAATTAAAAAATTTTAAAATCAAGTTTATAAACACTCAGCCAAACACACACCAAGCAAAAATATGCAGAGCTATGTCCTACATATTATCATGCTTTATTTTTTGGGTAAAATATGTTTTTAGTCTTTTAAAACATCTCAAAATTCAGTTTTAATCCCTATAAAAATTTAATATGATTTTAGTCTCTACATTTTAACAAAAACACATGTTTTTAGTACTCCTTGACAAGGGACTAAAATCACATCACTTTTGATAAATGTAAGAATTGAAAATATATTAAATTTTTATACGACCTAAAACTAAATTTCGAAATATTTTGAGAGACAAAAACATATATATTTTTTTTGGGAAACGAATTGAAAACAGAAGCTTGTACTTTTGGGCACATGACGTTTAGCCCATTAAGCAAATTGCTGAAACTGAGCCTAAAACTGCCGTCTGATGCATAAGGATTGCTTCTTCATATTGGTGAAAAAGTGCTTGAGAAGTAAAGGCACTTCGCATGTAAAAGCTGCAGACATGAAAGAGGGAAGTTTCAAGCATGTTGTCAATCCTTTAGATAAGTTCACTGACACAATGTCATGGTTAACAGTAATCAGTGTTTGGTTGTTAGGCATTATGGTCCAAATCTTAATTGTGACATTAATTATCACCGGTGAGAAATATTAAAGTTTTTGTATTAGGTTGATATAAAATTATTTAGATGATGTGTATGGGATATATACCCATGTTTTTTTATAATATAATACAGGGTTATTCGAGGTGAAAAAGATCACAGTTGGGGACAAAATTTATATTCTCCTCTCTGTTAAATCCAATGTTTAATTGTTTATTTATGGGGCCATTCTAGTTAATTCCACGGTTTAGAGATTATTCAAAGTTGGGCAAAGTAAAATAAACATTTGAGTTGAGTGGTCCTCCCTTCGGAACTCGATTGCATGTGGCATTATTTTGGGTTAGACTTCGTCCCCATAAAATAAAAGTTAACACTATGCATTCATGTGCTGACAGCATAGACAAATATAAAAGCGACACTTAATTTATTCCAAAAAATATAAATCACTTAATTATTTCGTGTACTGCACTTTTTTGTTTCATCAATTTAGCATACCAAATTTATATGTTTTCAATCACTTATTGTGTATAATTTAGTTGAATTGAATATAATTGCCTTCTCATTTACTCTCAAGTTCTCATGACTCTCTGTTTAGGCTTAAAAGTAATGTTTTATGACTGTGCAGAAAAAATATATATTTTTTCAAATTTTATGAAAAGCTACCTCTTATTAACTTAAAAAAATTAAAGCAAAATTTTTCACATATTTTATTTTTTAAAATTTTATCCAAGTATTTCAAAAAATTAAAAAAATATTTTAAAACTTTTTTTTTATAAAATAATCCAATGTTTATTTGAGAGGAAAGAAAATGAATGGAAAGAAAAAAATTAAATTGAAGAGAAAATAGACCGAAAGAAATTTTTTTTTTCTTATTTTCTCTTTAACTAAATAAAAGGAAATAGATTAATATCTAATCAGTATTTTTTTTTCCTTTCTATTTTCTTTTTTATTTTCAATCAAACATATGATATTTTAACTTCCCCCAATTTTTTTTATGTGTCCGTTCATGAGCAGCAGTAATGTTACCAATATAAATAACTGTACTTGCATCAATTTTCTCTAGAATGACTTTTACATGCTTGTTTAAATAATAAAAATTACACTCATATCTTAACTAAATTTTTTCTGTAATGCAACGTAAAAAGAAAATGTACAACTTGAGTAACTCACATTTAATAGCGCCACAGTACCTAGTTTGTCCAAGTTAGTTGTCATGTTCCTAACTCCATATCCAAAAGCCAAAGATTCTTGTTTTTTTCAGACACTCGTGTTTTAACCAATATTTTTAAAATTGAACCGGTCATTAAACCGGTCAAGACATTGATTTAAGATTTAATAATTTAACTGGAATTGAACCGTGGTTGAATCAATATTAATAAAATAATAATAATAATAATAATTAAATAATACATAAAAATTAAAAAAATATAATATCATAATTTTATAATATTAAAAACTAAAAATAAAATATAATTTTATAAGTTCTTATCATATGTAATACCTAAAAAAGTTCAAATTAAATATGTCATAATACTTAAGTCTAAATTTTAATAATACACATCAATATTTATTAATAAAAACAAGTTTATATTTAAAATAAAAAAAATGACAAATATTTTAAGTTAATTTTTATTTTTTCAAAAAAAATATATTAAAATAATATTTTATTAAATATTTTTTATCGAATCACTACAAACTAATTTTTTACCAATTTTAACCGATTTTACTGATTTTTAACCGGTTTGACGGTTCACGTACCGGTGTTTTACCTGTCCGATTCTTTGATTTACCGGTTCTGAGAACATAGGTTTTAACTAATGCTCTCATTCATGTTTTATCATCCTATGGATTTGAGTCCCTTTTGTCTCACTTGCTCTCTGATGGGGTCACGGACACCACCCGATGCAAGTTGGCAAACTCATTCTGTGTGCTGAAGCACAAGTGCCCCTCACAATGCCCTTCATTGTAACACCTGTGCTTGAGAGTTTTCAAGGTGTTTGATAATAGTTGGTTTAGTCTTTCGAGTTTTGTTCCCATTGATCTCTCTTGTGAAACATGTTTTCCTGTTAGGCAGCCCTTTGATGCATGGTTGAGTTGTTTCCTGGAAAGTGGAAGGGATTTTCAGGAAAGAAAAAGGGGTGTTGTTTGCTTAAAGCAGAAAGCACCTGAAGTTGTTGTCTTTTTTTTTTTACTCTCTCAGCTTTCACTTAGGAAAAGGAAGGGAAAGGTGGGAAAGGGAAACATGGAGCCTTTTGAGAATGAGCATTGTAAGAGAGCTAAATTCAAGAGCACAGAAACTTAGGGGTGTTGTTGAAGTGGTATGGAGAAAGAAGAGAAAAAGAAGATAATGGGAAACATTAAGGATAATATGCCAACAGTGTGGTTCTCTCTGAAGAGGTCTTTACACTGCAAATCTGAGCCATCTGATGTTCATGACCCAAAAACAAGGAAGCACTTGAGCACAATCTTGACCAAGAGAGCAGGGAGGTCAGGGTGTTCAAGGTCCATAGCAAATCTCAAAGATGTCATCCATGGAAGCAAGAGGCATCTTGACAAGCCACCAAGTTGCAGTCCAAGATCTATAGGGAGCAGTGAGTTCCTCAACCCCATAACTCATGAGGTGATTTTGAGCAACTCAAGGTGTGAGCTAAAGATCACTGGGTATGGAGGGTTCCAAGAGGGGGTTGGCAGTGGTGGCAGCAATGCTGGTGGTGGTGGTGGAGGTTCAACTTTTGTGGGGACTTTGAGGCCTGGGACTCCTGGCCCTGGAGGGCACCCCACAATGCACTACTTCAACCCTTCTTTTAGGCCTTCATCCACTCCTCCAAGGAAATCCCCTTATCTTCTATCAGATAAAGAAGGGTCTGGTCCTCATGGGGGTGGACTTCATCCTAGCAATAGGTTGTCTCTTGAGACAGATTCTAATGGGTCTTCAACTGTGACTTGCCACAAATGTGGAGAGCAGTTCAACAAATGGGATGCTGCTGAAGCTCATCACCTGTCCAAGCATGCTGGTAACACTTTTTTCTCCTTCCTTCTCAGATATCTATTTTAATCTCAGATATCTATTTTAATCTTGTCTGGTTTCATGGTTGGATTCTATCAGCAAAAGTTCCACATGATATCCTCCTACCTATAACTATAAAGCTTGTAACCTTCACTATAACATTGGCTATTTATTTTCTTCCATTTGTTATGTGACCCTCAAAGTTGGTTATCCAAACATTCTTCTGACCACAAACTTTCTGGCCACATCTATATCCGATAGACATAGGTTTTTATGTTGAGGTGAGGAATGTTATAACTCTAACACACTTTTTCAGTTTGGCACAACCAAGTTGATTTCCCTTTTTCCATTACCTTTTCAATTTAGAACTATGCTTAGGATTCCCCAACAGCTTTACCTTCAAAAATCAAAATATCTGGGAGAAACAGTCCTCTCTCTCTCTCCAACCCACATAATTCAAAATTGATGGAAGTGTTTAATGACCTCCAAGTTTGTTAGTATTTTTGTATTGTTTAGACGTATTTTAAGGATCATATTCATATATTTCAAGTTTAAGAGCAAAAAGTTTTGGCTTGGCAGTGACTGAACTTGTGGAAGGAGATTCATCAAGGAAAATAGTGGAGATCATATGCCGGACTAGCTGGTTAAAGTCCGAAAACCAGTGTGGTAGAATTGAGAGAGTTTTGAAGGTTCACAACATGCAAAAGACTCTTGCAAGATTTGAAGAGTACAGGGAGATGGTGAAGATCAAAGCCAGCAAGCTCCAGAAGAAGCATCCAAGATGTCTTGCTGATGGGAATGAACTTTTGAGGTTCTATGGCACCACTGTGGCATGCTCTCTTGGCCTCAATGGCTCTTCCAGTCTCTGCCAATCAGAAAAATGCTGTGTTTGCAGAATCATAAGGAATGGTTTTTCAGCCAAGAAGGAGCTCAAGGGTGGCATTGGAGTTTTCACAACCTCCACAAGTGGAAGGGCTTTTGAGTCCATAGAGATTTTTGGTGATGAACCATCACTGAGAAAAGCACTTATAGTGTGCAGGGTAATTGCTGGCAGGGTTCATAGGCCACTTGAGAACATTCAGGAAATGGCGGCACAAACAGGATTTGACTCATTGGCTGGGAAAGTGGGTCTATATTCAAACATTGAGGAGCTTTATTTGCTCAATCCTAGAGCTCTTCTTCCTTGCTTTGTGGTGATTTGCAAACCTTGAACCATAAGGGTCAAAGTCAAAATGCCTTACATGTTGTGTAGTTTTGTATGTCCCCCCTATTTTGGCCTTATGGAGGTTCTTTGCCATTCATGTTTTTGAAGAATTTTGATTCTTTCCCCCAAGTCAATTGTGCTTCTTCATGTTTATTGTATGAACCTCCTATTCATACATTTGTAATTTTTTTGAAATGGCTATGAATATTTTTACATCTGCACTAGGCAACATTAAGTGCAAGATCAGCAATAAATACGCAAGACTTTGTAAGATAGTGGTATGAAACAAAGTCCGATTTAATAATTAACCCTCCAACATTTCCACTGGTATGCAGTTGCTTGCAGGTTGTGTGTCGGGGTTACATTAATTGAAGGTCTAAAAAAATAGGGTCATTAAAATGTATAATAACCTACTAACCTTATTAAATTTCATAGGCAAATTGAAAAATGTATGAATCCTAGTTGCATGTTCATTTAATTAAGTGATAAAATCTTGGACAAAGTGTGAAAATATTCGGTTTAATTTAATGCAATATAAGACTATATTCCACAAGAAGTTAGATTCCACAAGTGGATTGGATTGGATTATTTTTTTTCAAATTATAATGCTTTAATAATAATAAAAAAAAGCTGCTCATAATCTTGTTTTCTTTTATTTGATAATATTAGTGAACATTATATTAGAATTTTAGATTATATATGTTTACTAATTTTTTTTCAAATAAACAAATTTTGGAGATTATAATTACTGGTTAACTGATTATTTTCTAACTAACTTTTGCTTTTTCATTTTATTCCTAACAATTAATTAATGTAAATAAAAAATAATAATTACAAGTACCGCCAGATCTTATATATATATATATATATATATATATATATATAACATTTTATTATAAAAACTGATTATTTTAAAATCCCAACGAAATATTTTTTTACATCACTTTTTATCTAATATGTATAAAGTTAAATATAAAACTTATTTCACATAATTAATTATATAAGTAATCCAATCCAAACACACGATAGTGTGAAATTGGGTGATGTGGTTGACCTCCTCAGCCTTGTATGTTAACATGTTCTATTCCTCAAACTGTGAAGCTCCGACTTAGTACAAATGTCACAATCAAATTAATTATAATGCTTATCTAAAAAGTAATTTGTTATAAAATTAAAAAAATAAATTGTAGCTAAATCATCCATTATATTGTAATTAATATTATATTTAATTAAATAAAATAAAATAATAATAATCTAATCTATATATATATATATATATATATATATATATATATATATCATTATCATATCATTATAATTACCATACTCATTTTTTTCCTCTTAAAGAAATTTTCATTTTATTATCTTTTCAATGATTAATAAAGGAATGCTTTAATAAATCAATCATTTGTATATCATGAATATTATGTTTGGAATAAGATATTACTAAATATTATCAAGTCTTTTAATTAATTTGAAAATTTAAAATGATATCCATAATAAATAATTACTATACATGTGAAACAAAAAATAATAATAGTAAAACACATACTTAAACATTTTCAAGTATTTATAAATTTGGCTTAATTGCAATTTATGCCACTCAAGTTTAATCATTTTGTGGATTTTGTCATCATATTTTTTTTTTCGTATTTTGTCACCTTATTTTTGAAATCTTGCGAATTTACCCAATTTTGAGAATTTTTATTTAATAAACAATTGATAATTGGGCAAATAGGATGACAAAATGTGAGAGAAAAAAAACACAATGACAAAATATACAAAATGATAAAACTTGGGTGGCACAAAATGCAACTAAGCCAATAAATTGAATTAGTCTTTCATTTGATTGATGTTATTTTTCTCTCTTATTTTTATTATCTAATAAAAATTGAGATTTAAATGATAAATCAATTATTACAAAATATAATTACATATAATTTTTAATTTGTATAAGTATTAAGATAAGATTAATATATATATATATATATATATATATATATATATGTATATATATGTATGTATGTATATAAATCTACTTTGTATTCATATATTTTTATAAAAAAAATTAGACAAAATGTAATTAACATTTGTTAATGCCCACATTATTTCGACTAATTAAGTGTCGAAATAATGTTTTATTTTGACTAGACGGTGATAGAAGAAATGAAGATCCAGAAAGCATAAAGGCTAAAAAAGTCATTAGCGATGGAGATTGAAGACAAAAGTGATCAATGATGAAGATTGATGACAAAAACCGTCAATGGTAAAGATTTGCTAGAAGTTTGTAGAAGTTATGAGTAGTTAGGATTCTTTTTCTATAAACTAGTATGTAGACTCCTGCAATGCACTGGAAATTAGCGTTCGATTATTATTTTGATTGATATACAATATTAAATATTTGTAAGGTAAATATGACATTTATTAATATTTAAATTTCTAAATGTATTTATTTTAATATTTATTATAAACAAAGGACCATAAGTTTTAATATTATTAGTGAAATTAAGTACGATGATGCTTATTTTAATGTTAATATCGTAGTGATATTTTGTATTTTTAATATATATTTATATATAAATAGATAGGTTAGATGATAATTCTTAAATGTGAATATTGTATAAAATATTAATACGATTTTTATAAATATGATTTGATATTATGTGGACTAAATTGCTATTAGGAATGACAATGTGGCAGGGTGGACATGAGGTAGTAACCTCCCAGCAATGCCCTTGTTGAATGAAAGTACACCTCATATTTGTCTTGTACTTGCATGAATATCTATTGAGTGAGTTTCAATGAATTTTATAAATATCCATAGGTATTCACAAGTATTTGTGGATATTTATGAAAATATAAAATTTGAAAAATAAAATAAAATTAAAAACTAACAATTTTAAAACATATATTTATACTAAAATAAATAATTTTAAAAAATATATTTATACTAAAAATAAATTAGAGCAACTTAATTTATATATAATTAAAGTTATGTAAGTAATTCAAAATTGCAGGGCACCCGCAGGTTCAAGTACTTTACCACCTGCCCCTGTCTCGTTAATAAGTAAATAGAGAAAAATTCATTCATTTTACGAGCAAGTCCCATTAAGGTATCCATTTTCAATCTATATATTTTACCCACAAGTACAATTTTTTTTGTCATCCTTAATCGCTATACTTACAGTTCAAATTAAAAAATGCATGTGGCAAAAATAAAATCTACGAGACCACAAAGGGTTTTATTGTTTTTTTTTTTTGTATTTTTTTTGAAATTAAAAAGGATTACATCGCTTCCATTGAAAAAGAAAAAAAACATAGTGTTTCAATATAAATGATTTGATAATTGAATGAAATTAATTGAACACTTTTGACTATAATTATGGCTGTTGAGTTTTTGTATGCAAGAAAAGTGACAATTGCAAAAAAGATGAAAAAAGTCCATGATATTAAAAAAATAAACACAACACTAAAAATTAGAATAAAGCTCATGTTAATGTTTTTGATCATGTTAAACATTATCAAATATTTCTTGACAAATAATGTTTTTGGTTGATGTACATACTCTTTGATCATCATCAAATATTGAAAATTTGATGCCTTTTCTTGATTTGAATCTAAATAATGCAATGTACAATTGATCGTGGGTGAAAAATTACCTTAATTCATTCATTTTAGAATATATATTGATCATAATTACCTTAACTAATATATTATGCAATTTAAATATATATATATATATATATATATATATATATATATATATATAATTACAGATAATTACCTTAATTATATGTAGATGATAATTACATTAGTTACCTATGTTAACTCAAATTTAAATATAAATAGGTCGTAAAAAAAAAAGCAACAACATTTCGATAGAAAATAAAAAATGAATGTGATCGTGCAGCTTGAGAAAAAATGGATGTGATGTTGTTAAGTTGAACTTTATATTTTTCATTGACATTTTGAAATATAACATATACCTTAATTAAAACTTATATATACTAATCATAAAACTTTAATTAATTCAAATAAAAATATGTATTAGGTGTAATTTCCTTAATCAATATAATTATGTAAATTTATCAATAAAAAATAAAAAAATTCACGTTAAGAAAAATGAATTATATATAATTAAAATATTTATCTTAATTATATATAATTCATAATTATTTTAATTACTTTAATTATTTAATTCAAATATATATAATTATTTCAGGTAATTAATTTAATTGTATATAATTGATAACTACATTAATTACTTTAATTATACAATTTAAAAAAAAATCTAATTACATTTATTTAAAATAATTTTTATAACCATAATTAAAATATATATTGGTCATAATTATGTTAATTATTTCAAATCACAATATGTATGTGTGTGTGAACCATAATTTCCATAATTAATATAATTATATGTTTTTATAAATAAAAATTGAAAATTTTAACAATATTTAATAATTACAGTCAATAAAAATTAAATTATATATAATAATCACATGTAACTACCTTAAAATTTTATTTGTTTTAATTAAAACAAAAAATTTCAAATTCAATATATATAATAATTTTTGATAATTACCTCAATTGTATATAATTGATGATTGATAATTACATTAATTATTTTAATTATACAATTTTAAAAAAATATAATTACCTTTGTTAAAAATAATTTTTATTATCATAATTAAAATATATATTGTCATAATTATCTTAATTAATTCAAATCACAATATATAACAGTCATAATTACCATACTTAATATAATTATATATAATAATTATATAATATAGGTTTGAATATTTTTTAAGTCCATACAAATATGACTCTGTCTGATTTTAGTTCTTGTATTTTTTTGTTAGTTTTAGATCTCTGACATTTTCATAGTGTTATTTTTTAGTCCTTACCATTAACTTTAGTTAATTTAGTGCTGATATAGCTAAAAAAATAAAAAATGTTAATTAAGATAACAAAAAATATTTTAAATTAAGATATTTAAATTATTTTTAGGTGTGTAATTTAATTAAGTAACATCTTTATTATTTTATATAAATAAAGTAATTAGATATAATTTACTTTATAATGTATTTATAATTTTTAATATATCATAAACAGTAATTTTTATTACTTTTAATATTGCTCTTACTTTTCAATTCACTAATTTACTTTTAACATTATACTTTTAAAAAAAAAATTATAATTTACTTAAACATTTATAATTTATTTTTAATATATTACTTTTATCTTTAGAGACAAAATCACTACTTGTGCTAAATTAAAAAAAATAAATTATATTACAATCAATCAAAATTAACGAATTAAAATATAAAAAAATCAAAGTAATATATTAAACGTAATCAGATTTATGACAAAAGCCATCAATGGTGAAGGTTTGCTAGAAGTTTGTAGAAGTTATGATTAATTAGGATCCTTTGTCTACAAATACCACTTTGTACCATGTAATAAGGGTTGGAAATTGCAAACACCCTAGATATCTTAAATCCCCGACGTTCACGAATCGACAGGTTATTGCAATTTTTCCAACCACCATTTCAATTTCAGTTTTTCAATTCCAACAATTTACAATTATTTTGCAATCTTTCTCCCTTCTTTTTCTTCATCAAACTTAACTATTTCACTTCTTAATCTCAGTTCTTCTTGAAATTTTACTTTTTCACTTCTTAACCATCATTTCTTCTTTAAATTTTTAACTTTATCACTTCTAAATGCCACGTCTTCACGAAACTTAAACAATTTTAATTTCTCGCACTTTATGTTTCTTGCACTTTATGGTCTTTTTCTTTTATATACAATATGGGATTATGTTTGTGACAAAAAAGGACGCAAAATATTAATATATATAATAATTAATATTCTAATTGGGTGAGTAGAATTAACATATATAATAATTAACCGTGCAAAACTTTTACACTGACATTGAATGCATATTAAACTCATTTTTAAAGAAAAATAATAATAATTACAAAATTTAATTTAAAATATTTTTTAACATTAATATCTCTCATTAAAATTCTATATAAATCGAAGTTATATACAAATGAGAATATATTGATGAAGATAATATTTTTTTAAACACACATTTTTATAAATTAAAATGATGTGAGATGTGTGTGAATATAAAATTATTTGAATTTATATTAATATCCATAATATATATATATATATATATATATTAACATATATTTTAATAAAATAAAAAAATAATTAAGAAATATATTAAATAATTATAATATAATAATATAAAACTTATAAATTATAAATTTAACACCCGTGCATCACATGGATTATTACACTAGTTATATAAATAATCCAATCCAAACACACGATAGTGTGAAATTGGGTGATGTGGTTGACCTCCTCAGCCTTGTATGTTAACATGTTCTGTTCCTCAAACTGTGAAGCTCCGACCTAGTACATATATGGCAAGTAGTTTCATTTTGTATTTAATGTACACCAATTAAATGGCATGTGACCCTTCTTCGATGTTTTTGGTTCTAGTTCGGACAGAGATGAATCTAAACTTGAGGACAAACAAGAGGAAGCATTGGAATTTAGAAGTGAGATATTCAAAGTTGAGGTATATGTTTTGTCTCTGCTTCCCTTTGTGCTGTTAATGTTTTGTTAATATTTACTGGTCCCTTTTGTCAGTTATCATTCCGTGGAGTTTATTGGATTATCTTGATGTGAACAGTAACCGTTTAAGATAAGGTCCGGACCCATGTCTCAATTCTCATCCTCCCGGGGCGGGTCTCTTTCTGATCTCTCTATTTATATGACCTTTTAAGGATAAGATTAGACGACACATACATGTCAAATTTGGTAACATGAGATTTTTTATGATATTTTTGATTACTTTTTTGCATATGTCAAATTTAATTAATATAACTATTAAATTACGTTACATTGTTGTGATGATTGCATATGTTAAATTTTAACAAATTTCTAGATATATAATTTAATATTAAAAAATTTCTGATATTTTAAATATTATATTTATCTTTAATATTGTAAATCTGATGAGTCTTCATTATTGAATGAGAATATTTTTAGACATTATTCTCATCTTGTTAACTCGTGTGATTTTTTTACAACAAACATTTAGTTTTATCTTTTTATTTATACTTTTTATTCTTTTCAAATGCTATCTCTGAAATTTATTTTTAGTTTTAATTTGATTAAAATTTCAAATCTCGATACATTATATCAAATTAAAGATATCTTTTATTAGATAAACCGAATTTTAAGATTATTGTAATATTAATCAATTCTAATTTGAATTTATTTAAATTTTAAATTTTAACACGCCATAATTATAAAAATTACATGTTTTAATTTTAATAATTCATTTCCTTGATTTCTTCCTCAATTTTAAAAGTTTATATCTAATTTATTCCTCTTCAAATTAATAGAATAGTAATAATAATATCTACTATTTTCTTAATTTATTATCTTATTTTTATTTATCACTTATATTTAAATTCAAAAATACTTGTATAATACATAGGGAACTTGCTGGTGTGATGAAATTAAAATAAATTAGTATGATGAAATATTAATAATTTTTTAAAATATATGAATTTTTATACATTTGATCTATTTTATAGGAATTTTCAATACAATGTGTCTGTATTGAGAATATATTATTTTCATAATAAGTGATTAAAGGCATGTTTTATCAAGTTTGATTCTTAGTATCATTTGTGTTGGGGAGTCCTAGAGAGTACTTAGAAGGATTAATGAATTAATGACAAAGACAATTATAAGACAGCCAGACATCATATCTCTTATATATCCTTTATTAAGCCCTATTTTAGCCCATCTAAACCAACCACTCACACTTAAATTTCTAATAATTTATGCTTGTCTTATATATACACACATACACACACATATACATACATACATATGTACTAAACATAAACTCATGTTACATGGGAATCTTAAAATTGTAGAAAGTCGTTTATTGAACTATAAAACAATAGGCAAATAAAATATGAAATATAGAAAAACCGCAATTAATTAATTAAATTATAATATTAATATATTATTCTTTTACTTGCACCTATAATGTCCACTATTATACTTAAGTATGCTAGCTTGACAATGTAGGAAAAAAATGGATTTAAAAAAGAAAGAAAGATGCAAATTAAAGTAGCATGTTGCAAATGAAAACATGTATTAAATTGTTATAAACTTATTACATCAAATAAATAAAAAAATTAATTAGGATTTTCTTACAATTAAATGAAAAAAGTAATGATTATTAATATTTTCTTTATCATTTATTAAAGATTATTAATTTTTAAAATTTAATATGCAACTTTTTAGTAAACTAAATCATTGGGTTTCTTAAATTTATTTGTTAAAGAACTTTTCTTATAACTAACTGGTAGTTAAATATTTCATGCATAATATTGCATTACTATATTGTCACTAATAAAGAAGAAAAATTAGTAAAAATGTGTAAATTAAAACGTCAACTAAATAGTTGAGAAGACATTGAAAATATAAGATTAAAGTAAGAGTGGGAGATGAAATTAAGAGTATTCAATAAATATAAAGTGTGACAAAAAGAATTGATTTTTTTTTTAAGTCAACAAAAAGAATTGAATGTTGAGAAGTTAGAAAATTATATTTTTCATAATGATAAGAAGTTGAAGGAGGAGAATGACATGAAAATGAAAATATTGGTATGATAAAATAATGCCAATTAAACTACTTATATATATGAACCTATTAGGTTGACCTATTGGTAGGAGATTTAGGTAGTTTGCATAAGATTCTAAATGTAAATCAGAATGTTGTTATTGTATATATATATATATAAAAAAACTGCTTATATGACAACGTAATAGCTTGCGATTCAAAAATTATATATATTATAAATAGATATGCATCTATCTACAATTACTCTTACACTATTTAACAACTTTTTACTAGAATTTTATTCTCATATTATAAAGATTACATCTACAAATTTTAGATTAATTAATGCAAAATTATTGGTACCCTCAGTGATCTATATAAAAATTAACCTAATATATATTTTAAAAATATATAAAAATATAAATTATTTAATTATTTTCTTATTATTATTTACTTTCTACAAGATCACAATTTATCTAAACAGTTAAACTTATGTTTAAATATATTTTTAGTCCTTATAAAATAAACGTGTTTTGATTTTGGTCCTTGTAAATTTTTTTCTTTGCTTTTCATCTTTCTAAAATTTGAAATAACTATTTTTGGTTCCTGTAAAATGAGTGAATTTTACTTTTGGTCCTTGCAATTTTTTTTTTCTTATTTTCATTCCTCAAAAATCTAAAATTACTATTTTTAGTCTTTTACATTCATTTTAAGGTAGATAAATAATATTAATTTTAGGAATCTAGAAAAAGTTTAAAGGTGTCACATGTTAACATAGTACCACATACACTAGTGAGTGATACCTAGAATGATCACTTGATCTTTTGTTAAACATATAAGTAGTCAATGAGTGTTATATAATAGTAAGGACTAAAAACGATAATTTTAAATTTTTAAAGAATAAAAATCAATTTTTTTTATAAAAATTAAAATTAAAACTTACTTATTTCAGAGATTAAAAACTTATGCAGAAAAATGTGTTAATTAATATGGTAAATTTATTGGTCACTTGCGAAGGCCATGACTCCTCAGAGCGTGTACCTTGGTGGGCTTGGTAATGTCACTTCATTACTGTAACATCTGTACAGCTTTCATTTCTCATGGCACATGCACCTCATAAATGTGTACTGACCGTCATTACACTTCACTGGTTTGGATGGATGGAAGTCATTCAATGAAACTCCATATATTTCAAATTTTGAAGTCAAGTAGTTTGGTAAAATCGAATTTGCAAGTGCTTGGTGCGTTTGACTTGCAATAAGGCTGTAAAAGCCATGAGAAGCTTTTTAGGCTAATCATCTGAGCATAGGTTTATGAACCATTTTAAGGGTTTCCCTCTTTAATGTTTGAAGCAGGCTTTGCCAGTTGCTGATAGTTATGCAATAAAAACAAAGGGATAAAACAGTTAAGGCTAAGATGTCAAAGATGCCAAATAGCTAAACCTCCCCAAAAATGGCTTACAGTTTTGATATTGCTAGACTTTGAACTTAACATTTCTTATTGTGTTTACCCTTTACCTATAGCTAGTTCTTAACTAATTTTTCTTCTTTGTACACGACTTCTTCCCAATCTAGACCAAAAATATTTATTTGTGAAAGTACAATTAGGCCACACCTATTCAGCAGGTTTGTCTCTATTGGCCTCTTGTCTAGCCTTCATTTACTCTACAGACTCAAAATAAGGACTGACCGCCGGTGAAGTTGTTGATTCAGATTTAGACACTTCTTGGTGTTTTTCAACTCATCAAAACCTTGGTCTAATTGTCATATATATCAAGCTTGAAATTTTTGGTATCAGGTCTCTACTTCTATTGATAATTAATGATGGCTATGAATTGTTGTTTGTAGCCATAATAAGAGAAAATAACATATAACAAAAATTCAAGGAAGTTTTTGGTTTGCAAGCGGGCTACATTTATTTGTGTGACAAATACAAAAGCTCAATTGTTTAAAATCATATACAATGGTATTGAAAAGCTAATGACTAAACAGCAGGTAAATAACCATAGTCTAGGCAACACATAATTGTTTGATAAATTATATATTCAAGGTCATGCTTGTAACTAAACCCCAAATCTTCTATCTTCTTTGATGAAATCTCAGAAGGAACTTTGTCATAATTTTCCTCGGTCTTCCTGTAGATTTTTGAACATGAATACACTTTGGAAAGAAGGGTAGCCAAGTTAGACAATGTACAACTTTGGCTGCTGCATATGTATCGGCCTTCTGCTTTAGCATGCTCCATTAGGAATATGTGAGCACTGCATACATCTTCAATGTGAACTAAAGCAATTGACCCCATTAGTGCATTTACAGCAGATAATATCTTGAAGTACTCTGCTTCACCTACATTTATGATCAATATGGTCAAGTAATAAAACTAAAAAATATTTTAACTTCTTAGAGTTTAGGCTTAAGACTTAATTCAACCTTACAAAACTGACTTGTAAGGTGAGAATTGTCGAAGACTTACAAGGACTATATTGGTCATATCTTTAGTCAATGTGAGATCTCAACATATACTCTCACGCCTTGGATTGGAAATCTGGAGTGTGAACAAATATGAGTAGCCCAATAATGAATCTAGGATAGACTTGAATACTATCTTAGATTTGGGCTTAGGACTTAACTCAACTTCACAAAACCAGTTTCTAAGGTGAGTATTGCCGAAGGCTTACAAGTTACAAAGACTACATTGGTTGTATCTCTAGTCAATGTGAGATCTCAACATAACTCACATTAATTTTTGCACACACATCTAATGTTGCTTTGTTTGTACTTCATGATGCACATAGAAACATAGAGGTACAAAGTATTGGGGGAACTTGGCATAAAAGATACTGAAGTTTACAAATTCAGGAATTAAATGGAAGTTATTGAAATAAATATTTAGTTTTAATCCTTTATATTTAGTAATATAGCTATCATATCAAACTCAAATTTATATAGACATACTAACCGATCAGGCTTTTTATTTCTCTATAATGGGCAAGTTAGCTAAGATAGTAGTTTCCTCATAAAATCATACGTTTTTAATGTCTCTGCATTAATAACATGTAGATTGATGATGAAATCACCTGTTAATGGTGACAGTAGAACTTTAACACTTGTTGGGACATTAGCAGTGAAGAATGGGCCTGCAACAGTGCTTGTTATGACTGACACAAGATCAATGCCATTCTCTTTTGCAAATTGAAATGCTGCTTCTTCTGTGAGAAGCTTTGAAAGTGCATAAACCTGCCACCACAGAAAAAGTCCTTGAGGAAAGGAACCAATTTGGTGTAAAAATGCAAGTGAACAACTAGGGAAAACATTACTTATTACCCATCCACTTGCTTGTATGTTCCTTACATTGTCAGGTTGAATTTGGCAAGATTCATCAACAATAGGTTTCCACTTTCCATTGCTGTCTTTGGCAGTGATGGTACTTATGGAAGATGTGAAGACAACCCTTCTCACAGAATTGGATTTCAAACAAGACTTGAGAAGGTTTATGGTTCCTTTGATTGCAGGGTCAATTATATTTGCTTGACCAAAAGCCTCTGCCAGTTCAATGCAAGGAAAATTTGAGTTACCATTTTACAAAGTTCAAAAATGAAAAGTCCTTGTTGTGTATGTCAGGTTCAGGGAAAGCATTAAATATTCATGGCATTACCATTGTTTTGTTTCTCAGAAACATTGAATTCCATTGAAGCAGCAACATGGAACACACCAACACATCCTTCTACAGCCTCATCAAAGCTTCCTTCTTCATTTAAATCCGCTTGGAAAAATCTTAGTTGGTCGCCACCCTTCCACAAAGACAGAAGGTGCAATGACTTTGCTTTTACATTTAGCCAAAAGAAAGTGAAACATTTATCAATTTTGCATTAGACAAAATCAAGCATATACAATATTTACTGTTCAAATAAGGAAGAAATTGATTTCGAGTTTCATTAGTCCTTCAGATACTACAGAAACTGTTGATCGTGAATGATTAATTCAGTTTCAGTTATCACTGTTAATCGTAATGAAATGCCTCTGCTATTCAATAAAATTTTGGCAAATCATCGAAGAAAGATAAATTTGGCTACATGTCATTTTGATTGTGTTATTTTTATTTTTTTATGTTTTCTTCTAAAAATAGAATTTGTTTTGTATTCAAAAGAAAGATCACTAATTGTAAAGATCTTTGATTAAAATGACACATCTATGTTGGTCTAAGGCAATACAAATAATAGAATCAATGATGGTATTAACCATTTCAATAAATAATATGAGATAATTATTTCCATTCCTTGACATGTACTTTCGCTCATGTATTATGCTAAATTTATATGACTATGATACTATTTGGATAAATTTATCCATAAACACTTATAGGAGAATAACATAAGAAAGTAAAATGAATTGAACTTTTTAACTAAAATTAACTTATGCATTTAACTTTTATAGAAGTTCTTTTCATTTAACTTTTTTAAAAACTAGGGTGTATAAATTAATTTTAGTTTATAGAGAAACTCAATGTATTTTACCTTATTTTCTTCTTTTGTAAGTGTTTATGGAAAAGTTTATGCAAATAGAGCCCATTATTAAGTATGTAACTTATATTATACGTGGGAAGCCAAATCAAATTTTATGAATGAACTAATTTTATTAGTATTAAACTTTTGGATTCCTACACCAAAAAAACTTCATGGGTTAGTGACTCGTTAAGATTGGCATATAATAGTAACTTGGAGCAGATTTGTAACTCAAATTCAATTGAAACAATGGAAAACGAACAACGCTACATGCCCATGGATTTTGTTCAATTGAAATAAGGGAGGAAAGTGAGCATTCATGAGCACTTTCGTTTAACAATAAAAGGACAACTTATATGCAGTTCTTTATGTTTTTTGTAATGTTTTTCAATTAAAATCAGAGTTTTATCTCGATAATTTACATAACAAAGGTTCACGTTAAATGTCAATAGACATAATCAAGGTAAAATTTCAATTCTGATAAAAAAACAACACCAAAAGCACTTGAAAGCTGCACCTAAGTTTTGTCATAAAATAAAACAGTACTCACGTTAGAAGTTGTTAATGCCTTAATGGGCTTCTAAAGTAGAGTCCAACTAGTACCAATAGGGGCTTAAAGTAGTCCAGCAAAGAGACCAACAATTTGGCTTCGATATAGTCTTTGTGTAACAGTGGTCGTTCTTTCCTCCAAACTATTGAAATCCTGTCTAACTTCTCTAATGAAAAATCATGGTTAGTTCTCATCTTTCCCTTCTTGGCTTCAGTTGATGGAGTCTTTTACTATAACTAACATTAAACTTCATCCTTTAATATAGCCATACTGTCTATCACAACCCCCCCCCTCAAAAAAAAAAAATCAATCAAATTGCTTCAGCTGTCTCAATTCTAACAATGTCAAAATCATGATTATGGAAAACACAAAAATTAAGTCGTAATCCATGTCAGTATGTTGCCCTGTTAATTTTAAGGAAGAACTGGTGAAGTAAAAATGCCATCACATAACATCTATTTTAATCAATAATTTCTTATGATACTAGTTCTTTCTCTTGTACTAGTTTAATTGGAAAGCAAAAAGTGGAAAGAAAAAAAAAGAGTGGAAGAGGAAAAGGGTATATTTGCCTAATAGAGAATACTAACCAGGATCTCTAACGGTGGCATGAACCATGCAGCCCCTTTCAAGAAGAGCCTCCACCAGCCATGAACCGATATACCCTGTGGAACCTGTAACACAATATTTAGCTCTAGGAACAACTTGTTCATTGCTTTTCACCATTTTCAGCACTTCCTCCATTCCCTTCTTTGCTCTTTACTACCAAAATCCAGCAAACTAAACCAGCCTGATGGAGCCCTTTATATAGAGCCTGGCTAGGTAAAGCGTTTTGAGAAATGCTTTTTGGTATCCCCATCTGATAGCCAAGGACTAATATCTCGTGGTACTGAAATTCATTTAAAGGCTTAATCTCTCCCAATAGATTTTTTTCATATACGAATTTGGGAATCGAATCCCTTACTATATGCTTAAGGGACAAGGTTATCTGCCTACCATACCACCCTATGTTGGTGAGAAATGCTACTAACACATTCTCAAACCCACTTTTTCTAACACTTTATTATTAGTTAAAATTTGTTGAAATTTACAAAATTGTGTGGATCCTACTCCTTAATTAATGTACCCTACTTATAGTAGTTTTCAATATATTTTTTACCAATAAAAAAGAATGTATTGGAAAAAGTATGTTAAAAAATATGTTGCTAGCACTTCTCAAATGTTTTTGAACTATATTGACTCTCTTCAATATAATATAATCTAATCTAATCTTTAGATTATTATATAGTAGCTAGTAGGCAAGCATCAAGCAGGCACGTAGGCAAGTGCTATAAAATAAATAAGACCAAATCACCACTTTAGTCTTAAAAAGATTGAGTTGGTCATGTTAGTACTTAAAAAATATAATTTATTGTTTTTATCCTTTAAAAATGAAAAAATCTATCAATTTAATCTTACATCAACTTTGTCGTTGAATCAATTTTTTCATCATTTAGAAACGAAAATGGTGTTTTCCATCTTTCAAATACTCATGCGGACCGACCTTATGTTTTTCAAAGACCAAAATGTGTTTTCATAGATGTTTATGACAATATTTAAAGGCCATAACAATTTTTAGTATACATTTTTGAGGATTCTATCTTTCAGTTACTACGAAAATACTGTAATTACACATTTTCTAATTTTAATTTTTTTAAATAATACTACGTTATAAATTAATTCCTCTTATTTTCTTTATTTTACTAAAAAATAAAGATGCAGTAAGACACGACAGTGTCTGTCTTGTCTTTATGCTAGTCTGGTATAACGACAGTGAAAAATTATACTAGGTGTTGCATTTCCATCATTCATGTTTGCCAAATGTTGTGAACTCTGCACGTGTCCCGTATAATTTACCGGATTGTGATTCTTAACGAGATATATTTTTATGCTTTAGGAGTAAGAAAAATATCGTCTGTGAAATCCCAAATTTTGTACCATAAGGTTACCAAATGTTAGAATTCTCACAAGGGCTGTGTCTGGGTTATTCACTAGATGAGGATTGATAATAAAGCATTTTTTAACACACTTCTTTTAATACATATTTTATTATTAGTTGAAGTTTATTAAAAACTATAAAATCATGAAAGAGATTTATTAAATAAGATGTAGGACTTACAAATTTTTGTAATTTTCAAGAAATTTCAACCAATAAGAGAAAATGTGTTTAAAAGAGTGTGTTACTGATCAACATATCATTGGTTCGAGTGAAATTAAGTTTCGATCTCTTAAGCAAGGCTTCGGGGTTCAAGTTTTGTAGATAGAAAAAATATAATTAGGAAAAAAAATCCTACTAAAGGTGACCAGTTAGGTTTTTTGGTGGATATTAGTTATCAACAAAACCCATGAATATTTGGTACCAATAACATGGTTAGTTAAAAAAAAGAAGAGTGAGTTCGTAGCAATTTTTCTTCACATGCTTGTAATTTGTGAAAAAAAAAATCCTACGTACTTCAATGAGTGATAGGTTATCATTGCTTTCAATCATAATTATGTTTTTAATGCTTTAAAATGTTATAAGAGAAGGGGTACATAATGACACGAACTAAGAGATTTTTTTATTAAAACGCCTAAAAATTTCTTGTCTGTGACAGACATTAAATTTGGTATCATAATTATTTGCCAAATCAGATTTAGGATTGAGGTTCCACAAATTCACAAATTTGAATAGTCTTCTCTGTCTAGCAATCGATAGCCTCCTATTAAAGAATAAAGGTAAAAGAAAATTCAAGAACACTTTAGCAGGATTTTTGAAGCCTTACAATATTTTTTTGGTAAGTTTACGTGACAGTTATTTGAAGATAGCGATAAATACCACAAATTCTATGCATAAAATTCAATACTTTTGAAGGAATCAAATTTACATCCATGCAAAATAATAATAATGATAATAATAATAATAATAATAATAAAGATGCAAAATCCAGATTTGTGCATGATTTAATCAGAATGGGTTAGTGCTAGTGAACTGACTTTGGAACCTCTCACTCAGAGGGCTTGTGAATGCCCAGCAGCACAGAATTATAGCGACAAGGCAAATACGACAAGCCTAGAAGAGAACTCAAATTTGGAAAGGAATGAAAAATGAGATTCTGCTTCTCAATGTCAATTTTAGATGATTATGTGAGCATTAATAATATTGGTAGGTCAAGCCCTGTCTATATCAAGTTCATGTTTGGTGGAAAGGAAACAGGGTGAGAAAACTGAATTTCTAAATCTAGGGGTGACAGAATGGTGACTAATAATTAATATGTTAGTATATGTTAATTATAAACATATATTGTGAGTTTCAATTTGGGTTTGAAAATAGGCAGAAAATGAATTGTACACTCCATCTAGACTGAAAAAGTTTGGATTAAGATATAGGGTAAGCATTATCTAGCTGGAGCACGCGCATGGTTTTTAAGTAATGTTGATCCATTCATGGCAAATAGGAATATTATACCCTTTAACGGTTCATCCATATCTTTCAACTGACAACAGGAACAGGAGATGTTGTCCAAATCCATTGTCGGCTCTGATTGATGCATACTATTATCATAGCCACTATGTGAAAGGTGGGGAGGGGGTAAATATGTATCACTTTCATAATTCAGAGCAATGTTGCTAACCCGATTGTTCTATTAATTTGGATGTAGCCAAATCATCTATTTGTGTACATTTACTCTTTATTTGGATGGAGTGAAAAGTAGTGGAAAAGAAAAGAGAGGAAAGAAATGATATTTATCAAAAAAATTTCCTTTATTTGGTATGCAAGAAAGCAAGGGAGAAAAGAAAAAAATAATATGGGACCTACATTAAAATTCTTTCTTTTTAATTTGGAAAGAAAATAACAATAGAGAGAGAAAGGATGGTCAAAATACTATTGTGTCCTTTATAATTACAATAAATAAAAATATTTTTTTATAATTTTTTTTAGTATTTTTAAATTTATCTTGAGTTTTATTATTTTTTATTTTTTTGTTAACAACTTTTATCTTTTTATTATATAATATAAACATTAACTATAAATGAATAAAAATAATTTTCTTTTTCACATATTTTATTTTTATTTTATTTAATAGACAAAATAAGTATTTTAAATTTATCTTAAATTTTGATGTATTATATATTTTTTCTCTTTATTATATTTCTTTTTTACTTAAGAATATTTATGTCATTTTGTACATATACATCTTTCTTTTCTCTCATTCTTTCCTTCTCTTTTCTTTCCTATTAAACAACTAAACAATCTGTAACATATTTTTTGTTACAGATGATTGAATGAGTTTTTCGTTATTGGCCATTCAAATTCAGAATCAATGATAGGAATTTCGTTACAGTTGGGTATTGATTCTATTGTTTGAATTTGAAATCAATGGCTGAATGTGGTCCATTTTCTAGTCAGATACGACCCATTAGTTTTAGCGAAACGTTCAAGGACATTAATTCACTCTATTATGTCAATTGAACTCTGTGATGGACAGAGCTCTATAAATTGGAGGTGCTCTTTGTTTTGGATCACTGTGCCTACTCCTCTCTTCAGAAAAACACGCCATATAGTTTGAGTGAGTGAAGGTCCAGAAAAGTCAAAACAGTGAAGGTGGAGTTTAAAGCAATGGTTGGAGGTAAGTACCTTAATCTAATTATTTGTTTCCGCTTATTTTTTATTTGAATGTGTTGTTTGGATTTATAACATGTTTAGATCATTTACCTAAGTTTACATTTGGTATAAGAGCCTGTTCTGCCTCTGCCTTGCTTGCTATATGTTTTGTTTGGGTTTTAAAATTTCTATATTTAGGTATTGTTTTTAGAGGTTTTTTAACCCAAATTAAAAACGAAAATCAAATGGAAATTGTTTTCTAATATTTCTTGGTGTTTAAAACGTTTTTTCAGTATTGGAAATAGTTGAAAACCGTTGGGTTTCTATTTGAGTCGCAACTGAGCCATTTTGACCCATCTAGAGGTTGAAGAAGATTAGAACGCATTTTTTTTTGTGTCGTTTTATATATTATGCGGCTTTAGTATATTACACAAACACTGATGCGGCGTGCTGGTTTGCTTTCCTAATTTTGCCCTTTGGGGTGTGGGTTCAATCCTCTGTGATTCATTTTCTTCTTTTATGATGTTTTAGTAGAAATAAAAATTAATGAATAAGAAATCACAGATGTGGGATTCTAACCATGCCCTGTGCATGCCTATGCCAACGGTTACCACCTTGCCAGTCTTTATTTTGTGAATAGATGCGTATTGACAATGATTATATACGTTTTAAACATGCTTTATTACACTTAAAAATTCTTTAATGAGTTTTAATGTAAGCTATCAGTTATAAAATATTTAATGTATTATTTACATAATTTGTTAAATCGTATGTTTAATATTTGGTATTTATTTAAGCATGCAATATTAAGTTAAATATTTCATACATTAAAATTGACAACTTAGAGTTCTATTTATTGAATAATTGTATGCATAATTTATTTGTTTATTTTAAGATTTTGTGTGAATAAATTTATGATTATTATACATGCAAAGTTTGGTTAAACAATATTTATGCAATATTATTCAATTTATTTGCTATAATTGGGGATATTATGCAAATATTTTAATGTTAAAGTGATTAATATAATTTTTTAATAAATTAGAGAGTAGCCACAACATCTTTAATTTATTAGGATTATATAGTAAGTTTTGAAATCACATTAAAAACATTAATTGTAATTAATTATATGTAATATAGTAAAATCTACCCACAGGAATTTTATTATATTTATATGATTAATTAGGATAAAATATCAAATTATTTTTCTTAATCTACCCACAGGAATTAAGAAAAGGAACATAATTTGATAGTTTTGTTATAAGGTTATGTAATGAATCTAATTGAATAAGACTTTAGCCCACAGGCAAGTTTTATGTCCCTAGATTCATAGATTTAAACATGCTTTACATTGATAAACATGATATTTTATTTAGTCTCAAATTATGAATAATGAGCATGTATATTTGAACCTTGCAGTTATGCAATCTGCGAATATTTCTGATATTAAGTGTAACATTCCTGAATTAAGGGGTGATAATTATAAGGTTTGGAAGGAGGGAATTCTTCTTCATTTAGGTTGGTTGGACATAGATTATGCTATTAGGAAGGATGAACCACCGGGTATTACTGAAACCAGCACTCCAGATGTTGTTGATCTTTATGAAAAATGGAAAAGGTCTAATCACCTCTCTGTGATGTTCATAAAGACCAAAATATCTGTTGGTATTTAAGGTTCTGTCAATCAGCATAATAAGGTTAGAGATCTTTTGAAGGCTATTGATGATCAATTCACTACATCTGACAAGTCCCTTGCCAACACCTTTATAATGCAATTCTCATCCATGAAGCTCACTGGGATAAGAGGTGTGCGTGATCACATCATGCGAATAAAGGATATAGTGGCTCAACTAGAAGGCTTAGAGGTTACCATGTCAAAATCTTTCCTGGTACACTATATTTTGTGCACCCTACCTCATCAGTATGCCCCTTTCAAGATCTCTTACAACACACATAAAGACAAGTGGTCATTTAATGAATTATTGACCATGTGTGTTCAAGAGGAGGAAAGATTGATAATGGAAGAGGGTGAAAGGGTGAACTTGACTACCTCAGGAAAGTACTAGAAGAATCAAGCCAATAATAAGGGTAAGATTCCTGCTCAACCAGTCATAAAGAAAGAGTCAAAGTGTTTCCTTTGTAAAAAGAAGGGACATGTAACACCCTCACTTTTATTTAATTAATTGTTTTATTTATTTATTTATTCTATATTTAATTCTGAAAAATCGGGAAGGAATCTAAAAATTCTGATCCCCACAGTTAAACTCAGAATATTGAAAACTATCTAATTGTGATTTTCAATAATTTTTCCAAGTTGAAGCCTGGAGAAATTCGAAAATGACGATTTTGTCCTTATTTGTCAATATTAAGGGCTGACATGAGAAAAAGATTCAATTGATATTAAAATGTCAAATTGAGTTTAAAATCATGTCATATGTATTAAAATATAATTTTGGAAATTTTTTGGGAATTTTCTGAAATTCCTGTACAACATGACCAAAATACCCCTAACTGTCAAATAACCAACTCAGTATTGGTTTGACATCCAAAAATGATGAAAATGATATTTTTAATACATTTCTAGGTAAAATATGTAATTTTAGAATTTTCATAAAAATTTGAGCATTTATTGAATTAAAATGAATTTAATATGAATTTTCTAAGCTTAAAATATATAATATATATATATTTATAATTCGAAAAAAATTAAAATTTATTTTTAGAAATTATTTTTGATGAAAAATATTACATTTGTTCAGATTTATATCTAAATTAATTATTTTGGTATTAAAAGTTATTTTTTTCAAGTTTAGGCGATTTTATCGGTATCGGCTAATTAATTAACAGTCAAAATTTATACTGCAAATATTTGGGACAGCTGCTATCCCACGTACCAGCTCTAGCAAGGGGTGATTCATCCCCTATATGAATATGTGTCCCTAATAAAAAAAATAAAAATTGCATTTTTGACATCATGGATGACATAACTCCATGGACACCTAAGGCCATTTTTTTCCTATAAATAGCCATCACTTAGAACTGAATTCTTCATCCCATTCCTCCTTTCACCACCGTAAGCTTCCATAGAGAAATTCTCTCTCTTTAGAAAATTTTCTTTTACTTTGTTTTTATGCTAAAATTCTACTAGTTTTCCGATAACTAGTAAAAATCCTCTTCCTAGGAGTTCTGTACCAACAACTTCACCAACTCTTTGAGGTAATGAGAGGAGTGGGGTTGGTTCTAATTTTCAATTACTTTGCATGTTGGTAGGAAGGGTTTTCCCCTAAACCCGTTTAGGCTTTAGTTTTACTTTTAATATTATTGTTATATTATTTGATGTCAAACTTGAAATTTTGCTAAGTTATTATTTTGCTCAAATTTTAAATTATTAAATTATACCAAGCTGTTACTCTGCTCAATTTTAGAAAATTAAAATGCACTTGCTAAGCTGTTACTCTGCTCATTTTTAGAAAATTAAAATGCATTTACTAAGATGTTACTCTGCTCAATTTTAATACTCTTATTAAGTAGTTATGCTGCTCAAATTTAGACAACCATAGTATAATTATTAAGTTGTTATACTGCTCGAATTTAAACAATTACAGTAGAATTACTAAGCTGTTATACTGCCCAAATTTAGAAAAAATATTTTTAGCTATTATGATAAATAATTAAATTATTAAATTATCAAATTTTAGTAATACTCAATTAGTTTAGCAAAAATAGTAGAAGAAATAAACCATAAATCTCATAATATGAAACTAAAGATAGAAATTATTTTATGAGCTATTTATGAATTTATTTTTAGAAAACTACTATAGAAATTTCAGTTTAAGTTCTTGTCGTTCAGATAAGGTCTAGACACACTAATAGACCATCTGTAAAAATTTCATAAATTTTAAAGCTTATTTAGTACTTCTAATTGTGCTCTATAAGTGCCTGTGGACACATTTTTCTTAGAAATACTGAATTTCAAAAATTTTCGAAAAAAATTCTAAAAATTCATGATAAAATTCTAATTATTTTTCTAAGTTTAAAAATTATTTTTATGGAATTTTTGACCATTCTATGATTTATTTCTTAATTATCAGTATTTATTTTAATTTGTATATCTTTATTTTTATTGAATTATTGCTTATGTGCTTTAATTTGAATTATGACTTATGTGAATGATATGTATGGATCAAATCTCTGTAATATAAGGCAGAGATATTAGTAGAAATTATACTGGTGCTCAAATACTTGAGACCAGAATGAACCTTTAGAAATTAATATATTAGTGAGTAATGTAAAGCAAGGGACATGCAGTGGCATGACACCCTGTTAGGGAAGCTACAGTTTGGTACGCTGAGGAATGAAAGGCAGGGACCCATTTGGGAGGTCTCGGGGGTAGGCATCGAGTGGTGAAAGTCCTAATAGCCAGGGTAGCGCCCGTGAGCTGGGATATTCACCTGACCAAGCTCGATAACCCCGACAACTGCTCAGCATTCCAGGATTGGTTTGAGAGTATGCCTCTATAAATGGACGTCCTGACTGATATTTGTTCCTCATTGATGATGAGGACTGTACCATGTGATGATGTTGATGAAGTATATGTACTCCCAGTCACTTCCCAGGTTCTGTTAAGAACTATTACTCACTGATGGGAAGTATGGATCCATACCAAGTCAAGGGTAGTGTAGTATAACTTAGAATAAACCCTAGGTTCCCTTCATTAATTGTATTTAAATTCCTACCATACATGTGAAAGTGATTTAGAACAAATCACCTCACTCCATTATTTTTGTTATGCATCTTGAATCGTGATTATTGAAGATGATAACAATGCCTGATGATGCTGAGGAAGAGCCAGAGGATACTTATCCAGATTTGAAGACCTAGTTTATAATATTTTCTTAAGGGATAGGGTAGATAAATACTGCTCTGTATAGGATCTTTTTTTTATGTATATATTGGGTTAGGTAGTATATGTCTTTTGATGTATTTTTGTTTTCTCTTCGACTATTATGTACTACTCAAACCATGATGTACAGTTGGATATATATATATATACATAAGCAGTTTTTATCATTTCACTTCTATTTCTAAATTCTGTTTTGCTAGTATAAAAAAAATAAAAATTTTACTCACATTTTTATCAACTTAAAGTAATAATTAAATTAATATGAATTATATTTAAAATTAAAGGAGTGTTACAGGACACATGAAGAAAGACTGCATAAAGTTTAAGAACTGGCTCGATAAGAAAGGTATTCCTTTTGTATTTGTTTATTATGAATCTAATATGATTAGTGTTAATCATAACACATGGTGGATTGATTCTGGTTCTACAATCCATGTTTCTAATACCTTGCAAGGTATGGAAAACCTAAGGAAACCAGTGGGAAGTGAACAATACATCTATTTAGGAGGAAAGATGAGTTCACATGTGGAAGCTATTGGGACGTGCAATTTAACTTTAAGCAATGGGATTATTTTATGTTTGGAAAAAAATTTTTATGTTCCAAGCTTTTCGAAGAATTTAATTTCTGTTTCAAGACTTGCAACTTTGGGTTTTTCTTTTAATTTCTCGGACACTGGTTTTACTTTATCCAATAAATATGGAATTATTGGTTTTGGTGCATTGATTGATGGTCTTTATGAAATTAAATTACAAAATGCTGCTTATAATTCTATGCATGTTACTACTGGGTTAAAACGATGTGTTGTGAATGAGAAATCCTCTATGTTATGGCACTGGAGATTGGGACATATCTTCATTGAGAGAATTAAGCGATTAGTGAATGAAGGAGTACTTAGTACTTTGGATTTTACTAATTTTGAGACTTGTGTAGATTGTATTAAAGGTAAACAAACTAACAAGTCTAAAAAGGGTGCAAAGAGAAGCACAAATCTATTGGAAATTATACATATAGATATTTGTTGTCCAGACATGGACGCAAGTAGTCCAAAATACTTTATCACCTTTATAGATGATTATTCACGATATATGTATCTCTACTTATTTCGTTCTAAGGATGAAGGTTTGGATGCCTTTAAATTTTTTAAGGCTGAAGTGGAGAAACAATGTGGAAAGCAAATTAAGATTGTGAGATCTGATAGAGGTGGAGAGTATTATGGTAGATACATGGAGAATGGACAAGCACCTGGTCCATTTGCGAAGTTTCTTCAAGAACATGGGATTGTTGCCTAGTACACTATGCCTGGTTCTCCGGATCAAAATGGTGTGGTAGAAAGAAGAAAATGAACTTTAATGGACATGGTGAGAAGTATGAGGAGTAACGCAAAACTTCCTCAATTCTTGTGGATTGAAGCACTAAAGACGACTGTGTATATATTAAATCGAGTTCCAACCAAGGCTGTCTTAAAGACACCTTTTGAGCTATTCAAAGGTTGGAAACCAAGTTTGTGACATATACGCGCTTGGGGATGCTCGTTTGAAGTGAGAATTTATAACCCACAAGAAAAGAAACTAAACCCAAGGACTATTAGTGGGTATTTCATTGGATATGCTGAAAATTCCAAAGGGTATAGATTCTATTGTCCGACACACAGCACTAGGATTATGGAATCAAGAAATGCAAAATTTCTTGAAAATGACTTGATTAGTGGGAGTGATCAGTTTCAAGACATTATTTTTGAAAAGGATCACTATGAAGCTCAACCCTCTGGATCAAGTGATAGATTAATTGTCATTCACACCCCTCAAGTACAAACGGGTGTTAGACAACCAGTAATTGAAGTTCCACAAGTTGTTGAAAACAACCCTGTAGATCAAGTTGTTGATAAGGAACAAGATTATGTTGAACAACCAGTTGAACAACAAATTCCTCAACAAGATAATGAGGCAACATTAAGAAGATCTACTAGAGTTAAGAGGTCAACAATTCCTAGTGATTACGTCGTGTATCTACAAGAATCAGACTACAACATTGGAGTTGAAAATGATCCTGAAACGTTTTCACAGGCCATGAGTTTTAAAGAATCAAACTTATGGTATAATGCCATGAAAGAAGAGATGGATTTTATGGCGTCTAATCAAGTCTAGGATCTCGTTGAGTTGCCTAATGGTGTAAAAGCCATTGGATGTAAATGGGTCTTTAAAACAAAGAAAGACTCACAAGGCAACATTGAGAGACATAAAGCAAGACTTGTTGCCAAAGGATTCACTCAAAGAGAAGGAATCAATTACACAGAGACTTTTTCTCCTGTATCTAAGAAAGATTCTCTTCGAGTAATTATGACATTAGTAGCTCAATTTGACTTTGGATTACATCAAATGGTGTGAAAACAACATTCCTTAATGGTGATCTAGAGGAAGAGGTTTACATGAAACAACCTGAAGGATTCTCCTCTAGTGATGGTGAGCATTTAGTTTGCAAGCTTAATAAATCCATCTATGGATTAAAACAAGCTTCTCGCCAATGGTATTTAAAATTTCATAAGGTCATCACTTAATTTGGTTTTGAAGACAACATCATGGATAATTGTATATACCTGAAGGTAAGTGGGAGTAAGATTTGTTTTCTTGTGTTATATGTGGATAATATTTTACTTGCGACTAATGATAAGGGATTGCTATATGAAGTGAAGCAATTTCTCTCAAAGAACTTTGATATAAAAGATATGGGAGATGCATCTTATGTCATTGGCATTAAGATCCATAGAGAAAGATCTCGAGGCATTTTGGGTTTGTCTCAAGAGACCTATATTAACAAAGTCTTAGAGAGATTTAACATGAAAGATTGTTCACCGAGTGTAGCTCCCATTATGAAGGGTGATAGACTTGATTTAAGTCAGTGCCCTAACAATGATTTTGAGCGGGAACACATGAAAAATATTCCATATACTTCAGCTATTGGAAGTCTTATGTATGCTCAGGTTTGTACCAAACCTAACATTGCATATGTTGTTGGAGTTTTGGGAAGATATTAGAGTAATCCAGGTGTTAACCATTGGAAAGCTGCAAAGAAAGTAATGAGATATCTTCAAAGAACAAAGAACTACATGCTCATATACAAACAGACTGATGACCTGGAGGTATTTGACTACTTCGATTCAGACTACGCTGGTTACGTTGATTCTCAAAAATCAACATCTGGTTATATTTCCATGCTAGTTGGTGGGGCTATATCTTGGAGAAGTGCAAAGCAAACCTTGACTGCTACTTCCACTATGGAAGCTGAGTTTGTCTTTTATTTTGAGGCTACCTCGCATGGTGTATGGTTGAAGAGTTTCATATATGGACTTAGAGTTGTGGACTCTATTTCTAGACCATTAAAGTTGTTATATGACAACTCTGCTACTGTGTTTTTGGCTAAGAATAATAAAAGTGGAAGTCGAAGTAAACACATCGACATTAAATACTTAGCCATAAGAGAATGAGTTAAGGAAAAGAAAGTGGTCATTGAACACATTAGTATTGAGTTGATGATTGCTGATCCATTAACTAAAGGCATGCCACCAAAGAATTTTAAGGATCATGTGATACGAATGGGACTTGGTTCCGTGATGTGATTTCATTGTACGTACATTTATTATTATTAATGAAACTCTTATTCAGTTTGATGTTTTCTCATATGGTTTTGTGCATATATTTGTTTTGAGAAATATCATTAAGATTAGATCCAGAATAAACATATGGTTTATTCATTAAGTTAAAGGGTAATATTAAGAAACTTAATATATTGTGATACATGGAAGATAATACTCATCATTAGAGGACCTATCACCATGATTCGTGTATTTTGTTTCTTGTTATGGTTAATAATGGGTTAAATGGATCAAGTGGGAGAATGTAACATATTTTTCGTTACAGATGATTGAATGAATTTTCCGTTACTGGCCATTCAAATTCAGAATCAATGATAGGAATTCCATTACAGTTGGGTATTGATTCTATTGTTTGAATTTGAAATCAATGGCTGAATATGGTTCATTTTTCAGTCAAATACGACCCATTAATTTTAGCGAAACGTTCAGGGACATTAATTCGCGCTATTATGTCAATTGAAGTCTATAATGGACAAAGCTCTATAAATTGGAGGTGCTCTTTGTTTTGGATCATTGTGCCTACTCCTCTCTTCAGAAAAACACACCATCGAGTTTGAGTGAGTGAAGGTCCAGAAAAGTCAAAACAATGAGGTGGAGTTTAAAGTAATGGCTGGAGGTAAGTACCTTAATCTTATTATTTGTTTCTGCTTATTTTTTATCTGAATGTGTTGTTTGGATTTATAACATGTTTAGATCATTTACCTAAGTTTACACAATCATCTCACTTTCTATCCCTTTTCTCTTCTTTTCACTTTCTTTTCTTCCATTGTCTTTCCTCTATCTTTCTTTCCTCAACCAAACAAAGTGTTAGTGAAAGATGATAGTGTAAATAATGTTGTTTTTAGTGACACATTTTTTATTTTCAACACATTTTTTATTGGTTGAATTTCATGTGAATTTTGCTAATTTTGAATATTTAGTGAAGTTCACATGAATTCTATGTAACAAGAGAGTATATCGAAAAGAGGATATTAGAAAGTATGACCTTATTTATTTATTGTTTTAAAAAATGATTTTTTATTTTCTAAAATATGGGTTTGTTCCTTCTTCGAAAGTGCTTGTCTCTGGAGCACATTTCCGTTTTAAAAAAATTTGTCCTTTAGACACTTTAACAAAGTATTTGAAAAAGAAATAGAAGCAAAGAATGAGAAAATATCTCTCAATCGTTTCGGCCTTTTGATTTTAAAACATTTGTTTTAGAAACAATTTTTAAAACTTAAATAGATTTTGAATGAGAAATTGTTCGCTGGCTAGTGTAAAATTGTTTTAAAAAACAATTTTTAAAATAAAAAACTGATTAATGAATCAAATAGACCCGATGTTATGTTATTCGCGTTTCTCTAATTGCTATTTAGGCATTTGCAAATAAAAAATAAATAAAAATGAGGGGTGATTCACCTCATTCAATGGTTTGCATGCCCTCAATGGCTTTTGCGACAGAAAATATTAAGATAAAAAGATTAATGGGTGTTGTAAATAAGGTAAGATGAAGTATATGTTGTTTGAATTCACGTTGAATTATTTAAAATCATGTTTACATATTAAGTAACATAATTCTAAGCAAATGTTTACATATTTGATCTTACGTTGAGAAGTTGATTCTTTGTTTAAAATTGGTTGAGTTAAAATAACTTTAGCTAGCTGTTGCGTTGAATAAAAAAATTTATACTAAATTTTAATACTAACTTACTTTTAGAATAAATATATCCAAATTAAACATACATTACTTTATTTTAAAATCAATTTTAACAAAATTTGATTATACAAATAGCTTATTTGGTCACGCGTTACAAACATGCTTTTTCACATTTGAATTTAAGCTGCTAGTTGTAGCTTTTGCATCATTTATTCATTTGATGTGATTTATTTCCTGCCCAACATATTTCTAAATGAAGAGAAAATAAATATTATTAAAATTAATTTTACAAACACTCACTTAAACCCACACGAAAAGGTTTTGATTTTCACTTACTATAAGCTCAATGGTAATATACTAGTACTAACTTTCATGCTAGAAGAACAGGATTCAAATCTTCTGTTATGACCTCACTTTGATGGTAAAGAGAAAGGAAAAAAATTGAAAGAAAAAGGCTCAATTCATTTCTTGTTTTTCATAGATCATTTTGATTTGCATTTCTTGTCTTCATTCCCGTGGACTAAGAAACAATCAGAATAGAATTTCCAGACAAAAGAATTAGATATTCTATCTTTAAACGTGATGCACATAATTAATGTCCATATATGCATATCTGTGTCCAGTATAGGAGATTCGATCATTCGACCAATTTTTCGAGTCTTGAGGAAAGTCAATTGCACAAAGTCAACCAATCAACAGTATCTTCTTCAGAGTTAAGCATGACATTAATTGTGAATATCAATTGGCTTCGACTCCACTCTCCAACATTAACCGGGTGTTTGGATGGGGACATTTATTAGGATAATTCATTTTTTTAATGAATTTAAAAATTTTTAGGGAAAAATAAGTTGTTTGGATGAGAAATTTAAAAAGAAATTAATTTTGATATTTTAACAAGATACTTCAATTCACTAAAATAAAAGAATTTGAAATACTTCCAAAAAATAAAGAATTTGAAATTCTTTTTCACACTTTTGCATGCTTTGCTCATGCTCTCACACCCTCTGATTACTTTCCACTCTCTCACTTTGTTCTCTTTAGTCGCTTTCTATCTTTCACGCCTTGGTCGCTCTTTCTCTCTCTCTAGCTCTCTGGTCGCTCTCTCTCTCTTTGTTTAGAACCTCCTCTCTCGCAGTTCGAATTTCTTGCTCTCTCATTTGTTATCTAGGGTTTATTGTTTCAATTTGTGTTTCTATTTGCATTTATTTTTTGCCTAATATCTATATGGTTTGATTCAATTTGTTGTTTATATTTACATTTCTCATTTGCCTACTATCTGTTGTTTATATTTACATTTCTCTTTTGTCTAATATCTATATGGTTCGATTCAATTTGTTTTTATTTATATTTTTCTTTTGCCTAATATCTATATGTTTGTTTATTAGTTTAGTAAGTTCCTGAAATATGTTCGTAATAAAAATGTATTACAGAAAATAATCTAGATAATAGCAGTTGCTATAAAATTAGCAAGTTCCTTATAATATGCTCTTGATAATAGTGATATGTGTGTCTGGTATTTATCAGTCAATATCAAAAACTGACTTTAATTTTGTAAATTCGGGTTGATTCTAAATTTGCAAAAGACAAATACGCATAGTTAGTTTAAATAATTTAAAATGATATATAAAATTATGTTTGGCTATGTTTGTAATCACTGGTTTTAAGAATTGATTTTAATTTTGTAAATAAATTTTTTAGGTAAAATATAGTTTTAGTCTTATAAATATGATTAAATTTGATTTTAATTCTAAAAAAATATTAATTTTAATTTTCATTAATTATTTTTTTTAAATAGTCATAATTTATTACTATTTATTGATAGTATAATAAGTATTTAGGCATTTTTTGGTGAATAATAAGTATTTAGGTATGTAGCATTAGAACGATTCTTTATATGATATAATAACTAGGCGCATGTCTGTCACTGTTAAGCAGTGACAGAAAATTTTTAAAATTTATAAGAATGAGAACTAATAAAAAAAGAAGAAGAAGGAAATCAATAAATAATTTTGAAGAAATAAAAGTAAGTTAATTATATTTATAGAGACTAATAAAATATTTAAATTTAATTTTTTTGGTTTGTCATTTTTTAAATAAAAGTTATTTAATTCTTAAATTATTTTAATTTAAGTTGTACGTATATTTGAAAATCTACTTAAATTTGGCTGAATTTGAGTTAATTTGATTTAATTGTAGTCTTAATTTTTTGAATGGAGAACTTCACTGAGTTTTACTATTATCTATTTTCCTTTTATACATATTCTAATCAAGTAAAAAATATTAAAATAAAATGAATTTCATTCATCTTAAAGATGTTTCAAATATAAAAGTTAAGTTGAAAGCATTATATCATTCTAAGTATTATTTTTAATGCACTTTCTATCTTAATTTGTATAACTAGGCACATTAGATTTACATCTTAATCTTGCATTGTCCATTGAAAATTATTGCAAATATAAATTCATTTAAAATCAATTTATGTAAATTGTTAAAATTTTGCCCCTTTACTTTATCTTTCCTAATTCGCCACTATCTAGTAAATATGAGCATTCCTATAAAGCGCGTTGCCAATATCTAAGTTTTAGAATAATTTACATTAGTATCTCCAAAGATTTTTGAGATTGCATATAATTTTTTTTAACGTTTACAATAATCTCTCTTATAGGGATACACAGTATAATGTTTTTCAAATATTCAAAAGAGTTAATATAATGTATAAAGGATGTCATGTAATGTTTATTAAACAATTCAAGGGGTTAGTCTAAGAGTTAAAAAAATAATATATCGAACGAAATTTGACGAAACATCAAAAGGTATCAATATAATTTATTCTAAGTTTTATGGCTTACTCTTTGAGACTTCAATGATAATTTATTCTAACTTTTAGGACTTGCTCTTTGAGACTTCAATGTCTTGGTAGGTTGTGCTGAACATGTTAGTTTTGCCTCAGAAGCAATAAATAGTGTTATTGACTTATTGGATTGGAAGATTAGTAGTACATGAACTTCTATGAATTATAGTATTAAACGGAGTCAAGACGATGTAGCAAATAGCAATGTCACCTAAGCCTAAACTCTTTCTCCTCTTTCCTTATTTACAATTCTCTGTACTTTTTTTCAACTATATATTGTCTCATAAGGAACAATTTTTATTTTTTAGAATCCAATTTTAAAATTACGTTTCTTGATCCAAAAGTCGTTCGGTTATTATTTTATATGGAGTTCAAGTCCAAATTCAGATCAAGTTCTCGTATATTTCAGGTTGAGTTCCACAATTAACCAAAAACCAAAAAAAGGTTGAGTTTCCCAAATTTTAGGCCTGGAATCGAGTCGGCCCATGACATTGTTGTTGACCCAAAAAAGGTTCCTGCTATTCCCACCGTTTTTTTGGCTAAGTCCACCATACTTTATTAAAAAAGAGTAAAATATTTATTTTGTCATTATTCTCTTTTTATTCTCTTCTTCTCACCTCACCCCTTGCTTTATTAACAAAGATATATTTTTGTTGTGTTAATTTAAAAAAATAACACAATGGAAATATATTTCCATTGTGTAATTAATTTGCAATATAAGTTATCTTTTTTTAAAAAGTTACCTTTTAATATCAAATCAATTATGATATAAATTATCCTTTTTAATTGAAATCAAATTAATTATGATATTAGTTATTATTTTTAATAGTAATCAAATTAATTATGATGCAAATTACCCTTTTTAATAGTATCATAATTAATTTGACTACTATTAAAAAAGGTAATTTGCATCATAATTCATTTGATTATTATTAAAAATAGTATCATACTTTTTTTTAAAATTGTATCATAATTAATTTGAGTACTATTAAAAAGGATAATATACATCATAATTAATTTGATTGTTATTAAAAATGGTAAATTGTATCGTAATGAATTCAATTTCAATTAAAAAAGGTAATTTATATCATAATTAATTCAATTAATATTAAAAAGGGTAAATTGTATTATAATTAATTTTATTTTATTTAAAACTTTAATTTGTATAATTGATTTGATATTAAAAGGTAACTTTTTTCTTAAAAAAAGTAACTTATATTCCAAATTAATTACACAACAAAAATATGTTTTTGTTATGTTGTTTTTTTCGAAAAGAATTAACACAAACAAAAATATGTTTCTGCTGTTTTATAGGGGTGTGCCTGTCCTATACACAATGAAAACACATTTCTATTGTACGCATTTCCGTTGTGTATTTTGTACAACAAAAACATGTTTTCGGCAAAAGTATTTTGGTAAAAAAAAAATTAAACGATATAAAGGATGAACTTAGCCAAAAAAGGAGAAAAATAGTAGCCCCCCCCCCCCCCCCAAAAAGTTATTTTGACGTGTTTTGGACCTTTTTTTATATATGTATTTTTTTTTTATAATCATGTTATAGGTACGAAATATCTACCAATTTGGCCAATGATTAATTTATATCGGAGAACTAAACTAGGCACTTTTATCAAGGTCTCATTTCCCAACCATGTTTTTTCCCTTTTCGTTTAGCTATTTGCATATTAAAATGCTTTAGAACATCTAGATAATTTTTTATTACAAAATTATAATATTTTAACCCTTGTGTTGTTCATTTTCATGCGTGTTGTTGCATCAAAAAAGTTATGCAAAGAGACAATAAAAGAGGTAATTAGTTTTGAATAATTTTTTATATCATAAAAATGAGTATTATAATAAGAGAAATACTAGCAACACACTGTCTAACACATTTTTTGAGCGCACTTTTTATTATTATTTAAAATTTATTATAAAAACACAAAATTTTGTGGGTCTCACTTTTTATTTATTGAGTCATATTCATTTTCAATAAATTTTAAAAAATAATAATGAATGTGTTACTAGCACTTTTCATATAATAAATAATGTAAAATCAAGGTACAATGTCCTATTCTATAAATTAGGAGAATGGAATACGTTTGACCTTAAAAATTAATCTACAAATTAATCCGCATAATAAAAAACTACAAATCAGTTAAATATTTTTTTTATGTGAATTCAAAACATTAAAATTGATTTCTAAATCAATTTGGAGGATCAATAGTGATCTGTCTAAGATGGACAATCTTGATGTGCTCAAAGTAAACTATTGATGTGTCCAAGGTGTCTAGCTATTTTTGGACTAAGCTTCTGAGAACATTGACTTTGGTGTACTTCAAGTGAACTGAGGTTCAATATCTCCTAATTTCAATGGTGCTTTGATGAGGCTTAGATGCCATGGAAAATAAGTGGGTATATGTAAAAGATATTTTGACACTCAAGTTCGTATTACACCAAAATGACGATATATATTAAATTTTTACTTACTACAGTATGTTGGCAATATATACAAGACTAAGAGATAAGCTGGATTCTCCAGCGTGGGGCACAAACCCTTTCACGAGTAATAATATCCTATTTTGGTGTAGCAAAAGGAACAATTTTACCCCTGATCGAGGTGTAATCCACTGTTCATGTGCATATGTGAAGATTCTTATTACAAGTATTGACATCTGTCAACACTTTTGATTTTGGGTCAATCCAATGCTTAGGCCTAAAAAGGTCATTATACGGATTGGCCTTAAGTCCAATTTGTAACAAATAGTGACAAACTCATTTTAAAAGATTAATTTAGATTTTTTTTTTCATTTATATTATGCATATTTTTTGTGTTAAATTATGAGGGCCTAAAATAGAAAATAAAAAATAAAAATTGCATAGTGAGTACGTTGATAACATTAAAAATTACCCTCCTGTAGCATTTTTCAAATTATGGTACGCAAATTGTTACAGGGCTGTGAAACTGAATGTAGCCCGCTGGTGTGAACGGAAGTTATCTTTCTCTTCACTTCCATTAGTGAAAGTACTAGTGTACAAAGTTTGGGATATCATTTCTGCAAGACCAAAAAAATGGGCGGAACATTTTACACAAGAGTATACAAACCAGATCTACAACCATGCACATCCAATGCCAAAATAAAAAAAAATGAAATGTAACCCAAAAAAATAATAATGAGGTTAAGGTAAAACCATATTCTACACGTCATACACCTCTGCTTCACTCTCCGTAGATTCTTCTCTCATGTGATCAGTAACACAAATCTTGGTCTCTGGCTGATCAGGATCAATGAAAACTTCGTCTGTGGCTGACAAGGAATTTTTGTGATGATTCCCATGGTGCCTTGATTGAAGGAAATTTGTTAACACTTGCATTATGTCCCTCGTAGAAGGACGTTTACTTGGGGCACGGTTGATGCATTTGTAAGCAAGTGCTGCCAGTTCATTCAGTTCTTGGACATCAAAGTTTCCCTGAAGCCGAGAATCCACAATTTCCTCCCAGCCAACTTTTCCCTCGGTATTCATTGCTGCCTAATCATCCATCAATAGCATTCATTAGCCTAGAAAATGAGACGTGCATGATGTGTTAAGTGAACAACGCCGACAACTATATTTGACTTTGACATGTTTTCTTTCTTGACTACCACAGTGATCATTCATTCAACCAAGGTATGACAATTTCATCAGATAGAATCATCAAACAGCTAATAATAGATAGGTAGATGCTAACGAGGGTCTTTATTAATGAAAAGACAAAACTTAAATGAAGTTCCTCAGGTGGTTTTGGTGTTGTTCTCTAATTAAAATTGGAATTTCAGCTCAATAACTTATCTTGATATTTAATGCAAATCCTTATTACGCATATTATCGAGGTAAAACTCAATTTCCGATTGAAGAACAACACCAAAACATCTACAGAACTTTATCTAAGTTTTGTCCCTAACAAAAATGAAAGTATTTATTGTAATAAAAATACAAAATCATTTAATACTAACTTTTTAAGTAATTAGACACATTAAATAGGGTGTATTAATTGCTCTTTAACCAGTACTCTTAGTGTGACCCTTATAGATTTCTTCAAACAATTTAACTTGTTTTTGTATGTTACGCACTATATATCTCCCAAAATTAACCACCATTTCCATTATCCTCAGTATACTTAGAAGGGAGAGAAAGTGATCTTACAAGCTCAACATATTCCATTAGACCCTGCTGCGGGTTTCTGCCAGCTATAATTTCAAAGAGCAACACCCCAAAACTGTATACATCACTTTTCTTCGTGAATGTTCCTGAAGATATATACTCGGGGTCAAGATAGCCAAAGGTACCCCGAATAGCTGCATGTTTATCCACCATCTCTTCTCTTGAAAGTCCAAAATCAGCAACCTGCTTGATTCAACATTAACAACTACAGATTAAGAAGCATCCTAAAAACAATAAATGACAGCACTAATAATGTACAGTTAGGCATTTAGCGTGTATAGGGGTGTGTGTCTTTGATGCGGGCTACTTTTTGTGATAAAGATGACGGATGAGTAACAAGGACATACCCTTGCCCGCATGGATTGGTCCAATAGAATATTGGAAGATTTGATATCTCGATGGATTACAGGAGGAACTGCCTGAAGCGACAATACATACAAATGCAATTATAACACTATACAAGTTATAATTAGATTGGTGCATATCACATGGAAACTTACCCCATCATGAAGATACTCCAAGCCTCTTGCTATATCTAAAGCTATGTGAACCCTCAAATCCCAGCACAGTGCTTCATTCTCATCACCTGAATATAGACACAAGAAAAGCATATTGTTCAATCTATTATTGCACATCCAATACAGCAAATGCATTTGGAACTTAAAAGGAATGAAACAAAAAAGGAAAAAAGAAAAAGAAATAAAATGCATCAATTGAAAGGCAGACAATATAATACACTACTATTTCACCAGAGGATGCAGAGCAAAATAATTTGAAGACAATAACATGTGGTCAAGGGTATGGAAGGACATATGTTGGAACAGGTCAGACCCTTAAATGAGTTTTTGTATCTCGAGAGATTAATCTCTAGCTCTTGGCCAAGGACAAGAAAACAGATTCATATTTCCATGAGCACATTCAGGGACAAAAGTTTGTATAGAAGAAAGTCTACGCATGTCATGCAAAAGGATAGATAGATGACTTACTATACAAGTGGGATGCCAAGCTACCCTTACTCATGTATACATATACAAGCATATGTTGCCCCTTTTCTGCACAATATCCAACCAAATTCACCAGATTTCTATGGTGTAACCTTCCCAACAACATAACCTGAGAAAATGTAGAACATAAAAGGTTACAATTGAAAATTACCTTGGAGTAAAAGGAAAGGCAGTACAGAAAATGAATGTATATGATAAGGACAGTCATGTCAAACTGCTATATCACCAATTGCTCCAACAGTCATTAACTTCAGCCGAAAGTAAACATACCTAGTTAGCTGCTAACTATTTATCTGAAGTGTAGCGCACACAGAAACAACAGATTTTTTTAATTTTTTTTCCAATTTAGGATATGGCAACAGTCATGTTTTTTAATATTGTAATTTTCCAAAATGATATTTATACACCAATAATTCACATTACTCCAATATTTTCTTCAGCAGTCTGACTTCATAAATTTTCTGAAAGTTACCAAATCTAACACACACTTGACCCTGTAATTTATGTCACGAAACACTGCATAATTCTATCAGTGGTGTGGTCAAAGTAATGGTAAATGACATTAGCAACCAACCTCTGTGTGAAATTCTTTCTCCCCTTGCTTAGAATTAGTTGCAAGAACTTTAACTGCAACAGTCGCACCAGTAGACATCTGAGCTTTATAAACAGGACCAAATGCACCTTGTCCTATGACTGTGGTAAAATTGTGTGTAGCCTTCTGCAAATCCCTGAAGCATAATTCAATAGAAAGAATGAAAAACGCAGTCAGTTTATAGGGTTTAAACATTTTGAATTTCACTCTTAATAACAATTTGTAGTCACTAAAATTTAAACATTTCCAAACAAAATATTTATGTTTTGGCTGTATCTTAAAAGACAGATATGATGAGTTAAAACTTGAGATATGCATATGCATTTATGTAGCAGAGGCATATCAAGCATGAGTCAAAAAGGCACATCCCTACAATCAATCAAGCATCTATTTTAACTAGTATAACGCTTAATGGTATTAAAACTAAGGTTCTAAAGCCATCTTTTCCCTTTTTTCCATGTCTGATATTCAAATGTTTCAACCTAATTACTTCAGACTATTTCTCTTCAAAGCACACAGATCATGATTCATGAAGCATGCAATGCAAGTTTAGTGGACCACTTCACATTCCAAACTGAGAAAATAAACAGAAAATTATCCTTAGTCTCAAGCATATTAAAATAGGCCCCATCCCGAAACGAAAAGTAAGGCAAATGAAGGCAGCTTCATATAAGAAACAAGCTCTTACTTGTATGCATATTCAGGTAGTCCAGATGCTGGGACCATGTTACTCTTCTTAAACCCATCAAGCCAAAAGGGCATGCTATACCTTCTTGACTTTACAGGTGATGCTGGACCTATGGTTGAGTCTGACAGAATGGTGCAAGAATCAGCACCATTTGTGCGGATGGGTATAGTAGCATCCCTTCTAGAACTGCTATTGCCTATCTGTGAACAACGCTTCCGATGGTACCTAAGGCAGAAGAATGCAAAAATTGCCAAAACTAGTCCAATAACCACACCTATGGAAACCCCAATAATCAGTCCTACTGACACGTGTTTCGTCTCCTTTTCATTGTTATAGGCCTGCCAAAAGGTACATCAAGCACACAACAAATCAAGGTTAATATTTAAAAACATGACATCAGTAATGGACTAATGGTTAATCTTGACACCTGATTCATTATAGTGAGCATTAACTGGTCAAGTGTAGGCTATTACTCTGAATTTCAAAGCCCTGAAAAATTGAAAATAAACTTAGACCGTAGATCATTCAAAATCACAATCACTGTGTAGAAAATGTAAGCTAGAGCTTGGCATGGCTGTGTTGAACAACAAAGCAAATTGTAAAAAGAATAAATGAATGATTTACCATAACCACCCATCATGCCAACCCAAAAATCTTAATTTATGTCACAATTATACAAAACCCAAGGAATGCAAGAAGCAGCATGTGCAAAAATAACTAACAAAAATGCAGTTCAATTCAGTCCTTCACCCACATGAAACATACAAATTTGCTTTCTTCCTATAACGCAAATCTCACAGTGCCAAAAAAAAAAAAATACAACAAATTCAGATTTATTAGAACCGGATCAACCCACTAATGAAATCCCAAATAAGGCTAACACAGGCATTAAACCAAAAATGCAGATAACTTATTTCCCTTCCCTTTGCTTTCATCTTCTCAGCTTTATAAAAGGAAAATTCTCATCAACCAAACAAGGACAAAAGAGAGAGAGAGAACAAACCCATCAAAAAATGAAGCATCAGCACAGAATGGCACAAACACAAAACACCCTTTATTGAAAAACATAGCCAGACAGATCAAAACACTGACAGCTATAAAGTTTGGCCAAAAAGTAAACATGTTCTGGAAAAACGCGTACCACGTTGGACCATAAACTCACCAGTTCATACGAGGTTTAAAAAAAAAAAAGAACAACAGAGGTAACCCTGAGACAGTGAGACAGTTACATGCTTTATGCTAGCACAGAACTCCAAAAACAACAACCACAAATTAAAAACTAAAGTGTGGCAGTTAAAACTGAGAAGGGATCAAAAAGTGAAGCAAATGTGACTGAGAATCCAAGGAGGTAGCTGAGAAAGAAGAATTCAAGAATCTGATATGAAGGTTGATCAGAAGCAGTTACAAACAACAAAAGCACAAAAGTGCACTGCACAGTGCACACGCAATTGCAAGGGATGTTTGAACAATTTGGACACGTGGGACCCTCACTTGTAGATTCAAACTTGATCATTTGCTGAAGGACCACTTCACTTCGTTCAATGCCTTTTCTTCTACACAGCAATGACTGGCTCCACGCTGTAACCAAACCCCAACAAAAAATTTTGTGTGTGTAGTGTGCGTTATCCATACAGAGAAGTAACGTACGTTGTGCGTGCTTGCAATGCCAACATCATCATAATATCAAAGTTTGATTTTTGTCTTGGATGTGATATATGAAGTTTTGATTCTTGTTGTCCATGCCACCTTGATGAGGTAAATCCATGTCCCGTTGGAAATTTTTGTGAGTAATGCTAAATCTTTTCAAAACATTTTTCTTTGAGAAAGTATTAAATTAAAGGTTAAATTAATTTGTATGTCGCTGTAGTTTTATGGAGTTTTCAATTAAGTCTTTATAGTTTTTTTTTTTTTTAAATTATAGTTTAAAAAATTTGTAATTAAATCTCTATATGCTAACGGTGTTGGGAATTAAACTTCAACCTTGACGTTCACCAATAATACTAAAACTATTAAGCTAATAACTTCATTTAATATAAAAATAAAAATTATATTAAACAGGAGATTAAAATTACACATATATTTACTACTACTAAATTAAATAATATTAACATTATATAAACTATTAATATTAAAATTAATATTAATAAATATATAAAATATAAATTAATATATATTTATAAGATATTAATAATATTAAATTAATATAAATAAATATATGCTAAATATATAGTAATAATATTAATATTAAAATTAACATTAATAAATATAAATTAATAATATATACTAATGACCAAAATTACAAATATATTTACTACTAGTACATAAACAATATAATATTATAAAACAAAATAGGCAATAACTTGTACTTTTTAATACTATATATCTTAATTATAACTTAATCACTCTATTTTAAATAATTTTCTTTTTTATAAAATTGTGTTGTTTTAATTTTTTATTTTTTCTTTGTATATTTTAGTGACAGAAATAAGATATTATTATCGATGAAATAATTTTTAGTATATATTTCACTAAAAAAAGTGTATTTTTAATATATATTTATATATATAGTGAACTCTAAGGGTGGAGATTCAAACTCCATTCATGCTAATAAGTATATATTATTAATTTATATTTATTAATATTAATTATAATATTATTAATATCCTATATATTAGTATATATTTATTATATTTATTAATATTAATTTTAATATTATTAGTTTATATAATGTTAATATTATTTAATTTTGTAGTAATAAATATATGTGCAATTTTAGTCTCCCATTTAAGTTATATATAATATATTTTTATTTATATATCAAATAAAATCATTAACTTAGTGATTTTAATATTGTTGGTAAACTTCAAGGTTGGGGTTCGATTCTCAAATTCAATACATTTATTAATTTTTTTTTCCATTTGTGCATACTGTCTTCACTCGGACTTGATTATAAATAAGAGAAAAATTGGGAGACTAAAAGTGTAATTAAGTTAAATATAAATTAACAGAATTATAACACCGTTAGCGTGTAAGGATTTAATTACAAACTGTTTAAACTATAAGGACTTTTTAAAGTGTTTTTACCTATAGGGACTTAATTCAAAACTCTATAAAATTAGAGGGATCTGTGAATTAATTTAACCTAAATTAAAATATGGTTAACATGTTTGCACTAATAGTATAAAGCTGTTTTACACTATTATCCAATCACAAACCACCATATATAGTACGTTTGTTAACTTTTATAATAATTACCTTAAAAGTCATAACAACAGTGATTTGTGAGTAGTTGATGGTGGAAAACTTTTTACATTGACAGTGCATAACTATTAAACTCAACATTTAAAAGCATAAAATATTTAATGTTTTCTCATTTATATAATAATTAAGAGGATTGTTAGGGAATTTAATGGTTATGCACTGTCGGTGTAATTTTATAGTGTCAACCAATCAAAAATCATTGTTAGTATGACTTTTAAGGTAATTATTGTAAAAGTCAATAAAGTTACCATACATGATAGTTTGTAATTAGATAATAGTGTAAAACTATTTTATACTGTCAGTATATAGCCTATTTTCTCTTGATTAGGAAATTTAAAATTCTTTTTACTAAGTTTTGTACACGATAGCCTAAAGAATTAACAATAATTTTTTTTTCCGTATTATATTCCAAAATACATCACACAATATGTGTGTGTGCATGGCTAATTAGTTATTAGGTTTTGGCGGATAATAAGTTCGGAAAAAATGAGAACAGAAGTGATCTAGCTACTCCAACTGTCAACCTAACGCACCTAAATTACCAAATGTGATATGAAATAAAGGGAAGTGATGAATCCAAGCAAGAACTTAATTTGAGGAAGAAAACAAAATGAAGCCCACCTCTGACCTTCATGAAAATGACTTTGATTAACTCTTGAGAAATTGATTAATTAATTAAGATTTCAAGCCCATATAATGAAAAATAAAATAGACTTCTTTTATCTCGTATTCTAAAACCTAGACCATGAATTTCCTTCTATTGTTTTCCTTCTGTGTGTGTGATTTTGATTTTAACATACTAGAGTTTGTATACGTTATTTTCTATAATAATCATTCATAAATTGAACTTAGGTATCCATTGCAATAATTATTAAAAAAAAATAAAATTGTGACCTTTCCCTCAAACTAACCCCACTCTATTTTAAAACTAAATGTTTGGTTGGCCATTCCACCACCTTGAAAGGGCATTTCAATCAAACCCGCTGTCTAACAACGTTATCTTATTGCTTGCAATGAACAAAGACTTCGCGATCGTAAAATGCAAAGTTTTTCAGGACGACACCCAACAACTCGTTGGAATGCTACAATAGTTCTTGGTGGTGCACGTCTTATTGGACATTTTTCTTGCAGTTTTGATCTTCAATTATTTAATCTATATAGAATATTTATATAGTATGGATGAGGATATCAAGGTGCTTTTTATGAAAAAAAAATAAATTTGGCTAATGTTCTGGACCCCCTTCGAACTTAGCCACGTGGCCTGAGGTCCATGATAACTAACTTATACTTTGTTGTTTTATAAAGCATTATAGGCCTTTAGGTACAGATCTAAGTCTCATTATTCACCTCTTACAGACATTGACTTAAGCATCGGAGTGTTTTTGCAGGTAACAACCAGGTACTGCCACTAGCAAGAGCCGCCTGAAGCGTTCATCCCGTTCAAGGTACTAAAACACTCTCGAACAACTAATATTACAAGTTGGAGAGGTAGCATTTTTGGCCACTTCGAAGAAAAGCAAAAAAGAACACGACAGCATTTTATATTATAAATATGATTATGAGATGCTTGGATTAAACAAAGAGCTAATGCATTGTTTGGTAGAGTGTAAAATTGGAATGAGCAAGTATTGGATCATCAAATATTAATAGTACTTTTTAACTTTATCTATTAAGTGTCCTACACACAATGTTTTTAAAACTGGACCTGTTATTGAACCAGTCAAAGTACTGGTTTAAGGTTCAATAGTTTAATTGTAATTGAACTAATATTAATAAAATGATAATAATAATTAAATAATATACAAAATAATATTAAATAAATATAATATAATAGTTTTATAATACTAAAAACTAAAATAAAACAGCATTTTATATCTATTTATAATTCTTATGAAATAAGTGTTTTTATTTATTTTAAAAATGTTTTAGATTAAATTTAAAAATGAAAATAAAAAATAAAAAATTTGGCAACCACCTGTTCAAACAAGTTTTCTACACCGATTTTTTATCAGTTTTAGACCAGTTCTTGTTTGGGTCGAACAGATCGAGCCGGCTGGTTCTTTCTGGTTTTGAAAACTATGATCCTATACATGTAGGGATATAAAACGAAGCAAAATTGAGGGATGCAATTAATTATTGATAGAACGGTCGAGTCAGATGATTAAAACAAAAACTATTTTTAAAAAAAGCTCGACAAAACCTTTTGTTTGGTGTGGTAAACTGTATTGTCCCCAGCTCACAGCTCCAAAAAGCAAAATCGTTCGAGGCTTTTCAAGTTTGTTTCCGTAAGTTCCAGTGTCTATTGAGTTCTTGAAAGATTTGAAATAAGCTTTTGTAAAATTGAACCCTAAAAGGGTGATTATATATAAATTCTTTATTAGTAACTGTTGGGTTTTAGGCTTGATGATGATTGTTTATATCTGTGAGCGTGTGTAAATTATGTGTATTAGTTTGAATAAATTAAATGTCTTTAAATTGTATTTTAATTGTAATTGATTTGTTTAAATTTCCTTAAAAATGTGTCACAACTAAAATTTAATAGATGATATTTGACCGAATCTCAAACTTGATTAGATAAGATTTGCAATATATCGATTCCTTGATTATGAGTTGGGAGAAATATTAAGAATTAAATTATATTCTATTAATTATATGGAATTGTCTAACTTATCCCAAGTAAAAGTAGGATTAAACAACCCCATTTGAAATAATTGGTACAATTCTCTTTTGTACTATAAGATGGTCGGTTGCAAGTATTAATTATACCAATTATTTTAAATGGGGTTGTTTAACCCCATTTTTACTTGGGACAAGTTAGACAACTCTTAATTATACTTGAGATTTTTTTTTACTTTATTTTGATTAGGAACTAGTTTTAATTAGGAGGTGTAAGCGGGTTCGTCTCACCAAGGAAACTCGACCCAACCCAATTATATTTTTGCAGGTTGGGTTAAGTCATCGAGTTAGGTTAGATTCATTAGTAAACCCAATTAAAATCAGGTTAGGTTACGGATTAAGACATTTCAAACTCGATGAATCCAACCCAACCCAACTTGACCTCTTAGTTAATTAATAAAAAATAAAATATTATATTATTTGATACATTTTTAACACATTTCACTGAAGTTATTCAAGTTTTAATTTAATTTGAATATGCATTGGATGAGTTGAATTAATCAACTAATTGTATATTTTATTTTTCCTATTTTTTCTGATTTATATATTTTTTTTCTGAATTTTTCAAAATTTCAGATTTTTTATGTAACCCCGATTACCCATCTGACCCAACCCAATTTATAGTCGAGTTGGGTTGGGTTACTGCAGATAAAAAACTCAAACCCAACTCAACGCAACCTGATTAAATTTAATTAGGTTGAGTCTTAAATGAGGGTGAACCCAACCCAACTTGAGCCATTTAGACCCCTAGTTTTAATGAGAAACAAATCACTTTTCAATGTTCAAAATATCATTAATATGCTAATATGCCCAAATAGAGAAAGCTAGCAAGTACAATAGCACATAATAGGCAGTAACTATTGCAAACACTCCTCAACGAAAAATATTGCAAACAGAACTAGTAATTACTCTGAATTTGACCTATTTTACGAGTTGGATATTCTGTGAATTAAGAGGATATTCCTTAGAAAAGACTGTAGGTAAAATTTTAAAAACTTTTTAATATAAGATTAATTACTCTACTTTTGGTGGAGATAGAGGAATGTTTTTGTGGTGTCCTTGGAATAAAAAAATTACTATACATTATTTTGGGCTAAGGTAGAGGAAGTTTTGTCAAAATTCTTATAAACAAAACTTTGACACAAAGTAAAGAAAATCTCAAATCAATGTTTAAGGATTGAACGTAAGTCACTTGTTGTAGCTGCAACAAGCTTAATTAATTGTATACATGTGGTCAGAAACTCAGTGATAACAGAAAATACAGTTTACTTTGGATTAAATTTTTTAGTGTGTTTGGTAGCGCATTTGCCACCAATAGATTCACATAAACACAAAAGTAGAAAATACTAGCTTCTGCGTTAATTTTATCAAATTGACGTGAATTTCATATCAGACATGAGTAATTGACGTATCTCCAGACACATGGTTAGTCCCAAAACCGACCTAACTTGATCAATGAGCAGGAGATTTGAAATGCTATTCAATATGAAGGAAATTTACATGAAAAAAAAATGACATGTTAAATAATCATTTACAACCAATCATTGAACAATTCACACAGATAGATATAAAGATCGTAATGAACACGAAATCAACACATAAGCTTCATATATATTTTGTTAATGACAAACTTTGTACTTATGAGCATTATAGTCCTAATAATAATTAAATTGTAAAGGTCATCTTATTTGTTTGTATTAATAATAGCTTAGTTCTTAAAGTTGTTACTTTCTTAAAGTTCTTAATTATGTATTATTTAATCTATAAAAAGTTTGATTGTTTAAAATGTCATTTATTTATTAATTAATTTAACAATTAAAATATTTTAGTGCTTAAACTTAAACAACTATTTTTATATTTAAATTTTAATTAATAGATTTTTTATTTACCTTGACTTTAAAATGAGACAGCATTCCTTTCGATTAAACTTTTAGATGCCAAAAGAAATATTGATATGTAATAAAAATGCTGTATTTTAAAGTTATTCCTATTTATTTATTAATTGACATTTTATTAATTTAATATTTTTTTTATAAATAGAATATGAATCTCATATATTTTAGTACACCAAAAAAAAAATATATTGTCACATATAAAGGCCATAACTAGTTCTAAAAAAAATTATAAATAAATAAGGTATTAGAAAAATCCAAATAATAAAAAAATAATAATTAGGCATGTCAAATATTGGGCACATGATATTATAAGAATATCTACGTAATCAATACTATTAATAATATTTCAAATATAGTAAAAAAAATATTTTAAGTTTGTAATCTTTCATTGATAAATAATTTTATTTGTGAAGAGCATTTTTTATGTTTAATATATTAAAAAAAATCATTTTAATAGATATTAATTAGCTTTAAATGTAATTATCTTAATATAACTAAGAAGATTAAAAATATACGCATATTAAAGGCTTCCTTCTTTTTTTAAACTTAAATTTGTGAAAGTACCTAAGATTTTTTAGATAGCTTTGTGAAAATAAAGATGAGAAAAATTTACCTCACCAAATTGAAAGAAAATCAATGAATAAAAAATTAAGCGAAAAATCTATGATTATATGATTAAAAATTTAACTTATATTAATAAAAATTAATTGGTAAAAATAAAATTATAAATTTAAGTGAAAATTTTTCACTTATAAACAGCAAAAAAGTTTTGCTTACTAAGGAGAGGTTAATAAATATGTCTCTTACAAATAATACAGCATTTAGCTTTACCCTCTCATAGATCTCAACATATATATATATATATATTTATTTATTTTATTTTTTATTTTTATTTTTTTCATTTTTTGGATTTGACTCCTTTAAAATAAGTAAGAATAAAATAAATAATACTAGTGGTTGACAATAAAATCAATAGTTGATATTTCAGTATATTTATGATTTATTATATATATACATTATATCAACATTTTGGTTTTCTCATATGAAATTATTTATACTTAACTTTCTAAAATCAATTCCTCACTTTACAGAAAACCGCAACATTCTTTCATTTTAACGAGAGACATATGAGGGATGTATGACCATCAATTGTAGGAACATGTATATAACTTGAAGGCAAAGATACTAACTATCAGATTGCATGAGTTTGAAGGAATACCAGACTTTGTAGGCCCAGGTAGAGGTCTGAGAATCATGTGATTCACACACATGTAAGGGCACGTGCTATTGTTCTGTGGTTCCTTTGTTCCACTTCAATCTTCATCCTTCGTAAGCTTCGTTGCTTTGCTTTTAACATTGAATAAAATAGTTTTTTTTTCTTTTTTATTTGCGTGAGTTAGAAGGTATATATAATAGAAGTATGCTTGTTATTTGAGTGTTTGTAGGCTTATTGACCAAATTGGAGAGCTTTTAGGAACTATTTATTAAAATGAGACTGTTTTAAAACATATTATCAATGTGGGACTGTTTTAACTCTTGATCAGGTCAACATGCTAGTTAAAATAGTGTTTTTCATGATATGTTAGCATTTTCTTTCTTTCTTTTTAAAAAATATTGAACTGAAAGTCTACATGGTATCCATATTGGATAGGCTAATTTGATTAGTATGTTAAGAAGATGTTAGATTGGCATGTCCAACGTAGACACTACATTGACTCCCAGACCTTGATCCCTTGAATATGTATCATGTATACAACCTGCCTACACTATTAAAGTTTTCAATTAATTTTTTTAAAAAATTAATTATCTGCAACCCGTTTTTCACAATGGCATGTTCAGGTTGCACTGACACTGAAAACGCAAACGAAATTGACGTTTTCAGGTCTGCAACAGTACTTGCAACAACAAAAGAAACCATTATTTTTAAAAAAAGAAACGAATAAACAAACACGCAAATGGCACTATTGTTTTAGTTCTCATTAATAATGCCACTGTCATTTGTGTTTTCAGTGCTAATGCAACCTAAACACTCCACTAGGAAAAATGGGTTGCACATAATTATTTTTTAAAAAAATTGAAAATACTAATACTGTATGTGAGTTGTACACATGGCACGTATTTAAAGATCTTGGGGGTCTACATGGTGTCCACGTTAGACACACTAATTTGACTAGCATCTTCTAAACATGCTAGTCTGAGTAGTGTGTGTAATGTGAATATTACGTAGACTTAAAAAAAAAAAAACACTATTGTGTCATGGAAAACACTACTTTGATTGACCTGTTGACCTGATTAATGGTCAAAACAGTCTCACCTTAATATTATGTTTGAAAACAAAATCATTTTGATAAATAATTTTTAAAAGTGTCTCAATTTGGTCAACAGCCCGTACTTGTAAGTCTCTTTGACCTAAATTCAATATGATTTAAATTTAAATTTTAAAATAAATTAGTATTAAAGAATTATAAATTTTCTCAAGCTCAAATACGAATCCTAGCTTCTCATTTAAGCAACAAGTTTGGATTTTTCTTTCCCATTGTTTTCCTTTATTTCGTCATATTCTCTCTCTCTCTTTCTCTATATATATATAGAGAGAGAGAGGAGACTCAAACAAACGTCAACCATTGATTGAAATTTGAACACTATAATAGCTATCAGATCTAATTATGTTTAATAAAGAATTTAATTGCTCTCAATAATGCTATTTATTATACAATTTTAATAATTTTATGTTAATAATATATATTTCAAAACTAAAAGACGATAAAATAAAGTTATATATATAAATACTATAATAATAACATTTTCCTTCAAACATATAATAAAATTAAATATTATAATTATATTGTTATAAAAAGTTAGATATATTTCAAAACTAATGATTAAATAAATTTGTAGTTAAATTTAAAATGATTCATAATAATTTTTTAAAATTAACAATTAAGTATATAAATTATAAAAATAAATTATTATGTATATACATAAGTCTATTTTATTTTTTAATTTATTTACTTTAAAATACATTTTTTGAACAATAATAAATAAAAATAAACATTTTATTAGAAAAAGTTAAAGAACATTTTAATATTCAATTGAATTTTTTTAGCCAAATTATTTAATTGGTCATTTTAATTCTATCAAACGAAAAAGAGAAAAAATGAAGTTTAAAAATAAATAATATTTTCATTTCAATGTAATCATGCACATTCTTCAAATAGTCTAAATTAAAATAATATTCTAAATATTTCAATGTAATAATGCACACTCATACAATTAAAACCATTAAATAGTAAGGTAAATGCACCCTTTCCCTACACCATTTGCACTTTCCATTCCCCTCACCGTTTTTATTTTTTGAAAATAAATATCAATGCACAGCTTTTCAATTCTAGTTAATGTCTTTCCAGTATAACCTAATATGAATAGTAATTATACGATGGTTTTTAGTCTCTACATTGTTTCCCTTATTAATAAAAACCTTTCTGGTAGGTTTAGTCTCCAAAATAAATGGTGAAAGCTCCCATGCTTCATTTCTCTCTTTTATTAGCACACAGTTTCAGCCTTATTAGGACTTGGGGGTATAGGTAAATGAGTTTTGGTAATTTTGATTTATGTAATTTTTTTATTTATGTTGTCTTCTTAACTTTCTTCCTATTTTCTTTTCTTCTAATTGTGTTTGTCAAAATGTTGCATTACCTACGATTCAAATGACTTGCTTTTTTCTTTAATTCGCAATTGTTGGACTTGGTTTGTGTTCTATACATGAGTTTGGTTTGTGTTTTATATACATTGGTTTGTGCATTTTTTTTTTAAATCTCGATTTCATTGAGGGTTTTTGTCATGTTGTGTGAGATAGCTTTCTTGGAGGAACAATTCATCTCTTTTCTATGTATTTTTTCTAATTATTTTTTTTTCTTTTTCCCTATTTTTTTTGTTCATTAGATCTGTATTTTTTTTTTTTTACACAAATTCTATGAAGTTTGCTTTAATTTTCTAGATGCTTTGTGTTTTTGGATTTTATGGTTGTGAAAAAATGACATTAGATAAAAAATTTACCTAATTGAAGAAGTCACAAAGGATAATCATACCAAAACAAAAAGGCTTATAATATCCAGTAAGGTAATTTTTTTTTCTTTTAAGAAACTCTTATTTCCATAAATAAAGTTGTGTTACACTTATTTTGGGATTTATTTACACAGAGATGAAGAGACAATATCAATGAAAAAATGTTATGCATTATAAGAACTCAAACCAAATTGCAATAAGATTGACCCTTCTTAAACCTTTTTTATTTTAAGAATAGATATTTTTTTGTGTGCGTGTAAATAGATTTCCACTTGGGACTATGGAATTACATTGAAAAGGCGCATATATTAACTCCAAGGTGCGTAGTATAATTTTTTATTTATTTTCAAAGTTTAGGAAGTGGTAATGAAGTGCAAAATTAGATTTGACTCTTTTTCTTTTTCATGTTAGTTCTTTTCTTTTGCAGCAATGACTTAAGGAAGTGATTTATATCATTACACAACTTTATTCAATTTATTAACACTTTTTTTGTAACAATTTAAAATTATTTGTGTTGATTCATTACTCTTTTGCTCAATTTAAATATGAAATGTAACCTTTATTTTTATTATAAACTTTTTTTAGGTTGCAATCGAATAAAGAAGAATTATATAATAAGGAGTAAAAGAACAAGTTTTTGGAAGTTCTAAATATATAAAAAAAAGATTAAATTTATACCAACTTTTAGTCATATGTCAATTAAAAAATACAAAGAAAAATCATTCTAGCAATAGCACCAATGATAACTAATATATGGTTTATCAATTTTGACTTTTACAATATCCCGATTTGATTTTATTTTTTTTGCAAAATTATTTTATAATTGAAGTTAAATATTGATTCTCATATTTAAAATTGTCAATTATCATAATGACAATAATAAATATAGTTTCTTCATGTTTGTGATAGTCAGAATATGAAATCAATTTTAATTAAAAATCATAATTGCTTTTTATGATATTAAATATAGACGTTATAACAACAATAACAATAATAATAATAACAATGATTATTTTAATTCAAAATAGTCAATTCATGATAACAACTATTGTTAACATCAAACATAGATTTAATTTGAAGAAAAATTAAAAAAAAATATTTACTTAAGTTGATAAAATAATGACTTTTGCAATACTCTAAATTGATAAAATATTGATTTTCTTTTAAATTAGTTCATAAATTTAAAGTTGAATTTCAGTTTAATGTATACGAAGTTGCATAAAAGTTATTTCAAAATTCAATCGTTGAATAAAAATATCATAGCATATAAATCAATAAAAAATAAATATTTCTAAATAAATTAAAAATAAAAAATTATTAGGTAAATATGAATTAATATTTATCAATAAAAAAATCACAAAAAATAAACACAAAACAAATAACTATCAACAAATTAATATTAAAACACATTTTAAAATAACAAAATTAAACAATAAAATAAACTTAAGAAATAAATTAATGTAGTTTTTAATACTATTAATGTAGTATTTTGTAAATATATAAATAAATGTTTTTTCCTTTCTAAATAAAAATTATATGTCTATTAAAAGAATAAAAAATATATTATTATTGTATGTTATTTTCATTTCATCTCTTAAAATAACATGATTCATAATAATATTATATGATAATTAAGTGATCAACTTTATCTTTGTGTATATGTGGTGATATGTATAACTCTAAGTGTTTCAAATTTCAAATTAATTTTATTTTTTATTTTATATGTATTTTTTATTTTACTAGATATTTTTTACATAAATATAGTGAAAAATTATTAGTTATTAAAACACAAAAATACATGTAAATATAATATCTACAATAACAAAACTAAATACTCAATTTAACACTGCACACACACACACACATACACATATAATATTCATATTTACTATATTTATATTCTTATTTATAAATTTCATAGAAGTATTGCTTCATTACTATTTAAAAATTTTACTAAACATTTTTGAAGACAACATCCTCAATTTCAGTGTAATTGTATCTAATATATCACTAAATATTTAAAAAAAATCTTAATTTTATTTACATACACATATTTTAAAAAATAATTATAAATATTAAAGATATATAATATAAAAAAAACTAGTGCAATGCATGGGTCTAAAATTTAGCATTATATAGTAAAAGAGACTTGAACAAACATTAGCCGTTTATCGAAACTTCAATTTTGCAATAATCGTTGATCAGATACAATTAAATTGAATAGACCTAATTGTATATAATGAATAATTAAATTTCTCATATTAGTACTATTTATTATACATTTTAATAATTAAATATTAATTTTGATATTACATAGTAACATTAAATATTATATTTCTATTTATGCTCAATTTTTTACTTTAAAATAAATTTCACAAACTATAATAATTAAAATTAATGATTTTATAATTATGTAGTTAAATTTGACAATAATTTATAATATGTCATTTTAATTAATAATTATATAAGGATAGAAATTAATTAATAAATTATTATGTATATATATCAATAAACTTTATTTTTTTAATTTAGTTATTAAAATATATTTCACGTACAATAATAATTAAAAGTAATAATTTTATAAATATGTAGTTAAATTGAAAATGATTATATATTTATATAAAATAGACTTGAATTAATGTAAGCGGTGAATGGATACTTGAATTTTACAACAGCCATTGATCGAATCTAATCAAAATTTAACTGACCTAATTATATTTAACGAATACATAGTCGTTAACCTAATCAGATTTAGTGAATCGATTTATATTATATTAACATTTAATGATATTAAAACAAAGAATGAAATTGTTTTTAAATTCAATACTATTTATGACTAGTAATTAAAATTTATATTATATTACCATTTTTAACTTTTGACTATTAGATTGATAGATTACATTCTTTATATAAACTTGAGCAAAATGCTACAAGAGTAAGTATTTTAGTTCTTTTTGTTTTGATTTCAGTGGTATCTGATTTCTTTTTCTATTTTAGTGATTTACTTATCACTATCTCTTATTTAAGTCTAATCAATAAGCATTTTAGTCCTTTTATTTTGATCTCCATATTTTTATTTAATATTAACTACATCATAATATTATATTAAGACCTCTAATCATTTCATAGTTGAAGTACGAAAAAGTAAAAGAAATTTTATAGTGGATGGTTGCACTTGTAGGAAAAGATCTATTTAACCATTTGATTGATTAATCCTATTACAAAGTAGCTAATAATTATTGTAGACACTTTGCTCTCAAATAATAACACAAAGATTATAGGATTGTTAGTGTCATGATATTAATTTTTAATTTATTTTGTATACATTTTTAACATGTAATTAGTATGTAAAAGGTGAATTATATGTTTAGTTTCTAACAAAATTATTAGTAACTTGAATTAATTCTTGAAAATGATAATTTTAATGAATTGAAGAATTAAATTGTTCTGTATTTGTGATTTTAATGGACTAAAATAATCATATTTGATGGATTTAATTATATTAAGTAACTATTTAATGATATTAAAATTAATAATGAATGAAATCAATTTTAAATTTAATACTATTTATAGTTAATACTCTTGATCTCGAAGAATATACTATTCATCACTAGGCACTTCAAGTAATAAAATATTTTATTTGAAAGTTGATGTGACCATCATTTAATAAGAAAGTTAAACAAAGTTTAGAAAAGGGGTATAATTAGGATATTTTTAATATTTGAGAGACTTTATTCAAAGAAAATTTTTCTTGGGGACTAGAACCATTTCTGTCATATTTTTGGAAGACTAAAAACATATTTAACCCTAATAGTGTAGTTATTATTAATAATGTTATCTTTCGAATTCACTTAGAATGAAAAAAAATATTAATACATGAAAAATAGCATGTAATGATATTGAAAATTAGTAATACATATAAATAATAATTTTTATAGACAAATAATCTTTACAATAATTAAATTATAAGATATAAAGTCTGAAACATATAATAATCTTTATAGATAAATAACTTTTAAAAATAGCAAATAATGAAATTAAAATCAAAGAACTACTACTACTACTACTACTACTAATAATAATAATAGAAAAATCTCATTGTATTGATCAAGAACATTCAATTTATGTCACGGTTAACCAACTCAAAACTTCAACAATGTCACATAATTATAAATAATATACTGAAAATGATTAAAAATATATTTTAAAACAATTATCAACTATATCTATTTTATAAAAATCACACTATTTCAAGAAATTTAAAATAAATTTTAATTTTTACAATAAATACATTTGAAAATTATTAATTATAAACACATAAAAATCAAGTACATGTTAACATAATATTCACAATAACAAATATGAACACTCAAATTTAAATAATTATATATTATATATTCATATTTATTATATTTACATTGTTTTTGAATTTATACATTTCATATATGTATTATATCACTATTACTATTTGGAAAAAGAACAAGTCATAATAACTTTCAATAGGCTTAATATTTTTAAAAGTAAGATCTACATTAAAAATATAATTAATCATCTTTCTCAAAAATATATTGATATTTATTATATTTACATTGTTTTTGAATTTATACGTTTCATATATGTATTGCATCACTATTATTACTCAGAAAAAGAACAAATCGTAATAAATTTGTATAGGCTTAATAATTTTGAAAGCAAAATCTAGATTGAAAATATAATTAATCATCTTCTTCAATTTTAATATAATTATATTTAATATAATACTAAATATTTTAAAAAATAATACTTATCTATCTATATATATATATATATATATATATATATATATATTAGAATAATACTAAATACAAATATAAAAAATATATAATTTAAACAAATTTGTGCAATGCACGAATTTAAAATCTTAAAATCTAGTTAAATATAATTGTACACTGCGTTTTAGCTGGACTCCATTTGTGTTTTGCTTCAGTTTGGGGCCATAAACTACATGGATGGTCGAGATCAGTCCGAAGAATAAATTCAAAGTTCAAATCTTGACTATAAGAAAAATAATCAATGACCACATACACTCACACACCCTGTTTCATCTTCTTATTTGAGTTTTCTTTGGTGTCTTTTCTAGGTTTAATTTTGATATGCATTAAGGTAAAGAAATTTTTTTTTGGTGGGTACAATAAGGTAAAGATATTGATACTGTTAACCATTAAAATCACTCTAAATATGATTTTAAAATAATCTATCATTATATTAAATTTTCCAAAGGTTTAACACATGTCATCATTGTGTCAAATTTTCTCATCCTACACGTTTTTTTTTTTTTTTTTTTTTGCATTCTGCATTTTTATTTTCATTAAAATTGGATTACTTTTTTACGTGTCCACTAACCGTGCAAAACATGGGTGAACTGTTATAACTATTAACAAAGTTAATAATTTTTAATTATATAACAATTGTTTATAATTTGATAACAGTGTAAATTTTTTAAAAAACCAATTTATTTTAATTAAATTCATTTTCTTCATCTGTCCCTATGTGACTTTCTTTAGATACTATAACGTGGAGTACAACAAGTATCCGATAAAAAAAGAAGGAGGGAAGATATCATGAAGTTATTTGATCGTTTCTATATCACCCTTTAATTGATTTTGTAGTGGTTATTCTTGTTGCAGTTCAAAAATTATGTAGATATAAGAATCAAACGTGTGAGCTTTTTTTTCTTTTTCAGTTGCTTGTTACTATTTTGAAATACGTGACTTAAAATATATGTTTAGATTATGAATAAAATAGGAAGAAAAAAATAAAAGAGAAATAAATAAGAAAATCTACTAGGGTCGGCCTAGTGGAGAATTTGGATAGTATATACAAGATCCTTGGTTCTAATCTTGTTGCCTCATTATACACTAGAAAAACAAATAGAAAGAATAAAAATAAATAAAATAAAATAAAAAATGTATTATTTTAATGAATAGAAATAAAAAAATAGAAAAAAAGTCTATATACTTGTTTGATTCAAGAAAAGGCAATGAAAAGAAATAAATATATTATATAACATTTTTATACAATTAAAAAAAAATAATCCCAAATATTTTTTTTTACTTCATTTTTCTTTCTCATCATAAAATTATTTTTTTCTTATATCATAAAAAATATTTATTCTTTAAAAACTTAAAAAAACTACCCAGTAGTTCCACATAGGGGAGCGATATGTTTTGGTTGAATCTACTATTATTATTTTTTTATCTTTTTTTTTTTTACTTTTTGTAATCTTCAAATAAGGGGAAAAAAAAATTCTTTCCCACTTTTCTCCTTTAATTCTAATATTTAATATCCTGTTTTTTTACCATCCAAAACATAAAATATTTTGAAAGTTATGACCATTGAAAGTCTGGAATCTATCATTATTAAAATCAACATCAAGAATATCTTTTTATATATATAAGAATTTGTCTATTTACTCGTTAAATACAATGTTTTTATATTCAAAAATCTACAAGCTCACATAATGATAAACAATAATTAAACAAAATATTCAAACTTATTTTGACTTCAAATTCAATACATTATTAGGCTCACCACTTTCACGATATTATCTGTTATGACCCTCATGTGCACTTCACGGTTTATTCCTTAAAAGGTGTCTTAGAAGATTAAAGGAGAAAATGTTTGTAAAAATTGTTATTGGCCTCAATTCCTAAATAATGTGAAACTTTTTTAGTGTTTCGGAACATTTCTCATGAAGAAAAAATTGATTACTTTTTTTTTCACAAAATTCACGACATTCTTTAAATAAACATACAAGAATTTTTTAATTTATGCATGCATTTTTATTAAAAACTCTTTATGTAATTCTGCCAAAATTATTTTAACACCCAATTACTTAATTATAAGTTTATAAATTAGGGTGTTCGGATATTTGTCCAAAATCATTCTCGCCTTTAAAACATTTTATAGATCACTAACATATCTTTAATAGTTTGTTTGGGTAGTAAAAGAAAATCATGTTTTGAATCCCCCCTCCCGAAAAAACCTTATAATTTTTTTTTTGGTTAAACATATTTCAAATAATATTTAATCTTCTTTTTTTTAATGTTTTAGATTAAAAAAAAATACTTGAGATTAAGGTAGTATTTAGTCTAGCTTTTTTGGGCTTCTCTTTTTCTTTCAAAAAGAAATTGGTTCAAATACATTTTCTGAAAAGCTTTAAAAAGAATAAAGAACTTATTTTTTATAAAAGAAGAAGAAGAAGAAAAAATAACTTCTTTAAAAAAACTTGGATGAATGAACTTTAAAAAAAAAAAAAAAACCTAGGTTCTCTTTCTGTCTGTCCTTACTCTCTCCATGCTCTCTCTCTTCTTGGTCTTTCTCTTCTTATTCTCTCTTGAATCATATTTTTAAATTTAAAAGAAATAAAAATTGTGAAATAGTTTCTATTTTATTTTTTAGAAAAATTATTTTAAACTTTAACTTTAAAGTAGTTTTTAAGTTAACAAAAAATAGATTAAACATAAGTTAAATATCTTAAAGTTTTTATATAATTTTTTTTTGGTAAATCAACAACCATGATGTTAGGACTCCCCTCTTACAGTTCAACAAATAGGTGAAGAATAAGGGAAAGAAAATTAGGATGAAAAATATAAAGGACTATGTGCCACCAGTATAGCACCTTATGCACTATAGAGGACCACCTGCCTTTACTTCACATTCCAAGATTTTTGGCCGTTTGATTGTTATGTTGAAAAGTCAAGCATTGTTTCATTGGTTGTTTGGTCAAATAAAAAGAGAGTGGAAACAATTGGTTTTTGTTGAGAATTTCAACCATACAAAATTAATGCATAAGGGTTGTTGTTTGTGTTTTAGACATGAATATTCTCCTTGTTTACTCCTTGGCAGCTTTATGTTATTTTGCGTCCATGAGCAAGATCGTTGTCACTCTTTCTCTCCCACTCTCTATTTCTCTTTCTCTTGTTCTTTTATTGTTTCGCATACCTGTTTGGCTGTCTATTTTAATTTGCAATGTTCTAAATTTTCTAATGCATTAATATTTTGTTAAAAAAACTATGTGATGCTACTCTAACTTGTTCTATGTTGTTTGCATTAGTTTCGTTTCACCTTTGTTTGAGTTAAGTTATGAGTGTTTTATTTTAATGAATCAATTTTCTTCTTTTAACATTACGCTTCAGCTTTGCTTTGTATTGATTATATTTGTTATTCTTTTGTGTGCACATTTGCACCATTTTCCTTCTTCTTTTTCTTTTTTTGTTAAGTTTTGGTTTAAATTCATTTAAAGAATTATTTTATTAAAAAATAATTATTATTATGTAAAATGAGTTTTTGGTTTCTAAAGATTTGCTTAATATTAAAATTTTTTGACAATGTGTCAAGAAATCATTATTATTACGATAAAATGTGTTTTTTGGCTCAAAAAATTTAGTCAAAATTGATCTTAGTCCCTAATTTTTAAAATTCGTAGTTTTGGTCCCTTAAAATTTGGTCAATTGATTTTAGTCTCTACTTTTTTAAAAAATGTGTTTTTGGTCCTGATCTCACGTGGCATCCATGTCACACGTGGTTACCAGTGGCTGACACATGGATGCCATGTGGTAGCTATTAGCCACGTCAGCAAAAATATAAATGGAGTTAGGATGATGGACCAATTCTACCTATTTTCAAGAATTCAAGGACTTAAACCAATGAAAAAGAAAGTTTAAGGACTAAAACCAAATTTAGTAAATTTTTCAAGAACCAAAAATATATTTAACCCCAACAAAATCTTAAGAATAATATTTATCACTTTCTTAAAAGCAGCCCAAACATATTGGAAAATTGCTGGGCTTCTATACAACTGTATTGGGCTGTACATTCGTTTCCACTATATTGCGTTTAGTCAAAATCGATCAAGCACCGTTCTTTCCATGTTTCTTCTTTTCAATCCAGAAAGGGCTACGAACAAAAAAAAAAAGAAAAAGGGTCAATGCTACTCCTTGCCGACATTCTATCTTTCTGTGCAAAAAGGTCGTTCAGGAAAGCAAAAAAAGTGAGAATGGCAAATGTTGCCAGCTTGTTTACGTTAATATATATTTTTTCCCCATAAATATTTTTTTTTCAAAAACAATTGTCAAATGTAAATACCTCTCTAGTAAAGGATTCAATTATTTATGCTAATATTTGCTTACATTATTTTTTTGTGTGTACAATAACAATAACAAGGTCAAAATTTAGAATTCTGTGCATACTATTCAGGCCTCCCTACTAGAATGACCTTCGTGGATTTGCTTACATTCTTTCTTAGCAACATTATTTCATAGCCATATTAATGTACCGTTTTAATTTCAATATATTGTTAGTAAACACTATTATTTAATCATGCGGTAGCACATTATAAATGTTCTATCTCTTTAATAGATGCTATCACAATCGTACTATCTGAATTATGCGCTGGCACATTTTAAATTTTCTATCTTTTTCAATAGATGCTATCACAACCGAGCTATCTGAACCATGTAATAAAACTTGATTAAATGATAGTAAAAAAGTATACGACACTTAGCATAGATTCAAAATTGAAGTATTATTATTTTATTTTATTTTGATAAAAGAAGTATTATTTTAAAGTGTAACATTTCAGTTATTTCTCGTGAAAAAGAATTGGTCAACCGTGTGTTAACTTTCGGAATTTAAAATATTTTTGAAGACGTAGAAGGAACAGTGACTCTAGATTCTCTAGAATGAATCAAAATATAATATAAACTTAAAATATAAATATAAAATGAACTTTTTTAAATCAACCTCATGTTCTCTCTCTGCTAGCTTCGAACCGAAGACTCGGAGCTTGAAAGAATACTTCTAACCATCAAGGCTGTCGGGAAACTGGCTTTTTAAATCAACCTTACCCATTCTTCTTTTGCAGACGCAGATACTTTATACTTATATATAAAGAAGAGAAAATAGATGATGCACTGACAATGTCATCCAATTATAAATTATTATGTACAGTAAGTTTGTTAACTTTTACAATAATTATTTTAAAAATCACATCAATAATAATTTTTAATTAATTGACAGTGTAAAACTTTTTACATTAATAATGTATAACTATTAAAGAAAAGCCCAACTAGCTTATATAACATTATATTATTACACGTGTCGGAGAATCAAAATTCCAATTTGCTTGCACTTTCAAGAATCAGTTCACTGTTTTTTGTTCCAGCTGCTGTCGTGGGACATGGAGCTGAGCTTGGAGGGAGCAAGGGTCAAAATCAGCGTGCCTATCTATGTCCTCATGCAGAGAGTACGTTCCATGTATCCGTATATTGATGGATACGTGTGTGGTACCTTCAAGACCATAAATCAGGTAGATTATGATTAATGGAAACGTGGTACGTAGAGCAATGCTATATTTTCTGTGACCACTAACATAGCCAATTAAGATATGGAGGGGCCAGAAATTGCCATGGGAACGCAAATATGAAACTCTTATGTCTGATCGTTCCCGTTGCAAAGCCGGAATAGAGAATTCCCATGTGATAATTTCGGGACTTTGACTTTGACCATAATGCCAAATAAAATAAGTGTATCAGTTACATTATTTCATTGTGAAAAAGTTAATATCGTATGTGATATACATTAGCTTATATATAAATTAGAGTAAATTATATTGATATTTCATCAAATTTTTTTGAATATCTCTTTTTTTTTTTAACTCCTACACTAACTCTCTTTAATAATTTGAAAAATATTACATTAATATTTCTTAATTGTTTAAAAAACATTGCACAGTGTATTTTTATAAGGGAGATTCCCGTAAATGTCAAAAAGAGAAATGCTAGGAACACACTTTCTGACTTACTCTTCTGAACACACTTCCTGTTGGTTGAAATTTATTGGAAATCATAACATTTTGTAGGTTCCACATCCTATTTAATGAACATCTTTCATAATTTTGTAGTTTTCAATAAATTTCAACTAATAAAAAAGAGTGTATTAGGGGGAATGTGTTAGAAAGTGTGTTGCTAGCACTTCTCATGTTAAAAAAATAGAAGAGTTATGTGCAATTTTAAGAAATTTCAGGAATATTAGTATAATTTACTCTATAAATAAAAATTAACTTATAAGTTAAAATCAACTTTTGTAGAAGTTAAGTAAAAGAACTATTATAAAAATAGTTTATGCATAAGCTAATTTTTTATAGAAAAGCTTATTTCATTTTACTTTCTTATTTTCTTTCTTATGTAAGTATTTATTGAGATAAAGTTTATCCACATAGGGCCATTATGTATAATTATCTTTATTTTCTATTTTTATATATACATGTTTTTTTAAAAAATTCAAAATTAAAAAAATATACTTTTTTATTGTCTTGCTTTGATGTTCATCACAAGAATCAAAATAATAATTTTTTATGGGAAACAAATTGTCTTTATTTAGAATAGAAATTTAAATACCGAAGAATTATCACCTTATTCACGGACCTCGTACATATTTTAAATTTTAATATAAGGTGTGGATTGAACTTTAAAATTTTAAGTTTGACCTTAGTAAAGTTCAACATAGTTTATTCTGTTACTAGCTAGTTCAAGTAGATAACGTCACTCTAATAAAAATATCAAAAGTTGGCCCCTTTTTTATAATTTTAAATTATTATTTATATCAGTTTTATTATATTAGATTAAAATATTACATCTCATGTTAAAAAATAATAAGTAAAAAGTTTAAATAGTTTAAGATATTTATAAAAAGAAAAATTGTCAAGTTATAAATACATTCAATATCAAATATTGAGATACAATATACAAGAAAGATAATATTATAATATGATAGCAAATTAATAATTTTATACAGAGTTATATACATATTAATTATTACTATATTACTAACGTGGTTATGAAGTAAATTTAATAAAGAAAAATATGGGCCCGGAGCAAACTTTTAACTCATAACTTAATAACTCAATTGCATCCATCCAATTCAATCTGAAAATTTGCTAGTCTATCACATGCCAGAGTAATTTAAATGAGTCGAATTAGTCTAAATTGACTCGTTTACTTCTACCACACCCATATACTCTTTTTTTTTTTTTATCTATCTTGTTTGTTTAGAAGTAAGACTTAAGTTTTAAACCTTTAAAATCGACATTAAATTTAAGTCCATACCAGTTTAAAAATTAATCGGTCAATTAATTTGCCTTTTTTTTCCCCTTTGGAAATAAGACGTGTTCTCAGCTCAAGAGGCTATATGTACTTGGATTCGCATCATATACTTCATTTTCACTTGGAAGAAATTCAAGATACGACAAATAACTTCGACTCATTAAATGTAATGGGAAAAACATCACAAGGACAGATAAAAGAAATTTCATTTTATTTGAATATACTAATGTAAGACATACACTTCAAGAAAGGAAAATTATTGGTACAAGAATCATCTGTACATTAATTGAAGCTAAATTACCAACATAGTGGGCAATAGTTGACAGATAACTTTGTCGCTTAAACATGTAGTTAGAGGTTCGATTTTTGGGTCCGTGTATAAGAAAAAAAAAATTGTTGAGAGGGATCAGTCTCTTAAATGGATTTTAATATCTCGAGAAAATAGTCCTTAACTTTTGGCTAGAGGATACCCAAGGTTCATCCAAAAATTAATTGAACCTAAATTGTCACAAAAATTAATTAATTCAACCACCTAATTTCAACGGAAAATAGAATTATAGAAGTCACTAAAATCAGCCTAATTAAGTATGAAGTTTGAGAATGAACTTATTTGATAGAGGAAAGAACAATAGTAGACTAAGACAAGTCTCAGTTTTGATGACATATTATATTTGAATGAATTGCAAATAAAGACTATTGAAAATCTTAGAGACATTTCAACATTAGAGCAAAAGAAAAAAATATAAAGAAAAGAAGTTCACACTTTATTCTGTTTGACTGTTTGAGTACAATCAACAATAGTTAAGCATTGCATTGCACTTGGCACGTTCCACGAACAGTTTTAAGATTAGAGTGCAAAAAGAAAAAAAGGGTACGTGACAGAAGAGAGGACGACAAATGCGAATTTCTATCAAGAATTAATTTACACAACAAACAAGTCTTACTAAAATTATAATACGCAACTCACATAGACTTTACTAGACCCTTAACTAGATGGGTCCATGAGAAATCGCATAATTAGAAAGAGGAGTTGTCTAACTTATCTCATGTAAAAATAGAATTAAACAATTTTATCAAAGATGATTGTTGTATAATTGATATAACATAAAAAAAGAGTTTAATTGTTATATACTGTTAGTGTATAAAGTTTTACATAGTCAACAAATTAAAAATCGACATTAGTATGACTTTCAAAATAATTATTATAAAAGTTAAGAAACTTATCATACATAGTAATTTATAATTGGATGATAATATAAAATGGCTTTACACTGTCAATGTAGAGTCTAATTTTTCTAAAAGAAAATTACCAAATAAACATTAGGAAAGATGACCAACGAGAATTCAAAGAATACGGTGAACCTCAAATCTCACAAATGAACATTTGGACGAGGCCAAATCGTGGTTCCCAGAAACTTCCATCAGAAAATTACCGAAAGAACATCAATAGAGAACAACCTAGTGAGTAAAAGGAAGATTGTTCCCATTGAGGATCTCCCTCACAACACTATCGAGTCTAAACACGAACTTCAATAATCCATCGTTTGGTAGAGACAACTTTCCCACACGTCAATCATTTGCCTAAAAATTAAATTTCTAAAAAGAATTTTAAAATTATAGTAACAAAATACAGGAAATTGATTTTATCAGTTGCACATATTAGGAAATATTCGTAAATTCTATAATTAGTTGTCACTATTCATATTTAATTTAATTGTAGATCATTTAATTAGATTGAATATATAAAAAGTTGTTACTATTCATATAGTTGGAGATTTTATATTTAAATGTTATTATCCTAATTATAGAATCTACAGCTAAATATGAATAGCAGCAACTAATTATAATATAAAATATTTGTCAAATATATAATATTTAGGCTGTATATGCCTAAATATGAAAATTATATATACAGTTAGGATACATATTAATGAGTTGTTAGGTGGATGCAAATTAGTGGTTTCGTATCTATTTATTAGTTATAGTGGTTATTAAAAATGTATTTTGTAATTAATATTTTAGATTGTAGCGTAATTTTTTTATTTTATGCAAATTATGGTAGTTTTAAACTGTCATGTTTTGTTTAAAATTATGACGGTTTTAGACCTCTATTTTTATCAACAAATTGTAGTGGTTTTAAACTGTCATTTTTTTCTAAATAAACTCATTTTAACAGTTTATTAAGGTCTTTGAAATCGTCATTTAAACGACAATAAACTGCGGTTTTATACACTATAAATTATGGTGGTTCATATAGTGGTTCATAGTGCATTGCCATTTTATATCGAATGGCAAAGAAAATTTTATATGGCGATTTTGCATACTGCCATTCATGCAAAAAAAAAGAGAGGCGATTGGAACCACTATTACTTACAAAAATAATTATCATTTCTTACATTTTTTGTAGTGAAATCTAGAATAGCCATCAACATTAATCAAACCATACATTTTACCACTAACACTTAAGATTCTGATAAGACTAAATAGTTCTATATGTAAAAATTTTAAAGATTTAGAAGTGGCAACAACAATTTTCAATTTAAAGAAGTTTTAACTTGTTTTCTATTATGACATGTTTCACAAAGAATATGAGTTCTTGAAAAAATCTTAACCAGTCTTTTTACAAGACACTTCTTGTAAAGTTTTGAAATATGCTTAATTAAGATTGACATGCCCAAGTTTTATATGTCAAATCCATTTTTCATCTTCTACTGATAACAAACAAATAACATGATCATTTGGTTCTTTCAAAACAATTTTATAAAGATTGTTATGTCTTTTGATAGTCAAAAGAACTATGTCGATCGTTAGATTTTCTAACTACACAAAGGTCTTTGTTAAATAAAATATTATTCATTGTCACAAAATTGACTAATTCTTAGTAGATTATATTTTAAACCTTTAACATGCAAAACATTTTAAATAGTAGGTAAATGATGTTTACCAATTTTACCAATATTAACTATCTTTCCTTGTTGATTCCCTCCAAAGGTAATGTCACACCTTCATGTGGTTAAAGATCTAGGAACATAGACCTTCTCTCATCATATGTCGTGAGAACTTATTGTCCAAGTACCGTTTGTGGGGTCTTCTTCCTATTAAGGATATCTACAACAAGAATTCTTGCATCTTTAGGTACTCATATTTTTCTGGGTCCTTGAAATTAGTTCTTAAGGTTTTAATAGAATTTTATTTTGTGATAACATCTAGATGTTACATGTCCAAACTTCCCACAATAGTAATAATTAAGAAGAAAATATTGTACAACTAGAAGAAATAAAATGATTCTTGTTCTTATTATTTTGGGTTTTCTTTCGTTTAGAGCCTATGTTAGTTTTTGTCAAATGAATGGCTTTGTTGTTTTAAAAACTTATTTAGATTGGTTGTACCTTGACAAAATTAACTAGATCTTTACTAAGTTCATTTACTTTCTCTTGAAGTCTCTCCATATGCCCAGGCTTTTTACACTTAAAGCAGATCATGAAGTCTTATTAATGACCTTGGTTTTGTCGAGTTTAACCTTTAAAAGATCAATTTATTATTGAGTATGTTGTTCTTGTTGGAACCAAAGACGTTGAAGTGTCTGGTCCCTCAAAGTTTTGAAGATAACAAACTTATTAAAGTTTAAGTTTCTATTTGATAATAACGAATTTACAGCATGGCGTCCAACACGTCAGTCTCAACGAGCGTCCAACATTCATATATGATGACCGTTTAAGAGCAAGTCTCTTTCCATGGACTATCTTAAGCTCAGACTCTAGTATTAGACTCGTCCAAACGTAAATTATTTAAACGACTAAATTCTTAAATACTCGTCCAGTCTATACATCTTTTGTGTATGCAAACTTTGAGACTAATGCCTTTACCATTTTGAGATCTAAAGTTCAAATATTTCAAGCATTAAATGGTAGACAGAAACATTCTAGTGCAAAGACGCAGCTATACAGAAAAAGGAAGTCAATTTATCGAACTGCCAAGCCAAATGAAGAATGTTCAGAAAAGCAGACCGTCATCTCAGTCCTACACTTTCCATTTCGGTGCAAGATCAGACCGTTCTAAAAGCTAGATACGTGCGTCTATTTCTTGAAGACTGAAGCTAAGTCATCTTCAACAACTCTTTTTTGCTGAAGACTATATATATTCATCAAGAAAGAAGAAGAAAAACACGAATACGAAGAAACCAAGTGACACAACAAGAAAAACTCAAAAACAATCATATTGCTTTCTTGCATCCACTAGACGATCTTTGTATTCTCTGAAATAATTTTGTAATTGTGTTTAATCTTCTATATCCTCACTTTGTGAGTTGAATCTTGTTGTAAAACAATTGTATCCGTTGTGAAAGCCTGGAGAGGCTTAGTGAGAAAGAATACTTGGGTTGTTAAGCAATTTGGGGTGATTATGTTGTAAAGCTTGAAGAGGCTGCGAAGAATACTTGTGCAACCTAAGGTTGGTTAGTGAATACCTTCTGGGTGAAGGGACTGGACATAGCTCAAGGTTGAGTGAACCAGTATAAATTCTCTGTGTTCTTGTTCTTCTCTATCCTTTGCTTAAAAACGTTTACGAACTTGTTTTTAAGAATGAAAAGTTTTTCAAACGCACAATTCAACCCCCCTTCTTGTGCGATTCTTGCTCTTTCAGTTCTTATTTGTCAAACCTGTTGTTTCTAGAAATCTTTAAATCAAAATCTTTTGTAAGATGTTCATTTTTTATTTTTTATTTTAGAATAATTAAAAATAAGAGCATTAGAATCCTTGAGAAGAAAATCATAGGTAGTTTGAAAGTTAAAATGTTTAGATGTACCTTAAAATTATATTCATTTGAATCAGTATTTGTCAACAACAGAGATTTATAGTTTTTTGTTGCTTTGTCTTTGCTTTTAGAAGAGATGTTATCCAAATCCTCCCAGTGTTGCATGCCATTAGATCTTTCTTCCTTTTCTTGAAGAATTTCTTTGTGTTCGTTTTCATATTTGGATACTCAATCTTGTGTGGCCAGATTTTTTAGAGTTTTTGAACTTAAAGTAGATAACTTTACTTTTTTCTTCTTTGTTGAATTTTTTCTTTCACTTTAAGCTTTTCTTAAAGGGATGTGTTCCTTTACATTTTCTATGCTTAATATTTATGATCCTTTTGGAGATCAAATAAATTTCATTTTTAAGTCCTATTTAGATTAGTTTCTCCATAAGTACTTTTAAGAAAAGAAAATAAAAAAGAAAAATGAACTAAGCTTCTCCCATAAGATAAAATTAGCTTATGCATAAGTTAAAATCAATTTTTTGGAGAAGCTAAAATCATGTAGCTTATCCTAAAAGCTAATTTTAACTTATGCATAAAGCTAATTTTAGCTTATGAGAGAAACTTATTTCATTTTTTCTTCTTATTTTCTTCTTCTATAAGTACTTACGAAGAAGCTCATCCAAACATGGCCATAGTCTTTTACTCACTTTTGTCTTCTGATTCTTCAGTCTCACTTTCTTCCACAACCTGAAGGACCCTTGAGCAGTACATCATTTCTAGTTTGGATATTAGGTAGACTTTCACCCTTAGAGCTACTTTCCTTAAGAGAAATGGACTTGCTCTTCTTGCTTAGATCTCTCTAATTTAGATACAAATTAGATTCTTAAAGAACCCAAAAGGTCATCTATCTTTAATGAGTTTAGATCTTTAACTTCTACCTTTAATTTTGGGTTCTCAGATATCTAGTTTTCTTTAGAAATAAGGGTTCCATCAAGATTTTTGGGCTCATAGCCATCATTCACAATGACACTCCACAAATTGTATTGCTTGGACTTAATGATATGAACTTTCACCCTATCCTTCAATAGGAATAATCCTCACTCAATAAGGTTGGAGGTTGAGAACAGATGATCCTTCAAGTATGAGCTGATTGTTTGGACATGACATTCCTTCTTGTGGATATATCTTTTCCCTCAACCCTATTGTGCTTGACTCAAATTGATCTTTGATACCAACTGAAAAGATAAGAAATTTCACAAAATATGAGAAGAGAATTGTGTTGTGTTTTGTTGTCTTTAAAAACCTTTTAATAGATAAAAAAAAACTTAGCTTAAGGAACAATAGAATGTTTTACATTAAAAGATAGTCTTAAGACTAATTTGAAAAAATATATCATCCTACAAGTAAGATGATTCAAGAAAATGCTTGTAACTTTATAAAAGTTTTACAACTTAATTTCTCCTTTAATTCCTAAACCATAGATCAATGAAGAGAAATAATGAGAGAAGAAGACCAAAGTTTATTCTTAGTTCTTGCAGTTTAGAGGTCTTAGGTTTATTTTCATTTTTTGGGCTTTTTTTCTACCTTTCTTTTTTAAATTTTGTGGCATTTTAAATATTTTTTCCGTTTATGTTAAGCTTTAAATCTTTTCTTAAATATGGACTTTGATACTATTTTAGAATTAAGAGTGTGAGAGAGTTAGTGGACTTTAAGTTGAGTGATCTATTTTTTCAAAAATATCTAGATACATTGAACAAAGTCTTCTTATTTATATATCCTTTAACTTGTTTCTAAGTCACTAAGGTGGAACTTGTTTTCTAACAATCCTTTAACCTCAATTTCATTGCCTAAATATTACTACCTGGTCTTTTACATCAGAAATAAATGAATGCATTTTTTTGTCTTAATATGAGATATAGATTTATTTTTAGTTGTATTAATTGTGAATTTCTTTTTACACCTTTAATTTATTGTGAAATTTATTAATGAGATATTCACTCATTCTCCATGCAAGTGGATGCATTTATTGACCTATTAACAATATAAGTCACACTCATTGGTAAGAAAAATTATCTCTTAAATTACAAGTAATGTTATTCAATACAGTGATATAAAACTCGGATCGGACCAGCCGATCCGACCAATTCAACTGGAAATTAGACTTATAGCCGGTCTTGTAATTGACCAGACGAAATTGGTGACTCAAAATTGGCCTGGAATGGCCAAGCCGCATGCTCCAACGACTGTTTTTGCACATTATACGATGCTTGTCTTAATCAGGAGGAAGGATAAGGAAATTTAAACTTCAAAAGTGAAGAGAGACAATCCCCGGCATGCTTAAAATGTACTTAACCATTATACCAGATTATATAATTAGTATATATATGACAAATTTTTAATTGGTTGACAGTGTAAAACTGTTTTACATTGACAGTGCATAGCCATTAAACTCTTCTAATATATATGATAATGATTCTCGTTTTTATTTGATTTATTTTAAGTAAATAATTATTTTTTATTAACTTTCAATTTTTTTAAAAGTAATTATTTCTGCAGAATTAAACAAAAATAAACATTTTAGAGGAGCAATTGGGGTCTGTGGTCTTATCCGATTTGAGCAAGATTGCTTTTCATGAAGGATGCTTGCGGTTTATAACAAAAAAAAAACAAAAAAAAACATGAAACGCCTAAAATTTTCTGCCAACTTGATAAAGGGGGCAACCAATTTATGCCATGCCCATAATTCTTATTCGTTTATTCTTTGACTACAAATCTTGCTTTTATCTAGAAAAACAAGTTGAGAATGTGATTTATTAAAGATAATAAACTACATATTCGTAAGCAAAAGAAAATAATAACAAAATTTAATTGAAAAGATTAATTAGAATGAGAACAGAGCATAATGCTTGCATAATTTGCTTTGACTGAAACTCATTTCTCATAAATTGTCTCAAAGTCTTCGTTTGCCAGAGAAAATATAGAGGGAGACAGGAAGGAAGAAAGTGAGAGTGAGAAGAAGTGAGTTGTTTAGTAGGGTAGAAGTGTGAATTTAAAAAAAAAAAACATGTGGGATTCACAAGAAAAAATTCTACACTTCAACCCGACGATTTCCGTGAAAATACACGTGCCACGATTTGCACTTCTTTTTTACTGTTAGGATTTACTTGTTTTGTTTTAATTTATTTTATTTTTGCTGAAAGCTTACTTGTTTTATTATAATATATTATTATTGTTATCATTAAAAATAAATAATATTAATAAATAAAAATAATATTAATAATAAAAATAAATAATAATAATAATAATAATTAAAATAAAAAACTTTCACTCAAAAAGTTAACTTTCTCTCTCTCTCTCTTTTATTTCTTTTCAACCAAATAACCTTAACTTTCACTTTATTTTTTACCTATTTCTTTTCTTCTCTTTTCTCACATTTTCCCTTCTTTTCTCTCTATTTCATTTCTCTTTACCAAACACAACCTAATGTCTAAACAGTAAACACGACTGCATTCATGCGTAAATACTTTTTGGTTGTATAAATCAAAACAATGATGAGAAACCAATGTTTTTAAAATCGGACTGGTCATTGAACCAGTCAAGGCACTGGTTCAAGGTTCAGCGGTTGAACCGTGGTCGAACTGATGTTAATAAAATAATACTAATAATAATAATTCAATAATATATAAAATAATATTAAAAAAATATAATATCATAACTTTATAATATTAAAAACTAAAAATAAAACATAATTTTATATGTGCTTAACATTTACAATACTTAGAAAAGTTTAAATCAAATATGTCATAATGCTTAAATCTAAATTTTAACAATACACATTAACATTTATTAATAAAAATAAGTTTATATATAAAATAAAAAATAAATAAAAAAGCCCGTTTGGGGTGGTTTTTGGTTGAGTTTTGAAAATTTCAAAAACTACAACCAGTTTTTAGTTTTTAAAAATTAGTTTTAGTTTTTTTTTTCTAATTTTTGGTTTCAAAATAAACTAACTTTGAATTTTCTTATTCTGTTAAAATTAGTTTAAGAATATGTTTGTGTGGTGACGACAGTGATAGTGGTGACGATAATAATGATGGTGGTGGCGGTGGTAATGTCGATGGTGATGGTTATGGCGGTGTCGACAGCGGTGGTTGTGGCGGTACTGATGGTGATCGTGGCGGTGCCAGTGGTGATGGTAGTGGCAAAGCCAGTGGTGGTGGCAGCAGCGCTAGTGGTCGTGATCGTGGTCATGGTGGTGGCAGTGATGATGGTAGTGGTGATGAAGCTTGTGGTGGTGGAGGCGATGCTGGTGGTTGTGATAGTTGTGGCAACAGTGATGGGTCGTAGTTGTGGTAGCGGTAATGGTGGTGGCTATGCCAGTGGTGTGGTAGTTGTGGCAGCGGTGATGGTGGTGGCGGTATCGGTGGTGATGGTGGTGGTGGTGGTGGTGGAGGTGGTGGTGGTGGTGACGGTGGTTGTGGAGATGGCGGTGACAGTGGTGGTGGTGACAGTGGTGGTGATAATGGCGGTGGTTGTGGTGGTGGTGGTGGCAAGAAAGACTATTGTCAAATATAATGATGTGTATTTTTTTTAAAAACCAAAAACTAAATTCACAAATCATTTTTTCTTAGTTTTGAAAATGAAGGTAAAAGTGTTTTGAAATTGAGTTAAAAACCATTTCAGCTCCATTTTAGCCAAACGCGTTTTGTTTCGAAAATTGTATTTGAAAACCAAAAACCAAAAACTCACAACCATCCCAAACGGGGCCTAAAATTATGTTGTATGAAGTATTTTGTATTGACTCACTCTGAACCAGTTTTTTTTTTTTTATCAATTTTACCGATTTTTGATTGATTTTTTGATTTTTTAACCGATTTTTCTCCAGGCCGATTCTGTGATTTATTTGAACCGGTCATGTGATCGATTCACCGATTTTTCAATCCAACTGCCCGTTCCAGTTTGGGTTTCTAAACACTGGGGGAAACATTATAGTAATTAGGAAAAGGACCAGACAAAGGAATTAATTCGGTGCATGTACTAACCATGGGCTTCCGAGTTAGGTAGATATTTGTCCTCGGAGTAACGGCGGGAGAAGTCAACTGCTGTATTTTCGAAATAAAAAAAGGGTTAACTTTTTCAAAAGAAAAAAAATATATAGTATCAATATCAAAACGTTTTCTTTTTTTGCATTTTTCTTTTAAATTCTGGATAGACAGGTTTATTGCACAATCACTTTTTGCCAAGTCAACTATAGAATAAATCATCAATAAAAAGTTAGGAAATTGACGAGGTCAAAAGTGCAGTGCCGTACGCGCTAAGAATAACAATTGAACTATTACTACTACTCTGATTACTTATTACGTTACCTTGTTAATTATTTAATGTGTATTTGGTTACGCAAGTTCAACATATGTATTCTCTTCGGTCTGTTTTTTTTTTTTTTTTAAATTAAGTTAGAAGTTTGGCTTAGTCTTTGTTATAATAATCAATCTAAAATGTTTCCTGTATTAATTATTAATTATTCTTTTACAAAACACCCTTAATTATGATGAGACTTTTTTTTTTTATGTTCAATAGATAGTAGGTAGGATATATTAATGTCTTGGGTTCTTTAGAAGTTAACTTTGTTGAAGAGAATTTTGAAAACCTTAATTTGTTTTTTTACATTCATAACCAATAAAATTATGACAATAAATATATTAATGATGACAGAAATTTAAAAAATTAAATATTTTAAAAAAATAATAAAAATATATTTTACTAATGTTATGTGTAATTTTATAATGAATATATAAATTTAAGACAAATTTAATGCTACTAATTAAAGTAACTAATTTTCTTAATCCTTATGAATTAATTAATTTGGTCATATAAAAAGGATAAAGGGAGTGCTATTATTTCTTTAATACAATGCGTCGAATTTTCAAGATGTATAACTGAACACAATGTTATCATAGTTTCTGCAATTGAATATAAATGGTGGACATATGCATGTGTCACGTGCAGATTATACAGAAATTAGAACCTGTAATGACTTAAACATACCTAACCTAAAAGATTAATTCATTGGGTAGGAGAACTTTATGGCTTAAGTACCACATTAAACCATTTATTTTGTTCAATATGAGACTTATAACATTGTTACTTCCTTTAAGGGTCTACGTCCACATAGGCTTTACACTATCAACATTGACCCAATGATAGCCACTTTTTTCTTTGACGATTTCACTCCCTTATCAATATTCAGTACATTACATATTAATTTAGCCTAAAGGTAGCCCTTTTCGTAACCAGTGTTGACAAATATATTCGTACCTACAGGTAAAATCCCTAATGAGAAAATGAACAGTTAAATGGATATCCTTGGATGATTTAAATAGATATTTTCACTACTGGTTTATTAATGGGGTAGGTATAAGGTACCCGTGCCATGGGTACTCATTATTAACCATAAGTTATTTTACTTATTATTAGTTAACAAAAATTTTCATGTCTTTTTAGTTTTTGACCTTTAACTATTTTTTTTTAAAAATATCACAATAATTGAAAGTAATAAATAAATTGTTTTTTAAACTATTTTTACTTTTTTAGTAAATATCCATAAATATTAATAAAATTTGTGGGTATGCTGGTATTCGCTTAACAAATATTGGCACGAGACAAATTTTTATTTGGTGGGGCATGTAACGAGGGATACTACCCATGCCTACTTTACCACGTTGTCATTCCTATTTGTAACCTAACTCTAAAAATAAAAATAAAAAACACCAATTATTATAACTTAGACACAAGATATGTTAGCTTACACTATTAGTAATTTAACAAAAAATTAACAGCTGGATTGAATTTCATTGATTTTAAAAACATACAGATTTAATTTGAAAAATTAAAACTACATAGATTAAAACCACCTATTTAATAGACTATTGGCCTAAAAAATACAATTAAGTCTAAAAACAATTAAAATATGTCTAAATTCAAGCGTAGTCATTCGATAAGATAAAATAACCACTTTCTCATTAATTTAACAAAAAGTCTATAATGAGATACGCACCATTTTGACAAAAGAGTTGGGATTAATAAGTCTTTAGTATTTTCTGTTTCAAATTTCTATTACTTTTTTATAGGAAAAAATATTATTATTACCCAACTTAGCATAAGACATGCCCAAGGTACTGAAAAGGAAAATCCAAAATACATGAGAAATAAGAACCCTGCTCCAGTGTAGCAGGACAAAGCAAAATAACACATTAACACATCGACAATAGCTAACTAGAACCAATTACCCCCACATCTTATAACTCGACAACTTCAGACACATAAATTCCAAAATTGTCATATTCCATTTACCAAGTATACTCATTCTCAATTGGGTTATATTTAAAATGAATTACTCTCCCAGAGTGAAGCCACCACAACAGAGCGGATCCATATCCCTTCCCGAGTCTCTGCCTCATCTGATTCCCTGTATATGCTAATGGACATAAGTAATTGACACCTTAGGTGAATGTCAAAATATGATGTACTCCAAGTATCCATGGTTAATTCCAATTGCACATAGATGACCATTATTCAGTAGCAACATGAGAGACATGTTCCATCTGAGTTACAGCCCTTGACATATCAACGAGCCATACTTTCTATCAAAATTAGTGACCTAGTCTGATAATAATACATTTGAATGCTCCATTGTTTTATTTAAACCAATTAAACCAACAAGTCATTGGTCTGAGTGGAACTGGGTTTGGATCCCCTTAAGCAAGATCTCAGGTTCGAATTTTGTAAATGAAAAAAATGTAATTAAGAAGGAAAACCTTACTAAAGGTAGTCAATCAAGTTTCTCAGTAAAAATTGGTCATCAGTAAAGTCAGTAGATACTCCACACTTATAACATGATAAACAAAAAAAACTCCAAACAACCATATGCCAAATCGACATCCATCCCTTTTTATTTTTCTTTCCCTCTATGTTGTAAATAATGAGCATAACCCGTGGAAGGAAGAGCAACATCAAAACTAGTCCAAGCATGCCCAACTGACCACATCTTATAAGACACTAGGAATGAAAAGCACAAATGGTTTGAATCCTCACAATCTAAATTGTACAAGACACAATTAGTTTCCTACACGTTGAGAATAATATTCCATATAATGCTATCCTAGTTGAAAGTCTATTCCGCATTAAACACCAAGAGAAAATTAGCACCTTCAAAAGAGTAATTCATTTCCAAAACTAGAGAAAAATCTCCGCAACATTATTAGAGATATCTATTAGGTAACGAAATATTCTGTAGCAAAAAATATGCGCTTTATTGAGAATACCTAAGAGCTGTCAATTTCGATATACATTCATCACATCCTTCTATACTCAAATCAACACAGGAAAGTAAGTTAGAAAATTCAATAAAGGTTTGTTCCTCTCACTCAAAAATGTTCCTTCACCATCTCCAACTCCACCCCTGTTCTCCACTAACCCACTCATCCATTTTTGCTACTTGTCCTCGGAAATTAGAAACAACTGAGTAAAAAACTCTTTTAAACACCAATTTCCAATCTAAACATCATGCTAAAATTTAATCTGGTCCCAAATTTTACCTTTCTAGCCAGTGACAGGCTTACATGTACATGAGGGTTTGCAAATGTACTTCTCGATTTTGATAAAATTACAAGTAAATATATCGACTTTTTTTTTTATATATATATTTGAACCCATTGTCCCAAGTTTCTCTCTCTCCTTGTATGTTTATTATTTTTTATTCAAGTACTTTTTGAAAGTCAAATTTTATCTTTTTTTTCATATATATAATATATGAGATGTGATACATGTACAACAATTCTTATAACAATTTATACATCATTTTTTGTGTTAATTTCTTTTCATCACATCATTTATTACATTTTAGACTTCTCTTTCTTTTTTCTTTTTCTCTCTCTTAGTTGTACAATTTGTTGTATAAGTATTATTTCTCATAATATATTAAAATTTTATGATTTTAACATCTATATCTTTATTTTCATATGTATAATAATAATAATTTTTTAAAATAAATTGCCCCATCGACTGAGGGTCCTAAATTTGCTATTGTTTCGACTCAAACGTCAATGCTAAAGAGAACCAAGCATGCATGATACATTCTGTCAAAAAGCCCTCACTCGGTTAATGTCCCTCCACAACAAGGAACATGTTCTACAATTCAGATTAGTGTTCATGATCCCTTCTATCAAATAGCCATAACGGAAAGACAAGATTTATACCACGCTGCCTTTTATTTTTGAAAAATCTTCATCTCGATTTAGATAAAAGGTTAATTATATTAAACAATTTGAGATTTTTTATACCAAGAACACCACTACTCTTTGATTTACATATCTTTTCCCACTTCACCCAAGCCACCTTATAGGAATCATCACATTCATTTTTTATTATTTACTAAAAATAAAAAATCATTTTCATTGGCCATTTGAGAATTACTGCTTTTGGAATCAAATACGCTACAAAAAGGAGCCGCATATTTTATGATATTGTGTTCGGGTCAAATCTACAGTTAGAAGTAAAAAAGAATTGCATGCTACGTATATATGAACGTTCTCAATCCAACTGTTTAGACTTATTTAATTGTTTTTGTTATTAATTTGTTATAAAATAAAATATTTTAATTAGATTAAAAAGTCACTTTAGTTCTTGAAATTGGAAAACGCTGTCATATTAGTTCTTAAATTGAAAGAAATTTTAAATAAGTCTTTGAAAATGAAAATTGACAATCACACTATTCCAAATTCAAAAAATAAAAAAATTGTAACTTTCATATTAATACATGTTTAGGAACTAAAATGACCGTGTACTCCTTTTAATAATTAATGGTTGCAATCATGACGATCTCAATGCTGTGTTCTACATCCGGTTTTAACAAACGATGGGCTGAAAGGAGCATCTATGTGGTCGAAAGCATTGCTGCACTATAACAAGTAAAAGGGACACTTTTGGAGACATTAGGAATGAGCAGTGTCATGACTCACGCAGTATAACCTGTCATCTCATTTGAAAGTCATGCTCGCGTGAAGCTGCTTCCACGAAACCACAAACATATTTTTGTATAGGGTTAAATATGGTTTTGATCATCTAAAAATTGACCTGTTTTAATTTTAGTCTTTAGAAAAAAAAATTCTTGAATAAAGTTTTTCAAATATTAAAAATATCTTAATTAGATTCTTGTACTAAATTCTGTTTAACTTTTTTGTTAAATGATAGTCACATCAGCATCACAGTCACTATTAATTTGCTGATGTAATTGCCTATATCAATTGTTATGTCTAGGTCAGATTAGTAACATATTTTTTGAATAAAATTATTACATGTTTAATCCTAAATCACAATTTTTTTTAACCCTAAAGCAAAAGTAATTACATAATTTTTTATTAAAAATTATCACTGGACACTTTAGGTAATAAAATACTTTACTTGAAAGCTAATGTAGCCATCATTTAATAGAAAAATTTAGAGTTTAGTATAGGGATTTAATTAGGGTACTTTTAATATTTGAGGGATTTTATTCAAATTTTTTTTTCCTGAGGACTAAAACCAAAACAGGTCAATTTTTGGAAAACTAAAAACATATTTAACCCTTGTGTATACATCTATCAAAAACATAATACGCCAAAATATGCTTAGTACACATTTATACAAGGTTTCAATCTTTTCTATGTTCAATTCTTGTGATCAGTGAAGAGAAAGATCATGATGCGTGTTACAAAAGGGCTTATTGAATTGGGCAAAAAAAATTGAAGGGTTGGAAGCCAGAATTGAGGCTCAAGTAAGAGTCGGTTTGGATGAGAAATTGCCAATTTTGAGAAGACTTTGTTGGAGATGAGAAAATTAATGGGTAATTGTGCAAAGAGGAGAAAGGCAGTTCATTGGATAGAGAAGAGGGAAAAGGATCAAATTCAACTAATTAAGACATAAATAGTACCTTATAGCAGTTAAGAAGGCGGAACTGTCATCTTTTAGTGGAGATGACCCTATTGGGCGAATCACTAGGGCAAAAACTTACTTTGAAGTTCAGAATATTAGTGAAGACGTGAAGATTAATTTAGCAAAGTTAAGCATGGAGGGTTCTACTATCCATTGGTTTAATCTATTGAGAGAAACATAAGAGGAACTTACATTGGAGAAGTTGAAGTGGGAAATGTGACATAGTTTGGGCGGCAACAATATGAAAATCCTTTCCAAGAACTGACCGAGTTGAAACAAAAGGAATCATTGGAGGAGTTTATAGTAGCATTTGAATTTCTCTCACCACAAGTTAATCATTTACCCAAGGAACAATATCTGGGTTTTTTTTTTGATGAGTTGCAACCTGAAATTAAGTATCAGGTGCAGACTTTTCAACCCAAAATAAGAATTCAAGCCATGCAATATACATGCAGTATAGAGGCAGAAAGAAATTCACTTATGTTCAAAATAGGGAGTACAGGTTGGCAAAATGGGATATTCTAGTAGTATTTCAAGGCCATCAAAGTGGTTGTTGGTTCGCAAGATGATGTATGATCAATTATTACAGTAAGTAAGGTGACTATAGGGTGGAATGGAAGCCAAAATCATTTTAGTCTAGGGTCAAACCCAAATATCAATCAATCTGGTCAAAATAAAGGAACTTTATCATCTTTGACATTCTCGAGTAGAATAATAGAGGGGAAACAACAAAATTCAGTAAAGAACAATAAAGGCCTGTACCATTTAACATACCAAGAATTGATGGAAAGGAAAAGCAAGGGTTTATGCTTTAGGGGTGGAGAAAAGTTCCATCCCTTACATCAACGTAAAAAAGAAACAATTAAGATTGGTAATTTTAGGAGATAATGAAGCTCTAAACAAAGATGGTGAAGTAATTGCTATTAAAGTGGATAGAGATAATGAGGAAGAACTAGTTTCCAACTTTTAGCCTTAAGACAGCACTGATTTTTCAATAGGCGGTAATGATAGGATTAAGGGCAATTATGATAGTTATTAGCAAAAATTAGAAGCAGTTACATATTATTAAATGTGTGTATTGCTTTATCAGGTTTAGTTATGTATTTTAGGAATAGTTATTTTATGTATGGTTTGATGGAAGACAATTATTAGGTTTTATAGGAGCAATTATGTAAATTTAGGAGCAGTTATTATGAAAAATTTGTATAAAAAAATACATTATAGGAAAGGAGTGGGCAAAAAAATGTATTTTGAAAGTTCTTGAACAAAGTTATTCTCTATAGGAGTTGTTACAACTCTGTGACAGCTTCCTTCTGTTTTAATTTTCTATTCAATTAGTGTGCCTAAATATCAAATTTCAATATTCTATCATTTTGGTCCAACCTATTGTGTGTGTGTGTGTAGTTCTAATCACATATATATAAAATTAACATTAAAAGCACAATTTAAATAAAATGAAAATCACACAGAAAGAAAGGTTAGATTTTGTTTCAAATTTCTTAACAACAAGACATTTTTTGTAAAATCTATTGCAATGTTTCAGATGATGTCTTTGAACAATAGTTAAAGTTAAAATAGATTTAATAACTATTAAAAAAACTTTTCACATGAATACTCTTAGGTTTGTAAAACTAAAATTCAAAATAGATAATTAGGGAAAACAAAATCAAACTTACAAATTAATTTAACCTGGTTCACTTTCAAAACAGATTGGAATTTTTCATTATGCACAATACGTGATTACAAACAAATTTCTTACATTCATGTATTCTTTACACAAGTTTCTTGAGACTTTAATGCTAAATTTTAAAATCTCTAAACATACAAAGATCAAATAAATAGAATATTATAGCATATTATTACATAATTATAGAGAGAAAAAGATGATAGAATTTGTGCATCTGGTATAAAAAAAATTGACTTATCTCGGTCTTCATGAGATTTAGGTAAACTATGTGGAGAACTAGAATGAGAGAAGACTATCCTCAATCAAATTGGTTTGATAGATCGAACTAATTGTCTAATGGGGCAACAATTAAGTAACTTATCATATGAGGGTAGGGACCTCTCATTGGGAACCAATTAACTAGTGCAACCTATAACACCTCTACTTTTGTATATTAAATTATTAAATATTTATTTCTAGAAAACCGGATAGAAATCTCAAAAGATTGATCCCCGTGGTTATGTTCATATTAGAAAGTAGTATTTAGTTTAGATTTTTAATAATTTTTGAGAAACAAAGTTCGAAAATTTATAAAATGACTGTTTTGTCTTTAAAATGCTAAGTAACAGAATTAATAAATAAAAATAGTTGGAAGTGTTTGAAAAAATTTTTTTAAGCCATTAATGCACTTAGAATAATTAATAATAATTTTAGAAATTTTTCGTAAATTTATTGAAACAAGTTTTCAAAAATGACAAAAATACTCCTAGTTAACCGTGGGAACCAACCAGAGACTTTTTGACCTTAAAATATTTTGAAAATTTTATATTATGTATATTTCGTTATAAAAATTTTACTTTGAAAGAAAAATAGTAAAAAATCTAACAACCCTATTTTAATTTTGTTAATCGTTTTTCCAATATTTGATAATATAATTTTGAAAAATCAGGAAGGAATTTCAAATTTCTAATCCCCACCATTATGCTCATAATTTCAAGATCTATCTAAGCGTGATTTTTAATAATTTTTTTGAGCTGGAGCCCGAAGAAGTTAGAAAATAACAGTTTTGTCCCTGTTTCTCAACATTAAGGACTGACATAAAAAAAAATTTAATTGAGATTAAAATGTCAATTTGAGCTTGGAATCATGTTATATATATTAAAATATAATTTTGGACATTTTTTGGAATTCTTGTGTAAAATGACCAAAATGTCTCTACGTGTCTGTTAAGCCTAACAAATATTAGTTTGACATCCAGAAAGGGTGAAAATGGTATTTTTAGTTTATTTTTGGGTAAAATATTTAATTTTTAATTTTCATACAAATTTTGGTATTTATTGAATTAAAATGTATTTTTTATGAATTTTCTAGCTTAAAATACAAAATAAATATATATAATTTGACATAAATTAATAAAAATTAAAATTTACTATTAGAAATTTATTTTTGATGAAAAATAATGTCATTGTCCAATTTTGAATTAAAATGCATTATTTTGATATTAAAAACTAATTTCTCAAGTTTAGGTATTTTTATTAGTACTAGTTAATTCACTTACAGATAAAAATTGATACATGGAGGCTTGAGACAGTTGGTGGAGCACGTCCCCAACCCTAAAATAGGTTATTCAGCACCTATTTGGGTTATGTGTCTCTAAAATTAATTAAAAAGAAATTAAAAATAAGTTTTATTGCATCATTGCTTATGTCTTCTATGAGACACCTAACCCACCCTTTTCCTCTATAAATACCCATGCTTCTTGGTCATTTTTCACACATCCTCCTCTCTCTCAAGCTTGCCAAATTAAAGAGCTTCTCTCTCTAGAAAAAAATTTATTTTACTTTATTTTTATGCTAACATTTTATTAGTTTTTCAACAACTAGTAAAGTTCTCTTCCTAAGAGCTTTGCATCAACAATTCCATCTTCTTTATCAACTATCTTAGAGGTAATGAGGGGAGTGGGGTTGGTTCTAAATTATTATTACTTTGCATGTTGGTAGGAAATGTTTTTTCCTAAACTCGTTTAGGCTTAAGTTTTATTATTGTTATTATTATTTGATGTTAAATTTTAATTTTTGCTAAGTTGTTACTCTGCCCAAATTTAGATTATTAAATCATAATTACTAAATTGTTACTCTGCTCAAAATTAAATTATTAAATTATACTTGCTAAGCTGTTACTTTGCTCAAATTTAGAAAATTAAAATATATTTATTTTGTTGTTATTTTGCCAAAATTTTAGGAATTAAATTATAATTACTATATCATTACTCTGCTAAAATTTTATATGATCACTAAATTTTTATTCTGTTAAAATTTTGGTATTGTGCAATTTCTGCAAAATAAGACAGAAATGTTGATTATACTAGTGCTCAAATTAAATGAGACCAGGGATACCTCTGCTTGAGAAGTTAGGAGTTGATAGTTTAGTGAGTAATATAAAGCAAGTGACATGTAATGGCATGGCACCCTGCTAGGGAAGCTATAGTTGGTACGCTAAGGGATGAAAGGTAAGGACCCATTTGAGAAAGTTTTGGGGATAGGCATCGAGTGGTGAAGGTCCTAATGGCCAGGGTAGTGCCCTCGAGCTGGGATATTCGCCTGACCAAGCTTGATAACCCCAACAACTACTCATAATTCTGGGATTGGTTTGAGAGTATACCTCTATAAATGGACATCCTGACTGATATTTGTTCCCCATTGATGATGAAGACTATACTATGTGATGATGTTGATGAGGTATATATACTCCTAGTTACTTCCCAAGTTCTGTCGAGAACTATTACTCACTAATGGAAAGTATGGATCCATACCAAGTTGAGGGTAATGTTGTATGATTTAGAATAAATCCTAGGTTCCCTACGTTAATTATGTTTTAATTTCTACCATACATGTGTAAGTGATTTTAGAACAAATCACCTCACTTTATTGTTTTTTTTTCGTGTATGATTGATCGCAATTATCGAAGATGACGGAAATGCATGATGATGCTAAGAATGAGTCAGAGGATAGTCCTCCATATTTGTAAACCTAGTTTATAATATTTTCCTTGAGGGATAGGGTAGATAAATAATGCTCTGTATAGGATCTTTTTATGTATATATTGGGCTAGATAATATATGTCTTTTGATGTACTTTTGTTTTTTTCTTACTATTATGTATTACTCAAACCATGATGTACAATTTGATACACACACACACACACACACACACATACACACAAGCAGTTTTTATCATTTCACTTCTATTTCCAAATTCTGTTAAATTTAGAAAATTTCTATTATAGAATCAAATTTTTTTTTCTCACATTTTCATCAAACTTAAATTAATATGAATTATATTTAAAATTAAAGAAGTGTTACACAACCTATCATGAGCTATTCAGAACAAAAGCCCAATACAATATCCGTTAATTATTTAGGTGTCATATTACTAACTATTGACCATAATTAATATATTAATAATTAAATAATAATTTGATTAATGTTAATCCATAAAAAATAGATTAATTAAATAATTAATCTAACATTCAAACCTAAGTGTTTTTCTTCAAGAAGTCTCTTTAAGCTTACTCTCACACTCAAAGTATTTACAAAATATACAAAAAAGATAACTTTCAATACTGCCAAGAGATACATAATAAATGTTCAATGACAACCGGTATTAATATTTTCTCAAGCTAAACAAAATGTTTAGGAACTAATTATATAATTAAACACATATAAATGAACGAAGAAGGAAAGAACATTTGATAGTTTCTTTAATGTGTGCAAATAAGACCAACTTCTTTTTCATATATATATTTTTTGAAAAACAACTTCTTCTTCATAAGTAACTCCTTTATATAGAGAGTTTGGAAAAAATGAATGTGTTGTGACTTGATGAGGCTCTAGGGTTCAGCAAACATTCTAAGTCTTCAATTAATACATGAAATAGTTGAGTTTTAACTATTTTATTGTGATATTTTATATGCTCAATAGTTCATTTTCAAAAGTTTGTTGTACTTGTGTCAATGCTTTTTCTTCTATTTGTGTTACAATAATATCGTTCAATTTAAGATGAATGCTATGGTGGTCCTTGAAACTAAATGGTCCACGGTGGTCCATGTCTAATGATCGCTTATTTCAATTTTTTTGTTGATTATTTATTTATTTGCATCAAGCATTTTTTGTTAAATTTACAATGCCATATGTACCCTTATGAATATGACCTTTGTACCCTTAATTGTTATAATGTTTATACCCTTAATAGTCACCTTTGCCATTGCCATGGTCATCTAGATAGAGCTCTTTGACTATGACTCTCACGAAATCCACTAGCACCTCCCTCAATAGCAAGGCCGTTAGCCTCCATGCTCCTCATTGTCAATGTCGCCAAGCCCAACATGGTTGACCTTTGCAATGTCAATATTGGGAAGAAGCTCGGCAGCGGCATCGTTGACCACACCAAGCTCGTGAGGGGGCTTATGCTCAACAAGAAGGTGATCAACCTCACTGGGGGACCCATCCACATGGAGAATGCCAACATTGTTGTGATCAAGATCTGGATCTTGCCACTAAAGACTAACATCAACCTGCACATTTTTTTAATTTTTTTTCAAGTGATGATGTAAAAGGTTGAGACTTTTTTAGAGGTTGTTTGAACATATGGTATCTGGGTTAGAGATCAAGCTTTGACTTTTATTTGAGTTTTTTCTAGTTTTGAATTTAAGGGTGATGAGAGTTATGCTATTGAAAGTTGAGGTGTTTTGTGATTTCATGGTTCATTTCGCCCATGTGACCTCGCATTGATTAGCAGCTTCAACTTAACAATGGAAATGGAAATTTCAAACACCGTAAAACCATAAGTCTATCGGATTTGCTTCAACAGCTGTCAAATAACAACCATGAATGGCTTCCTTCTACAATCCAATGGGATTGGGAATGACATTCAGAGCACAAGAACTTTTTTGGAAGATTCATATCATTGCCATTTTTTTCAATCCAAGGACAAATGTATAAAACAAATGAGGGACAAATGTGTAAACGTATGAGGGACAAATGAGTAAATATGTTTCTACTTAAAAAAAATTAAATCTAAATAACTGATGCCATCGGTTATAAGTAACATATATGGAATATTCAATTTTATAATAATAAATCTAATGGTCAATATACACTTGACTACCGTACACCATTTAGTTTTACGGCCCACCGTAGCCTTTGTCTCAATTTAATTCTTCCTCTTATCATTCATATTTTCATATCGAGACTCTATTCGAGATGCACTATGAGTAAATTTATTCAAAATTTTATTTCGAACGAGGTAGCTTAAACATTTAGGAAAATCTTTCTTCATACGATCTTTAGATGATTCTTGTAAGGCTCCATAACCGATGTTTCATAATATAATTTCCAATATCTTATTTTTTCAGGTGTCATATAATTTTGTACATTTGATAACTTTATCAGTTTTGTTAAGATAATTTCATTTAAATATTAAGATTATGTTAATTATCAAAATTTTTGGAAACTATAAATGTTAGATGCGTCTTTATTTCTAACACAATATTAGAGACCATCGTTCTAAAATTACCTTAGATTTCTCTTTCACAGGAACTTGGAACTTGTCAACTCAAGTTTTCTTCTTCTTGTGTTGGTATGAAAAATCTTTACACTACTAGTATACTCCAATAAGACAAACCCAATTGAACAAAAATACATATACATTATATACATACATACACACACACACACATATATATATATAAAAGGTCAAAACATGGGATCCATCATAGTCTAGTAGTTGTGAATTTACTCACTCATGATAAAAAAGAAATATGAAACTATAACTAAATCCACAAAAATTCATATCAAAACACAAGAGCGATAAAGAAAACTTCCTTTTATAAAGATAGATCTAATGTTTCGGCAAAAGGCATCCATTTAATTCCCTTTTGTAATCCTCTTATAGGGATATTCTTGAGGGAAGTTGTGATGCCTCTTGTAAATTAAGAGAACATAGGAGAAGTGTTGAAAGTGAGGGAAAAAAAAAAAAAACCCTCTCTGAGAACCCATAAAGGGCTATATATAAGGTTGGAGACAAATCTTCACATAAATTTGGTCTTGGTACGTTACATGGGTGTGCTATTTAAGTTGCTTGACCATATCGGATATTTGTGACACTAAATTGTGCTATTCGTACGTATATAGGCTTGCAACTTTGTACAATCACGCTAAAATTAGCATATATGGTCATGCAAACATTCAAATTCAATTTTTCATTACTTTGTGTCGTTAATATTTGTGAAGCACCTCTCATATCTAAATTAAGCCTTTTATACTACAATGTTCTGAAAAATTGACGTCTCTAAATAACGTATTGGTGACAATAATTGTGCTCATAATCAATTTTACAAAAAATAAGAGAAACAGATGAAAAAAAAAATCAAATATTAATAAATATCATTAACGTATATCCAATTATTCTGCAACGAACAGACAAAATGTTAGTTTATCAATTATATAACAAGACTTGATTCCTTTTTAAATGCATATGTTGCTTGTAAAATAAAGTTAACAATTTTAGTAATTGTTACTTTAGCAAAATAAAGTTAATAAAATCTAAAAATCAATAATGCCTGAAGAAAAATTCAACGAATTCACTATATTATTGATTGAAAATCAAATGTTAACAAAATTGATTATGATAATTTATAAGTAATTTTGTATTACAAAAAGTTCAAAGTAGATAAATTTCAAATAAAATTATAATAATTTTAATCAATTATTTTTGTTATATTTAAAAATATTATTTTAAAGTTCACTTTAAGTATTGATTAATGTTGAGTCAATCCTAAATTTGTTGCCCAACTGGCCTATTTTTATCTCTACTTATTAATTACTTCTTATTTGTACTATGTGTTGTCTAAACTGCAAAAAGAAAAGTGTGTGACAAAACAAAATAGTGACAAGAATTAATGAACTCATAACGTAATCAAGGTGTGTTTTCAACAAAATGTAGGGAAATAATTTTTAAATCTCAAATTGGTTTGATATTTTGTTCAAAATTTTAGTTTTAACTAATTGAGACTATAATTAAGTGTCATATTGCAATGTTGGAAACAACTAAACAAATATTTTTTTTTGACTAATTTAAAATTATTTAAAAATCTTATTTTTTTTAACTTTTGAAAAACAATATTCTTAAATGGGTTTAATAGACATATACTGTCAGTGTAACAGTTTTACACTCAAGCAATTATAAGTCATTCTTGGTATGGTTTTTAAATTAATTATTATTTTAGTTAACAAATTTATCATACATAGTAATTTGTGTTTTGATGACATAGAGTAAAAGAACATTCCCAATATCATTGCATATATTACTTATTCTTATTAAAAATTAATTTTTTTAAAAACTTATTTATTTATTATAATACTTTTCAAACATACTTTTAATTAAAAATATTTTTTCTTTTTAAAAAAGTACCCAAAAAGGAGCAAACATACCAACACGTAGTGGCTAATTGGTTGGATCTTACCCCCATAGATCGTGTTGTTGTGGGCTCAGCGTGCCGGATTTTTGGAGGGGTCTTTAGGCACTTTTGTGGACATGATTATATCGATCTAAGAAATTTTCTTTGTATAGTGTGCGTTGTGCATGGCTAATATTTTATGAGTGGGTAGATGCTAGAGCGGGAACGGAATGGAGCGTAAACACACTGAGCAGGGGTGATATTGTAATTTTCTATACATATGATGCAACCTTATTTATTAATCAATAATAGAAACATCAGTTCTATTCCCGAAGACGTAGATACATTGCCGAACCTCGTTATATTGTTGGTTACTATTGCTAACAGTATGTTTGAATATATTCTTTTACAAACCCGAGATAGAAAAGAGAAGACAAAAAAGTGTGAGATAAAATAAATAATAAGATAAAAATAAATAAAAAAATAATATTATAAAAAATTATGAATAATATAACTCTATGCTTTTGTGAGAAATAGTGGGTCACCTTATGTTGTTTGTGTCGGATGAGGAAAACTTTATGTTTTTCACATTGCTTTAGAAAGAGCCTTTGGATGAAATGTGACTCGTCTTCCGTTGTGCTGCTAGCATCTAAAGGTCGCAATGATTCTCATTTCTAACCCACGTATCTATTGTTATATTGCTGTTGACCACGTGCCACATATGGTTCGTATTTCTTATGGTCTAAGAAACTCATATGGCCGATTTGATTGACAAACTACTCTTTCACTTCATGGTGGTAGGTTTGCATGTGTAGGATCTTCCACCAGCCTAATGAGACAGTGGTAGAGGAACTGCTTAGGGTGTCTAAATATCCTGACAAGTTTAGGTGTTCAGTTGGGATTTTTCTGTAGAATTGCTCAAAAAGTATTAGTGAATTAAACTGAATCATGAAAATAAATCGGAAGTTAAAAAATCAAGCCATTTTTCATAGGTACTGAACTAAAGAAATGGTTCGGTTCAGTTTGGGCGAACTATTTTTAAGTTTGGTTTGGTTCAATTCAAGGAGAATCATTTTTCAGTTCAGATTGATTTTTGTGCTGAATCGAACCATGATTGTTCAAAAAGTATTAGTGAGCCAAACTAAACCACAAATTAAATTGAAATGAGAGTTAAAAAACCAAACCATTTTCAACAGTACACCAAACTAAAAAAATAATTCTGTTTGGTTCGAACTATTTTTCATTTCTGTTCGATTCGAGAAAATCGTTTTCTAGTTTGATTTGGTTCAGTTTTCTATGTTAAACCAGATTAGTTTATTTTATAAAAATAATAAATTTCATCATAATTTTTAGAAATAATAAGTAATAATTATTTTTCCAAAATTTTAAGATAAAACAAACATTTTAATATATATATATATATTAAAATGTGTGTATGTGTGTGTGTGTATAGGTCAGGATCCGTTGATACCAGGTGTCAAAGTTAGTCAAATTACACCGTCAATAGCTTTTTGTAACATGCAAATTTAACCAATCCAATCGTTGAATTTGATGTTCTTATTAACTAGATTAAGTATACAAAATTTCATACAAATCCAAAATTATTTAGTAGTTCATCGCATGACTTTATTTTAACGTATATTAATATATTCAAATATATGTAAATTTTCAATGTTAAATAACATGTCTAGAAAAGCCCAAGTGATGTGAAATTTGATATAAAAGATCATGAAGATAATATCACTTAATTCAACAGTTGCATCGGTTGAATTTACATTCTATAAAAAGTTATTAAAAGTGTAATTTGACTAATTTTTATATCTGGTGTCAACGAATCCTAACCCTATATATATATATATATATATATATATAAGTTGAACATCGAGTGCAAATTCAGCCCTTCAATTTCATTATCAAATTGCATTCTAAGTGTTTTGTTATGTCACAGTCTTTTCATTGTCAAAATAAAAATATTAAACGTTTATCAGATAGTGAAGATATAAATGAAAGTGAATTTTCTCGGGTAAGAGAAGCCCAAAACTAAATTGACCTATGCAATCTACTCGACACCCAAACTGCTCGCTATCCAAACAACCCAATGAGACCTAGTTATGACTATCCTTATATTTGCACAGCTGTCTTAGTGAAAAATTTTAATGTGTTGTCAAGCACTAAGTATAGCCCTGAGTTGTGGGGTGAACTAAGTTAAACCTTTGTATTATGCTTTTCTTGTTGGAACTAAAGACGTATGAAGCATCTAATCCCTTAAGTTTTGATGTTAATAAAATTATTTAAATATGAGAACTATCTATTTTCATCTAATGAGTGTGTTGATATATGCAGTTCAATTAGACAAATCTTGTCTCTATGAAATAAGCTTTCATATGAACGCATATGTTTTTGTGAACTTAAAGTGTCTTTGAAACAAAGCTTTATAAGCATCTAAAGTATTTGAGTCCAATGTGTTTTACTTATGAGCTTTTCATGTGTCCAATGTCTTTTATTAGACAATCATTTTTAAAGGACATCATTTAGTTTTTAAAGTTTTATTGGACTTTATCCTTATATCTAAATGCTTTTAAGAAATGCTAAAAGTTATTTAATATTTTGTTTTAAAAAACAAGGCATTTTATTCATAAGGACAAAAGTCTAATTCATAGTGCATATCAAGCACATCAAAAAGCAAGTTAACCTTTCTACAAGGATAAGCTAGGCAACTTTCGTCTGTAAGTAGAAGGCAAAAGAAAAAAGAACTTTCATAGATGCCAGGCTTTGTCAAAAATCCATTGGTTAATTTATAATAATCAATTACTACAAAGTGTGTCCCATACTCTTTAATCCTAGGTGTTGCATGGAGATTTTTCCTTACGTAGTGGTATTAGAGTTGGTTGGTGTAGCCAGGTGACCAATCAAACAAGTATTGAAATGATATGAAGCTAATGGTAGATCCATGTGGGGATCTTTGTGTTGAAAGTTTTTTTGGCGATGTGGAAGTCAAGCAATGTGTCTTGTTGGCTGTAGCTAATGTTGGTGCAAGTACAAAAAGTGTTACCATCCAATACTCGTGAAAAAATATTGAGATCAGAGGTATGGCAGGGAGCACACCAAAGTTTTTAGAGCGAAAGCATGATGTGTGAGAAAAAAAATGTGAAGATTGTTGTGACAAACTTCTATGGTGAAGGGAGTTGAAAAGGTAATGATGAAGTTTGGAAATTTTAATTGAAGGAGAGATTATTGGGAAAATAATCCAATTTCCCAGTAATAATTTAAGTGAATGGAAATTTAAGAGATGCTTTCGAAGAGGTAGTGGAATATATCTTAACTGTTGAAGAACTCCATTACTATAATAAGAAGGTAGACGAAAAGGTGGAATAATTAAAGTCCACTAAATAACATTCATGAATGGAGTCATGAATCTCACTATAAATAAAGGTGCTTGAGATACGAAGAACCACCCAACCTGAGGTGTTTCTCATGTGAGGAGGCTTGTGTAATGGCAATAGTTTCTCAAGTTTGTTTAGAAAACTTGTAATGAGGAGGGTTTTCTCAAGTTTGTTTAAGAAACTTGTAATCTTATATGAGATAATGAATATTTGTTGAGATGTTCTGTGACGACATAAGCAAGAGGCACGAAACCCCGTTAAATTTATGTCTTTTGCGATTTTATTTATGGTGTTATTTGTGTGTGTGTTTCATATCCTTTAATCCTCATTATTGCGTGCAAATGAGATTTTTCCCCAACAATTTCATCCAAAATTCAAAACTCCATCTTATTATGCCCTTCAAATTCTATCAAAACTTTACTAAATTTTTTACTTCTAAGCTTTTAAAATTTTTAATATCTCTAATTAATTAAAAATTCTTAAATATTGGATTGAAAAAATAATTTAAAAATTTAGATAAAAAATATGCGATAAGACTAAATTTGTTTAATTTTTAGAACAAAGGATCTTAATTATCTCAAAATAAAAAACTTAGAAGATCAAAATCATATGTAATTTAAGTCGAAGCGAGTAAAGTACAACTAAATTTAATCTATAAATCAACTTTTATAATATTGAACATCTTAATTAATAAAGAATTGAATTCACTATTTTAATGCTTTTACTTTATTACCGTTGATTAAAACAGTTATAAATGCATTAGAATAGGTATAAATGGATAGAATAGAGATATAAATAATGATAAATTTGTCAATTCAAACAATTAAAATTAAATTAAATGCATGAAAAATCCATAATTTGAATATATTTCCAAATATATACAACTTAAATAAAAACGTTTCAAAATCGTATGAATTCTTATTTTAAAATCTTTTAAACAAAATAAAAACGATTTATAAATAAAATTAGTTACTTGTATTGGTCATTAGAATATAAACATACTGTTTGACATAAAATCAAAATAACCTAGGAAGATAAATATCGAGATCACGTTAACATCCCTACCTTATGAATCTTACGACGGTGCACTGTATTCGGGTTGAAACATTGTATTGAACCAAGCTATTAATGAATGCATCAACATCTGTCCATATTACATCATCACTCGCGTAGGGACATACATGACTCCAAGACAAAATTTCTTTAAATTGTATGATTAGTGTAAGGAAACAATAGCAAATCCACCATTTATTTAATTTGAAGTGTATACCGTACTTTTAATATAATATATTTTAACAGTAAACTGACAAGCATTTTTACTCAGTCACATTATAAACAGTTTCACTTTAAAAGAAACATTACTTAAAGGAAGTTTGTAATTAATGAAAGTAAATAAAGATACATTTTTTACTTATTTAATTTAAAATGTATTATGATTTTAACACACTGAACTGAAACTTTAAACTTTGTCGGGTTGAAGAATAAAATAGGAAGGAAAGAAATGATACAAAAAGAAATAGGTAGGATTAAAAATAAAAATAAAATATGGTAGAAAAAATATGTTACTTAAATAAATAAAAGAGTAAATCATATTGATACCTTTTGAGATTTTTTCAAATTACACATAATCTCCATATTTTTTAACATTTACAATAATCTCTCTTATAGGGGTACACGATGTAATGTTTTTAAACAACTAAGAGAGGTTATTGCAATGTATAAGAGATGTCAGTATAATGTTTTTCAAATAATTAAAGAGGTTAGTGTAGGAATAGAAAAAAGAGAGGTATCATGTGTAATCTAAAAAAACCTTAGGAAGTGTCAGTGTAATTTACTCTAAATAAAAATAAGAAAAGAAGAAAAGAAATTTCTTTCGATTTATTTAGATGAATAAAAGTAATAAATTATATAAAAAAAGTAATTAAAAATTTAAATTTAGCTAACAAATTTTAAACTTTTACTCTATTAATTTTTTCAATAAAATATTTTATAAAAATTATTTAATTTTTATAAAAAAAATAAAACAAGAGATAAATGAAAAGCAACTTTCTTCCTTTCCAGTTTCTTTTGGCAAGAGAGAACCTTTTCTTAGAAATTTCTATAAAACATATTTTTCTTCTGAAATAAATACCAAAAATTTATATTTTATTTGAAAATTTAATTTAAATATACAGATAGTGTAATTTTTTTCACTATTATTTAATCACATATCGTCATATATAATAAATATATTAAAAATCTATCCCAAAAATAATTTCTAAATAATTAACAGTTTAAAATGTTAAAGTCACTGTGTATAACAATTAAACTCTTCATTTTATTTCTTTTTATCTATTTTCTTTCCTTTTATTTTCATAAATGCAAACACAATATAAAAGTAAATTACTTTACTTGTTAAAAAGGTTATTCATACAATAATTTACATAATATTATTTTTATCTCTCTCTATCACATCACTAATCTTACCTCACACTTTTTCTCGTTTTTTAAATCTTTTCATTTCTTTTAGTTATAAAAAATTTGTGCGAAATAGGGAAATACTTATGTCTGTACAATCTCACTTGAACACAACTTCCAGCGAACCGAACAATGCGAGGAAAGCGAAAGGCAGCCAGGAATGTTCGAAAGCCAAGTTCCCAACGTGTGCTTTGGTCGGCGTGTTCAACGGTTGAGTCAACCACTTAACGTCCGTTACAAAACCGCGCCAATACCACGACCCGTTAATCTCACCCCGCCGTTACCGTTTCTCTTCCGTCAAACTTCCAACACCCTTTCTCACTACTCTTTTTCTTCCCCTATATATACCCCATTTGAACACTCCTCGTTCTCAAATTGCGGTTTTTCAACCAACCCCTTCTTCACGATATCTTCATTTTCCTTCAAAACCATAGTCCCACGAAGAAAACCAAAATATTTACCATCAATGGAAACGAAATTCAGCAAAGTTTAGCTCCCCACGTGTCTTGAATCAAAGTCTTTTGCAATGGTAGGTGTTGAATTTGACTAGTCTCAGAGGTAAGGCTGAGTGCTAACACCAATGTTTTTCATTATGTGGTTGCTTCTGAAACCGTATTATTAATTATTCTACGTATCTGTTTCTCCCTGTCATGTTATTGTTCGTGTAGATGTATAGAGCTGATTCTTTCTCCTTGGTGATTTGAGGGTCTTGCTTTTTGAAAGGAGATGTAGAATTTTGCATATTGTTTTTTTGATTGAGGAAAATGCTGTAACGTCATCTCTGCTGCTCAAAATTGCAAGATTTGGGTCTGAGTTGAAGTTTTGGATTTTGATTTGATTTGAATTTTTTTACTTGAATAAATTATTTGGGTGGGGTGGATTAGTGGACTTTGAATTAGGACGGAGATTCTTTTTATGGGTTTCGAGCAAAATTTCTGCATTTATTGGTATGAAAAAGTGCATATGCTGCTTCCATTAACTCAGCACCAGGAGCGGGGCAACTGCACAATACCATCAACAGTAAATAATAAGGTTTAACTTTTGGTTACATGGTTCAGTGGCTGCCCTCGGTTTCAAAGTAAAGATTTTGGTCTGCAATGAGGAATTGTGACTTACATGATATTATTGTTGTTGCTGTTACTAACTTATTATATGCTTTCTTTCTCTTACTACCTGAAATTTGCTATGTTTGTGATGTCTGTGTCTTTCTCCTGGTGTATATTAGTAAATTAGTATATGAGCAGATTTTCTCTAGATGTGAAGAAAATTTATGAAGGAATGTTTTCCCATGTGGTTTTCAAATCACATGGGAGGGGTTTTGGAATTGCATCCTTTAGAATGAATACTGATGGTGTCCAATTTTCCATTGTTGTTCGAATGTTTTGCTTTCTCTATGTGTATGCACAATTTGTTTTCTATAGATGATAATCTGTTGATGAGACCGAGAGCACTACCACATCAAGACATTGGCATTCGGAGAATCATTTAGATCACTTCCATATCTAATTTTTTGCTCCAAATTCATTTGTTTCATTTATTTGATATTGGCACTAATTTTCCTCTTCAACCTGCTAAATCAGTTATTCCAAATTTCTGCTCTATTTGTTCCTGTGGGCCAGGAGAGTAGTGGTGAATTCAATATGCAAACGTCTATTTTTTAGTGTATGCAGTTCATCTATTTCTTGTGTGTATGTGTGAGCATTTATGTATGTTGTGTATCTTTCAGCTTCTCCACTCATTGTAGGTGATTGTTCTTGTGAACAATTATGTATGTTATTGCGGTCTTATGCAAATATTGACAAAATGCTTCTGTTTTTCAAGGTTTATCTGCTATTATTGAAAGTGTTGGGATACAAGTCCCAAGCAGAAGTTTACTAAGCCAGCTTCTTTTACCGGATGCCATCATCATATTATGGACTTGAATCAGTTTTTCAGTGTGACTAGTTCGGCAGGAATTCCTTGCACATCATCTTATTCTCCTATTTCACCAATACCCAACCGGTTGCTTGGATCCTTGAAACTTGACATAGGAAACTCTCCTAATTCAGCCCTTTCTACTCATTTTGACTCTGATACACTTTCTTCTGCATTAAGTGACAGCCAGGAACAGCACACCTCAGGGGAAATTCACTCTGGTGTCAACTCTTCTGGTAACTCTTTGCAGGAAAACAGTCATTATTTGCATAGGCCAGTCTCATCTGTGGACCATCTCCAAGACGATTTTCATCTATCTACTAGGAGCTTTCTTCCACAGGATGCAAGTTATGGCCATGAAACCAGACATGCATTGCTGGAATTAGAAACTGCTTTGATGGCACCTGATGGTGAAGATCAAGTCACCACATCAAGCACTGCTTTGGGTGTTAGCAGCAGCCCAACAACATCTGGTCAAAGAAATAGGTCCTGGAGCTGTGAGGGCCAGTCAAGTGATGTTGCACGTGTAAAGAAGCGTCACAAATCAATGGAGGAAGTATCGCTACAAGGGTTCCCATCAAGCAATTTGAAACAATTGCTGATTGTTTGTGCCAAAGCCTTGTCTGAAAACAGCATGAAAGATTTTGATCAATTGATAGAAAAGGCTAGAAGTGTTGTGTCTATAACTGGGGAGCCAATCCAGCGCCTTGGTGCTTATTTGGTAGAAGGGCTAGTTGCAAGGAAGGAGGCATCAGGGAATAACATCTACCGTGCCCTTAGGTGCAGAGAGCCTGAGGGCAAAGACTTACTCTCTTACATGCAGATACTGTATGAAATCTGTCCCTACTTAAAATTCGGTTACATGGCTGCCAATGGAGCAATTGCTGAAGCTTGTAGGAATGAAGACCGCATTCACATCATAGACTTCCAGATTGGTCAGGGAACTCAATGGATGACACTTCTTCAAGCTCTTGCAGCAAGACCTAGTGGAGCTCCTCATGTGCGGATCACAGGGATTGATGATCCCCTTTCTAAATATGTTCGTGGTGATGGATTGGAAGCCGTTGGGAAAAGGCTGGCTGCGATCTCTCAGACATTTAACATCCCAGTTGAGTTCCATGGTGTGCCTGTTTTAGCTCCGGACGTGACAAAAGACATGCTTGATGTTAGGCCTGGTGAGGCTTTGGCTGTGAACTTTCCTTTGCAACTCCATCACACGGCTGATGAGAGTGTTGATATGAGTAATCCAAGGGATGGACTTTTGAGATTGGTGAAATCACTTTCTCCCAAGGTAACTACATTGGTTGAGCAAGAGTCAAACACAAATACCACTCCTTTCTTCAACAGGTTTATAGAAACCTTGGATTACTACTTGTCAATGTTTGAGTCCATTGATGTGTCTCTTCCAAGAAAGAGCAAGGAGCGGATTAATGTGGAGCAACATTGTCTGGCTCGGGATATTGTCAACATTATTGCTTGTGAAGGGAAGGAAAGGGTAGAGAGACATGAACTGTTAGGCAAGTGGAAGTCCAGGTTGACAATGGCTGGCTTTTGTCAATATCCTTTGAGTTCTTATGTGAATTCTGTCATAAGAAGCCTGCTGAGGTGCTATTCAGAACATTATAATCTTGTGGAGAAGGATGGGGCCATGTTGTTGGGATGGAAGGACAGAAATTTGATTTCAGCTTCAGCTTGGCATTGATTACATGCAGACAGGAAATAATGTAGTGGTAGAAATATGTTGCGGACTGAGGTTTATGTTTATTTTCAGGGCTATGTGTCCCTTATCATTGTTTTAAAGGCCACTGTTCCATAAATTAGTCTATGGAGTTTCGTGTCATAGTGTAGCAGATTATATACCAATTCTTTTATAAAATGTTTAGGTATGTACAGTGTTTTGGTCTACAAATATTGTACTTGTACCTGAAACTTATCCTTTGTCTCCAATATAAATTAAATGAATTTCACAATAAGATTATTGGCAGTTTGCTAAATTCTTACGCGATACAATTTGTTGCATTACCATTTTGTCTCGATAAGATTGTTGGCATAAGCTGATAATGGTGACGGGGTTATGTATGAATTTAAAATGGATGGTCGTTTTCTCTGTTGGGGCATGGTTGGTTTTCCATGCTGAGATATATGTCATAACCAATACAGCTAGCCATACATAACTACAATTACACACTGATCATTTGATAGATTTACATTCAGAAACACAACATGTACATGGATGCAAAAGAAGGAACTTCAATGCCATAATGAAAACTTGTGAATGTAAAAGTGACCGAGTCGCTTCCCTGTATTCTGGTTTCAATCATTATGTGAATGAGCGCTTCGAGACGCAGTTCTGGTGGGACCCCAAAAATTCCTTTTTCATTTGTTCTTTGGCACAAAGATTTTGTAGTCCTCACCAATGCCCATTTCAGTTAAAACAGTCCGCACATCTACTCTGTTCAAGGATGGTCAGGCCCTTCCAACAATCTCTTTCAAATGAAAATCTTGCCATTGACCCATTGTTCCTTTGCTTGTAGCTCCTATAATTTCTGATTATATATTGGCAGTTCGTGGCTTAAAATAAATGGCAGATGTACAGGTCATTCTGTAGGCTCAGATGTGCAAATTGAATATGCAACTCCGTTATTTTACTTTCCAGTGAGGGTTTGGCAGCATCCTTTCTCCAATTTTGCTGATATTCATCCTCAGTTGAGTGAACGACAACTAAAAGATAAATGTTAAGTGCCAACTTGGAGTCACAATTAAAATTAGTGAAAGAGAGTTAACAAAAGGATTAACTTGGAGTGAGATTCTTAAATTTAGAAACCAAATAATATGTCAAGACAAATTAAAAAAATTAAATGGCAGGTAAGAACTAATATCAGGAGCAAAATAGCTAGTTTACTTTTCTTTTGTTTTAGACAAGTAATAACAATAACAAAGACCATAAGCATTTCTTCTCACCTTATTCAAGTAAAATGGAATTTACTTTAACAATATTGCTGCTTGTAAAGAGAGGATTGGACTGCCTATCCCAAAAGTCATGGTGAATTTGAATGCTACTGTGGATCTTTGCTAGGTTTGATGGTCGCAAATCTTGCCTCCATATTCAACAATGCCTCGGATTCTTCACTATGGTGGAAATGTAGCTGAAATGCAGTTGCTACTTGTTTTCTTCAATTGCCGAAAACTTGCGCTTCCGAGCCGACAAATATCCGCTATGCATCATTTTAAAGTTTGATAGTTCTTGATCCTGTTCATATACCCAGCGATACCCGTATTTCTTCACCTCAAAATGTAAACCTTGTTGGTGCCTTACATCAAATGCCAGTTTCAAGTTATCAAGATGAGGTCTGCCCCCTCTGTAAAATCTTGCAAACAATTGGGTCGAGGGTAATAGATCAGCCACATATAATCTGATTCGTCCGTGACTAGATCTCTTTTGAGAACCACCGGAATATTAACGGTGATTAACTTAGTTTTTGGAGGATCCATCGCAAGAATTGTTCCCCTTTCATGAGGTCCTGTGAATGCTGCACAACACGCAATGCCAATCCCAATTTTGGTCTTGCATAAGAGGAGGTAAGTCTATGCTTATTAAATTGCCCATGCTCACATGCTGATTGTTGAACCAACTTGGTATTTCACTTCCAGGAATAATACTTTCAATGGCTGGAGCCAACCATATACGGTCTTGAATACGTTTGTATTGTTGCTCCACCTGGTACCACAGATACAGTTATATGTTAATTCCTGGTTCCTACACACAAAAGAAGAGAGAGAAAGAGATAGGAGGATGAAGGAAGGAGAGTGTGCACACCTGTACAATTTGCATATTCCATGAAAAAGCCATGCTAGTGCAGCGTTCCCTCTCAACTAATTCTGGGCAGTTGGAAATATTTACTCCTGCTCTACTTTGAGCAATTAGGAGCGTTTTTTCCCAAGGCGTAACGTAAATTTGTGATGGGAAGTCAGTTCGTGAAGGGAGCTGAGGCAAATATTTTAACTGCTTCCAATGCTGTAAGTTTAAATAATACAGTCTGAAAAGCTCCTTGAGGTTGGGAACTGTAGCAAAATTGTTTCCCATTAAATTTAGCCTTTCTAAGCAAAATAAATTTCCAATAGCATCAGGGATTTGAACTAAATTGCGGAAACTTAGATCAAGTTGACGCATACAAGGAAAAGTAGGCAAGGAAGGCAACAAGCAACTAACTGAATCTGTGTGTGCTCTGGAATACAACAAATGTAAAGGCCACGTAACCCACCTTTTGATGAAGGAGGATGTTGATTGGGAATGGCTGGGAGCTTCACCTATATAAAGCTTCTTCAAATGCTCTGTATCCCTTTGTTCATCTAATAACTGGTTATTATACAGTTTTGAACAGCCGGAGAGACTCAGATATTCCAGAGAATTGAGGCCCAATATGCTGTTGGGTATGCTTACTAGATTTTTGCAGTTTTTCAAATTCAAAGAAGTAAGCTTTCTTCAAAGACCAATGGATGGATGGATCTGCCTAAGTTGTATACATCCTTGAAGATCTAGCCTTTCAAGATTTAGGCCCTCTCCAAAATGTGGTAGTAACTTTATGAGACTTTTGCAGTCTTTCAGATTCACAAAAATAAGCTTTCTTAAAAGACCAATCAACAGATCGATCTGCCTCAGTTTTATACATCCTTCCAGACTTAGCGTTTCAAGATTTATGGCCTCCCCAATATCTGGCATCTGGATTAGATTTTTGGAGCCAAAGAGATCCAAACGTCTCAAATTGTGTAGAGGCTGCAGTGGCAGACCAATAGTAGGACACAGTTAATAATGACACCTGGGCTTTCTTTTGTTTCTTTATTTAATCAGAGGAAAAGGAAATAATAGAAGAGAGTTTTTCTTTCAATTTGTTCATTTTAAGAAAAACAATATAGAAAAGAATAATAATTTACACTACCATTGTGTTTTTCCATAGCTGTTTGATGTTGCTGTCCCTCAGGAACAATTCAACAAGTTTGTCCGGCTGAAGGCTTGGTGGCAAAACTCGAAAGGATATTTTTCCCAAGTAAGATATCCTAAATTATTCGAAAGAAAATTGAGACTTCCTGAAAAATTTACACCCTTGAGTATGAGCAACTTAATGTTTCTCATTTTTGATAGAGCATCAGCTCTCATTGTTGTTTCATCAAACTCCATTGGATTATGTTGAACAACTACTATGGCTTTAAGATTTTCTGCTGCCTACAACATTGCAAATGGGAAAGAAAATGTTAGATTTGTTGAAGTATATACATATTCTAGAAAAATGGGAACCCAAGATTTATACACTCAAAAAACTTTTTTACCATATCATCTAACATAACTTTGATGAGATCTGGATAATTCCACAACCTACTCCACTTTCTTGGCTCTTTAGGTGATATTTCTTGAACAATACACCTGCCCAAATCTTGTAGCAAGCCATGCATATGAATCGACCCATATCTAATGAATATGAGTGATTTGTCAATGACAACTTGTAGGCCATTTTCAGGGTGAAATCCACGAAAATCTAGAATTTCCTTCACATATTGCTCTGGGTGCCCGTCAAAGAAGCAAGCAATATCTAGAAATATTTCCTTGTCTGTGTCATCTAGCTCATCAAAACTTATTTGTAGCACACCCATAATATTTTTACTTTTATTTTCTCTTAGCTTGGCTAGTGCACTTGTCCATTGTGAGACATTTCGACCAAACAAAGAGGAGCCCAATACTTCAATTGCTAAGGGATGGCCTTGAGCATGAAATAGTACATCACAAGTCACCTTTTCATAATCACTGATAATATAATTACTTTTGAAAGCATTTCTACAAAACAACCGAACAGCATTTTCCTCATTCAACGGTTGGACTTGGTAAACATCATCGACTCCATGTATCCTTAATATATGTTTATCCCTAGAAATTATGATGATTTTGCTCCCTCTATAGGCATTCACGTAACAGAGTATCTCTACTCCTTGTAAACATCTTTAGCTGTCCAACTTGATCAACATTGTCAAAAATTATAAGTGCCCTTGCATTGTGTAGTCTATTCCATACCAAATTTGTTCCCTCGGAAACATTACAAATCTCTAGATTTTTCTCATTTAGAGACTGAGAAAGTAATTGTTTTTGTACACCTATTGTACTTGAATCTTGACTAATTCTGCTTACATCATCAATAAAACAATGAAAATCATATTGATGAGAGATTCTTTCATATAAAGCATGAGCAAGAGTTGTCTTTCCTATTCCACCCATCCCACTAATTCCAACAACTCGAACGTCATTATCAGATCCTAAACACAAAGCTTTGCTAATTCTTCAAGACGAGATTCCATCCCAACTAGATTATCATTTGGAAGACTTGAAAATTTATGACCCAATATATTTATTATGTTTTGAATAATTTCTTCAATCACTGCATATTGTGGCCTGAAAATATAAAGAAAATGAAGAGTGCCAAATCATCACTCAAGAGAACGAAAACAGAGTATACTTGTTCAGGACAAGACAATAACAGAGTACCTTTTCACTTTTAAAATACTATTTTGCATTAAATATGCATAGATTTGGACTGAATTTTCATGTTACCTCTCTCAACTCTTGTTTAAAAAGAGATTAAAAATTCATGTATACAACATGACTAAGAAGTGGTGAAGTATATGCACATGCTATGACTAAGTGCACATATACGTAGTAAATTAAGATTAAGATTTATCATCAGATGAGAGAGGATTACTTACTTATTTCCAATATGCCAACCAGAGAGATTGGCCACTCGTGTGAGAGCTTCTCTCCATCTCTGCACTTCCTCCATCTTCTCCTTATCTTCTCTGAATCTTTCTTCGTGTTCAGCAAAGGCTTTCTCATAACATCCACTCTATTTTCGAACTCTAATGGGTCAACATCATAAAAAATAGGCAGAACACGTCTGGGCGATGTTTCAGTGCAGTTGCAGATCTGTGCTAGTTCACTCAAGCACCAAGTTGAGGAAGCATAGTTCTTTGAGAAGACTGCATAAGCTTGGGTGCTATTGATTCGCCTTTCTTGAGAGCTGCATCATCTTTGAAAGCATCAATGCAATTCCTACCGAGAGCTTGTTAAAAAAAAAGCAGTGAAGTTGTATCGTGTGTCTGTGCCACGGAAGCTCACAAACACGTCATGTGTCCTTCTTGCGTGAGATGAAGAAGAACTGCATTGGATGACGGTGTTAGGAGCCATTGCAATTGTAGTCAATGTGCAACTGCAGAGCAAAGACAATGGTTTCTGGATACAAAGCGTGGGTAGTGAAGCTCCAAATTGTGGTTTAGGCGCGTTTTCTTGGCAGCTTCTCCCTCTTCCTCTTAGCTGTTTGACTCTCTTATTTCTAGGAAGCTAAATAGCTAATATCACTATATAGTAATAGTCCCTGATTGCGGTTTCGGCTTTTTTGCTTAGGAGCTTCTCCTTCCACTTAATCTTCTCGTAATTGTGTTTTTAGAATTTTCCCCTAATTGCACTTCGTTCATTTGTTGGGGTCGGCAGAAATTTTGTCATTTATTTAATGCGTAACTTGGCAATTGACTCATGGCAATTAACATGAGACTCGGGAATGTTCCTTAGCACCTTGTAGAGACAATTAAAGTTGGTCATTGAAAGTTAATAGAAGGATCAAAGTTAATAGAAGAAAGTTAATTGATCAAGTCAATGGTAATTTTTTTGATAAAATTGTTTGATTATTTAAGAAAGATATTGAAATATCATGAGCACTATTTTTTCTTCATTTTTTGAGGGTCTATTTCTTCTACTTCTTGCTCATGTATTGTATGGAAAAATTAAACTTTAAAAATAGGTTAAAATATACTTTTGATCTTTCATATAAATTTCATTTCAATTTAGTTTTTTAAATTTAAAAAGTTTCACTTTAGTCTCTTAAGGTATTTCCATTAGACCAAAATGGTCCTTCCATCAATTTTTTACACTAACAGTGTTACTTTTGGCTAATGTAGCAAACATTCATCTCATATGTCATCTCACAAATTTTGTCATGTGTCATCAACTTAACCAAATTATTATTGTTGTTGTTGTTAGGGGAAAGAGGGGCACTCCGTGCCTCTCTTTTTTTTAAAAAAAATAAAAAATAAAGTAAAGAGGGAGGAGGTTAAATAAAGAGTGAGAGTGAACAATTAATTCTATGGTAGTTATTTAATTAAAATAAAAGGTAAAAGTGTTCAACAAAAAATATACACTAAAATGGGATATATTGTTGTCATTGTTGTTATTGTTGTCATCATTGTCATCTATTCCTATACTATAAATTAAAATTCCTAATTTGGAGAGTAGTTGTCATTTTTGTTATTATCTATTCCTATACTATAAATTAAAATCTCTAATTTAGAAAGTGGAGCTCTAACTTTCCTCACTCTCAATTATATATTATTAATGCTTTCTCTTCTCTCATTGGAAAGTGCATTTTGTTAGAAACATTGTTCAAAAATAAAAAGAGGGAAAGAAATACTGTGTTGTGGCAATAGTCACTGTCCTGAAAGCAAATTTTGGTGGAGGTCTGGTGCAACCCAAAATCCAGTTTGCTTCCTAGGGTTTACACAACAGCATGCTTGAACTCGTGCACTCGGGGTCAAAACACATTGGAGTCTCACGAACAATGCCCATAAGAATACAAAGCAAAAAGAAAGAAAGAGAAAAAGGTTGAGAAGTAGAGAATTGCTTTTTTGGTGTCAAGACTCTTGTTGTTACTCCTTTATATAGTGCCTAAAAAATCAAACTGTTGGAAAAAATTTTAAATAGCTTTTAACACAAAAATAAAATTGATAGGTATGAATGAATGACTAATTAAAGCAATTAAAATGTCGATGGTAACAAAGTAATTAATATGCCAACAATAACAAAGAAATAATTAGCATTTATATGTCATTATTTCCACACATTTCACACACGATACGTTCTCATAACTAGCCAAAAAATTTCTCATTCATCTTAAATTACTTTCCTTTATCTTCATTTATATATTTGATTTCAGGTAAACTATATTTTTGATCCCTCTAAAATTTCTCATTTTCAATTTTAGTCCTCCAAAAAATTTTTGTTTTATTTTGTCCATCTAATTTGAATATACTCCACTTTTAGTCCTCAAAGTGATTATAAATAACATTTAACAGCGGTTATAAACTGCTATAAAATACACTTTGAGGACCAAAAGTAATGTATTTCTAAATTAGAGGGAGGGAAATAGAACAAAAGACTTTTGGAGGACTAAAACTAAATTTAAGAAATTTTAGAGGAACCAAAAACATAGTTTACTCTTGATTTTCTAACCATTTATCCATTTCAATTTAAAAATAACCTTATGTCATAATTTAAATTATTTATTATAAATAGTTTAAATTACTAAGTAGGTCCCTAAACTAGTTTAGAATTTTCAAATAGGTTCCTATACTAAAATTTTTTTAATTGACTTTCTAAACTGAAAAGTAGGTTCTATAGTTAGTTTTTGACGGTTTAAAACTGTCAAAAAATAATAATTTTAAAAACCTTAAAGACTTTACTTAAAATAATTTACAAGATCAAAGATTCAATTTAAAAACTTTAGTTTAAGAACCTATTGAAAAGTTTTCAACTAATGCAAGGATCGAGTTAGTAATTTGATCTAAATTATATTAATATAAAATGACCTTGGTCTTGGTCGCAGGGAGTTGTGCAATAGGTGAAGTTGCAAATAGTAAAGCGAATACGGTCGCACTTTATTTTTCACATCCCAATCTACGAAGCTAATAGAATTAATTAATTATTAAAAAGCCTCTAATTAATTGCGGGTTTAGGTGTGTTTTCTTGGTAGCTTCTCACTCTTAGCTTTCCCGTTATCGCGTAAGAATCTTCAACCCACCTTACCTTTGGATGAAATTAAGTTGCGACTAATGTCAGTTTTCCATTTACTAGCAGAGCGGTCAAGTTGGGTTGCGTTTTCCACTTTATTATGAAGCTAATATGAACACACATTCTTTTTCCATTGCCATGTTTTTTCTACTGAAGAGAATATATTAATCCTAACGTGTCTTTTGCTTTGGACATTCAAGACGTGACCCATTTAACTGTATTTTTACTTTTATTTTTATTCATTTATTTATTTCTTTATTATCATCATCATCATCATTATCATCATCATTTAATTATTAGATATTTAATAAGCTGAACCAAAGGATAGGTAGGATCCTCAACTTTAATTGGAACAAACTTCGTCAATTATATGATAGCCAAATCCAACAAACAACATGATCTCTCCAAATCAAGCTAGCATTATTAAAATTTCCAGGGTTGGCGGTGGCACCGGCACAAATACTTAGAAGAATATTACCCTCGACTGCCCAAAAGCATGTCCTGTCCAATGTGCATAGAATTTAGATTTAGCTGTCGAGAATGAAAAGTCTTAGCCTCTAGGACTATTGATAATTTATTGGCTAGGTTATTCATTTTAGTCTCCATATAAAAAAAGCTGTAAGTTTTAATCTCTGAACAGTTTTTTTGAGACGGTTTATTACTTAGAAAGTTGTTGCAATTTTATACGATCAAAAAGTTTTCTCTGATATTAGCAATGGAAACTGAAACTCAACTTTTATACATGTGCAGAGACTAAAACTTATAGTTTTCCGTATAAGAACTAAAACTCAAAATGAAGGAAACTATAAAGACTAATAAGTAAATAGCTTAACATAATTTATATATGAGAAATGATACTTGTACAATAAATTTTACAATCAATAGAGAGAAAAGGAGAAAAGAAAGAAAAGTTTAAAATGTAATAAACTAGTTTTAGTATATGTGCAATGCACGGGAACATACAGAGTTTATTGATAAGTATTATAAATATTATATTAATGTTAATAATTAATAAATAATAAATAGTAATTAATAGTACATGTAGGTATGTATTATATTAATATTTATATTCCATTTAACATATATATGTATTTCTTTGTAAAAGCATAGATGGAAAGGTGAAGATGAAAAAAAAAATAAAAAACTTGTTAAAAAATTTAAAACCTACCTCACACTAATGATGGCACACAATTTATTTCTTGTGTTATGTTTTATGCATATTTTTTATACTAATTAATTTATATATAGATTTTAACGTGTAAAATAAGAAAAGAACAATGATTAATTTACAATTTTTTTAGATTTTAGATTTTAAATATAATGTGAAAAAATTAAAATAAAATTTTGAATTGAGTTTTAATTTCTATCATTTAATTAAATATATACTAATTACTTAAGAGATGATTAAAATTTGATTAGATGAAAAATATTCAATAAATTACTTAAATTAGAAGATAGTAAGTAAGAGGGAAATAAATTTATGTTAAGATTATTACAACAATAATTAAAATTTCAAAAATTATAATAGAATACAATATCTCCCAAGTAATTCAAATTTTAAGTTGATTTATGGTAAATTTTTTAGATGTTAATGTGATTTTAGGCAAACTGTTCATCGCATGATGAAATTTCTCTACTTGCTTTTATAAAAAAAAATTATTTTTATCCCGTGTTATATTCTATATATAATTTCTATTTTAATAAATTGACATATACATGTTAATGTATAAAAGAAAATTAAAATCTGTCCAAGTAAACAATATCTTAAATAATTTATTTAACTGAAAAGATAAAAAATAAGAAATGAATAATGATTTGCCTGAAAATTGATTTTAGATGCTAATTTTGCACGGGAAGATAAAAACGATTACATGGATTTAGTTTGATTTTTGTTATGTAATTAAATATATATTAATTAGGAAAAAGAAACTTTAATTTTGATTGGACCAAAATATTTAGTAAAAAAGTTCATCCTCATGAATTAATAATAAATTTCCCTACTTGCTTTCATAAAAAAATTGTTCATCCTCATGTGTTATATTTTATATACTTTATCCTATAAGTTAAGTCTAAAATTCTCTTCATACTCATGAAAAATAGTCATCCCCATTTGTTATATTCTTTTCATACTTTCTATGTTAAATAAAATAAAAAAAATCAATAAATTATTTAAGTCCGGAAAGAGAAAGCCATAAAAAATACATTTAAATTAAAATTATTATAACCAAAAAAATATATAAATGCACCATAATAATTTAGATAGTAATGTGATTTTAAGTAATTTTTTTTTATGAGCAAAGAATTTCATTAATAGTAAGATTAGTTGAGATGAGCATAACGTGTAACCAACTTAACACTTCAAACAAAGTTTAATGACTATGTACTGTCAGTATAAAAAATTTTACACTATCATTCAATCAAAAATTACCATTGGTATGACTTTTAAAGTAGTAAATCTAAAAACCAACTAACTTACCATACTTTAATTTTTCTCATTCTTGATCCCATTTAATTTAGCATGTATTGTATTTGGAAAAGATTGTATTTGTAGATTTACCCTTTAATTTCCAAAGATCAACCACACACACATATAAACATTGCAAAATGCAGTTATTAAAAAACATTGCAGAATGCTTGACTAATAACAAGAACATTCTGAATTTCAAGAAGTGTAGTAACATATACTTTTGAATCACACATTCTCAATCAAACGATTACAACAACCAAAAACATATGATGAATATCCACACACTTCAAATAATTACAAAAAATTGAATATTATATTTGTCACCGGTGAAGTGCTGTCAGGAAATGTGGTATGAAATCTCCGAAACTTGAAACCCACATAACAAACTATCAAAATTTCAACTCCATCTTCGAAATAAACAAAATGGGCATGAACTCAATCTGAAAAAATCAGTGAAGAAAACACTAAAAAGCAAAACCAAAAGTAAAAACTGTCGCACATTACTTACTCAATTTTGGAAGATCAGAGTGAAATTGAGTTATAAAGGGTTGTTGTCCTAAAACAAAAATGGTAGATCTAATTTAGTTTGATTTGGAGTATCATGAGAGAGAGAAAATTGACATTTGCTGACCAGTTGATATTTGAAGAACTGCCTCATAATCTTACAGAATACAAGCAGTGCTCTATTAGGGTACATAGAGATTCTCATAATCCTTCTTCAGAGCTTTCTCATTGCAAAACTCAAATAATTTTCTGCAATATCTTCCCAAAAGCAAGCTTCCCATACAAAAAGAAGCTTTGTTGAGACATTTAAATCTTCAATCCACCACTTGATCATCGAATCCAATATTAATATCTAAAAAAAGGTCTTAGACTTAGATTTATTTACTTCTTTATTATTTCATGAAACAAAAGATCATATTTTTGAGGAAGATATTACTTGGTCACATTGCTGACTTCTGTTTGATGTGGCTCCTATAGCATATCAAAATCTAGTTTTGCAAAGTTAGCAAATTTTGATCATGGGAAGGATCTTCTTGGTAGAAAGACATATAATATCTTGCCTCCAACCTAGGCATTCACTTGCGAAGTGATTAACCTAAAATGTGGTTCACTTGTGCAGCAAGAGAAGGGTATAATTCGATGGTTGAGGACTTACTAGTTAATTGAATGAGAGTGAAATTATGTGCTTCTTCAAGTATCTCCTCTCCATGAAATCTTAGTTGGGCACAAGCTCAACATTCCTTGTAAATCATTGGCTAGCCTTTCATTGAAGTTTCCACTTTGGTCCTTGAATTTATAAAATACATCTATTTAATTAATAAACATATGTTAGTTCCAAGTTATATATTTAATTATATATGTAATGATTATCTGTGGATGTAATCATACAATTGACTTTGATGCATATTTAAAATCAAACAAATTGTATAAGTGGGTTTTGGGGTTACCATATATACCTAGTCAACCCAATCTTAAAGGCCAAAACCTGTTTTGAGTAAAATAATAAATTTCTTTTATTTTTAAAGAGAGAATTAAACCCTCTCCATGTCAAATTAAATCTTAGGTTGTAAGAAAAATTTTATAATTGAGAAACTTGAGTTACAACCCAACCCAAAGTCTCACTTAATTAGAGATTCATTTTAGGTATTCAGCCTGTGATTTTCATCTTCTATCCCAAAACAAGCTGAAGTCAAGGAAAACTTTGTCGTAATCAATCTCAACCTTCTAGTGGTCATTAACTCAACTACACTCCTACACATAAACAAAGGCGTGATGTAATGCAATGCCCCTAGTACTTAAGTAGCAAGAAGAGTAAACAAACATAAATGAAGAATTTAAGATTATTGTAGTGAGTTACAATATATTATTGTTCATTGAAATGTAAATTTGGTGCAATGCTCATAAAGACATACTTGATGAAATCCGATATCCCTGTTGCCTAAGCAATCGAAAAAGTAAAGCCAGGTGATGAGGATCATCATCATAAGTTATGATATTATTGTCCTTTGTTGAAATGTTGTAAATTTGTTGCAATGCTCCATCAATTTCGTGTTCAAAATGGTAAGAAACACCCAAGCTTTGCATTGAGTCAATAAAATATAATTTAAAAGAGAAAAGGTTATCCTCAAGAGTAGAGAGACAAGAATCCTCCGTACATTATCTTTTAATAGTTGAACTTGTTTGATGTGACTAACTCCTTCCTGCAAGTAGTTATGAAAAGTCTAGCATATGAAACATTTTATCGATCGTCACAAAAGTCAATAGTCAAGTCGGGATATCAAAACTTTAACACCATAAAGTAAAATAGGAGAATACTCTAATTATAGACGTGTTGTATACTTGACAACAGGTTGGTTACGAGGTGTCTTTTTGGAGAACTATGTACAATACATTTTTGAACATACTTTTTTACATTCTTCAATATTGGTATAAATTTAGTAGAAACCAGAAAAATTATGTAAGTCTCACTCTAATTAGTTTAATGAATCTTACTCATAATTTTGTAATTTCATCAAATTTCAGTCAATAGTTAAAGATGTACTAAAAAGAGTGTTAAAAGATTGTGTACCTAACACTCCTTCCTTATAAAGTTTCGATATGTGACAGGGATGAATATGAGCCATAGTTCATTCTTACATTTTTTATGCAATAACCATCTTTTGCATGTGTGTGTGTGAAGTACCTAACTGTTAATTGTCATATTAGAATATAAAATCTCATGTAATTTTAAAATTACTCAATACGTACTTCATTTTAACCATTTTATTTTAACACATAATTTCCTTTTAAATCATATATAAATTAATGTTAATTAATGTGAAATTATTAATTATACTTCTGAACATTTTTCTTTAAAAAATTTTATATGGTTATATCTTCATGAAGTTCAGTAGTTAGATTCATAAAATTAGTACACTACTAAATTGTCCCAACATAAATGTTAATTATATGTAAATTTTAATGTTAAGTAAACAGATTTAAGTCAAAAGGATAAGATTAGACATAAGAGGGGTATGTGCGTACCTCGGAACTAGGAACATAGGAAAGAAAATAATCGCCCCAAATGGTAGGATGAAAATTTGTAGTGCGCCGAGCGAAGTCTGAGGTACGTTTTGCATCCTAGGCAAAAATCAGAAGTGATGATGAAGTAGACATGGTTTGCTTTTTATTAGCTTTGCTTCGAAATGTTAAGGACCCAACTCAGTTAATTTATAGGAAACCAAAAAGAAGATATAACAATCATTGAGCAGGCTAGCTTAACATTTACGTAGGCATAAAGCAAAATTTAAATGAGATTTTTGAAAATTAATAAAATTAATTTATTGAAATTATTATGAATTTGTTTAAAATTTATCTTTTGAACTTTCTCAAATGCAATTTTTTTTTACTGAACTATTATAATTAATTTTGTTTAATATTTCATTTTTTTTATAATAAACTCAATTTATTTAATTTTTCACAAGACATTATTTTTTTGATACAAGAATGATGCAAAATGATGCTGATCCTTACAAGATCATGGAAGAATTCTGTTGTAGGATAACTGGCACTCTTAAGGAATGGTACCACAATTTAGGTATTGTCAAACAAGATTAGATTCACCAATTGAGCACAACTGTTGAAATGCTTGGAGTCCTTCACTAAGAATTTATTGGAGAGTTTGACAAGATTGATAGAAAGTTCAGACAAGAATTCGTTGAGATGAAATGTTGTTCATTAAAGATGAAAGACGTAGATGGATACTACTAGAGAATGACTCAAAGATTCTATGTCTTGAATGGATATAATGATCCTATCCTCAAAAACACTTATGTCGCCTCATTACCAAAAGAAATTCAACCTAAACTTAATAGAGCAGCACAAATGATTAACAGAGATTTCACAACTCTCACGCTAGGACAAATCCATCAAATGACCAAGGAAACTGTTGACAAACTGTGCAAACAAAACAAATTCATGACAGATATCATTAACCAAAAGTACTCTAGAGTATGCAGAAAGCCTTATTTAGAGATCAAATGCAAAGAAAAAGATTGTGTCTGTTCCTTGAAAAAGAAAAAGAGCCAGAGAATCAACAAAAAGGCGAAAAAGAAGAACTTCACGTTCTTCAAAAAGAAAAAATATAGAGGAACGAAAAAAGGACAGAGGTGTTTTATTTGCAAAAAAAAAAAAAGGCCATTATGAAAAGAACTATCCAAACAAGTCTGTAAAGATAATCAATGCTCTGAATCTGAGTAAAGAAGATGATGTTGAATCTCTCTACTCAAAACAAAGTTCTAGAGATGAAAATATAACTTTTGCTCTACAAGATTCATCCAGTGAATCTGATGATACAAAACTAGCCGTTGTTCTAGTGTTTTCCTTATTGGAAGCTCAAAACATCAACCCTATTGTACCACAACCTTGTGTTGAAATCCACATACTTCCATCCAAGTATGAAAAATCCATAAAAGCCATTGCTTATATGGATACTGGTGCTCAAAAGAGTATGATGGACCCCAATATTTTACCTATTGATTATTGGAAGAAAGAAGTTGCTTATTTTGTGGCAGCAGATGGAAAGATTTTCAAAACTGAATTAGTTACAAAAAATCCCACTGGGATAAGATTCTTTCCAGACTGTGTAATATGGACCAGAATCATTGGTAGTAAGCTACCCAACAAAGAAATTCTTGTTAGCATGGATGTTTATTCAGCAATTGATAAACTTCAGATCCTTCCTAAGGGGATCAAATTCAAAAGAGAATTCAAGCCTTATTTTGAAATATTAAGGCTATTTTCTTTATTAGAGGCACCACTAGAATATGATGAAATTAGAGAAAAATTCAATACACTTTGTGCTGACAGTCATGAAGATTTTTCTCATCCACATCCTCTGTGGAAAAATGAGTAATTTTTTATTCAACTCCCATTCAAGATGAATGAAGACATCAATCCTACAAAGGCCACTCATCTAGGAATGAATCCTTCAAATCTACTACTAGCCAGGAAAGAATGCAATGAGCTTTTCTGTTAAGGACTCAATGAGCTAACCAAGTCTGATTGAGCTTGTCAAGCATTTTATGTAGAAAAAAGATTTGAAAAGCTTCGAGGCAAAAAGAAATTGGTGATAAATTATCAACCACTCAACCATTTCCTCAAAGACGATAAATTCCCAATTCCCAAAGCCTTATCTCTTCCTATTTTAATCAAAGATGCCCATGCCTTCTCAAAGTTTGACTTGAAATCTAGATTCTGGCAATTAGGTATTGACCCTGCTGATAGATACAAAACAACATTTTGCATACCAGATGCCTAATACCAATGGAAAGTTCTCCCTTTTGGCCTTAAAGTTGCTTCATCCTTATTCCAACAGGTCATGACTCGTATTTTTGAACCAATCCTTGACAGTATACTCATCTACATAAATGATATATTGTTATTTTCCAAAAATCAAGCCTCTCACAAAGAATTGTTAAACAATTTTTTTTATACTGGCACAAGATCATTGAATCATGCTTTCTAAGAAGAAAATCCATCTAGCCCAAGCAGAAATTGATTTTCTTGGAATGCATTTTTCTCAAGGATCTTACCAACCTTAGCCTCATATAGTTGAAGAATTACTCAATTTCCCAAATGAAAATTTGATTGTCAAATGGAAACAACAATTTCTCAGAATAGTTAATTATATTCAAGATTTCATTCCTTAGGCAATAAAATTTACCAGCCAGCTCTCTAGATTACTAAAAAAGAATCTTCCTCCATGGGGACCAAAATAGACAAAGGCAGCCCAAGAATTGAAAAAGATATCTCAAAATCCTCCACCATTAAAGATCCTTGGTACAGGGAAAAGGATTCTGCAGACTGATGCAAGTGATTACTTTTAGGGTGCAGTGCTTATTGAAGAAATTGATCGTAAAAAGTATTGGGACACTTTTGACATCTATCATGTCGGTTTAAGCTACAAGATTCAATTGACTCAAAACCTACAATAAATCAATGGACACACTATTCCTCTAGATGATCCATTCCAACCAAGTTCATCCTATCAGCCAAATACGACAAATCCATCAATAGACACGGAGATGACACCTGTAAAAGAAGAACCTCTTCTGTACTTTGAAGATTCTCAAGATCCCAATGCAGAGATAATGGATGAAGATCCCATTGTAGAAATAATGGATGCTATAATGTATGAAAAAGAAAGGCAAGCGGAAACCAACCACCCATGGTGGTACACGTTATATGGTAGCGTCACATTTGAAGAATGGTAGCAGCTCAAGTTGATAGCTAGCCAAAATTCATGGGATTAAAGCAAGCGTGATCAAAGTGTGTCTGTACTATCAAATAAAGTGTATCTGTAAAAGTCTTTAAAGCGTGCTTGTAAACAATATTATGTAATTTGCCGTATTAAGCAATCTTATCTCTTTAGATAAGAATATGCTTTTTTAGGTGTGTAATAGTAACCAATAATCATGGCATAGGTGATGTAAGCCATGACGTGTGTTTACTATCTGGACTTCCCCTCCTCCTATAAATAGAAGGAAGCACCTCAGTTGTAACTAGACTTCATCAACGAAATAAAATCAGTATGTTCATAATCATGAGTTCTTATTAAGTCTTTCTTTTCTCTTTGAAAACCTAATATAATATTTCTATCATAATCCTTTCTCTAGAGAAGCAAGTATGCTCTACACTTGCCCTTTTATGGGATCCTATGTATCAGAAAACTTCTGACAACTGATCCATGAATTTATTTACGATTCTTTTATCTTTAAGAATATAGTTGGCACTGATCATGAAAATGAGTCTCAGAGTGGCTAGTGGAAGCTTGAGAAAGACTCTAGAAAATTATGGCTTATGCTGTGTTCTTAAGGGTATAAAGGCTCTAGGCCCAACATGGTATCAGAGCCTCTTATTTTTTTCAAAAGAGAGGGTGAATATGATAGTGATTTTATGTGAGGTGACTAAGAGAGAACTAGACATTACCATGGAACCAAACACTACTGAGAAATCTACTCAACCTATAATGCTTACCTCCTGCCTTTCCTTCTCAAAAGGTTATTCCCATACTATATCCTCAAAAATAGAAAACCTTATAGAAATGACAAAAATATCCCTAGTCAACTGCAGGAACCAACTAAAGACTTTTTGACCACAAAATATTTTGAAAATTTTATAGTAAGTATATTTTAATTATAAAAATTTTATTTTGAAAGCAAAATAGTGAAAAATATAATACCTCTATTTCAATTTTTCAATTGTTTTTTTTAATATTTAATGATTTATTTCTAAAAAATCGGGAAGGAATCTTAGAATTTTGCACCCCACAGTTCAATTTAGAATGTTGAGAGCTATTTAATAGTGATTTTTAATAATTTTTCTGAGCTAAAGTCCAAAAAAATTAAAAAATGATGATTTTGCCCTTATTTCTCAACATTAAGGACTAACATGAGAAAAAGGTTTAATTGGTATTAAAATGCCAATTTGAGCTTGGAATCATGTCATATATATTAAAATATAATTTTAAAATTTTTAAAGAATTTTCTAGAATTTCGGTGCAAAATGACCAAAATGCCCTTAAATGTCTAATAAGCCTAGCCAGTATTGGTTTAACATGCAAAAATGGTGAAAATGATAACCTCAATTTTTTTTAGATAAAATATTTAATTTTTTAATTTTCATAAAAAATTTGGTATTTATTGAATTAAAATGGATTTAATGTGAATTTTCTAGCTTAAAATATATATAAGAAATGTATAAAATTCAAAATAAATTAATAAAAATTAAAATTAATTATTAGAAACTTATTTTTGATGAAAAATAATGTATATGTTTAGTTTTGCATTAAAATGAATTCTTTTGATATTAAAAGTTAAATTATTCAAGTTTAAGCGATTTTATAAGTATCTGTTAATTTAACTAAAAATAAAATTAACACAGAAAAGTTAGGACAGCTCATGGCACACATGTCCAGCCTAGTCCTAGGTGACTCACCACTCTAATTTTCATATTTTTCCATCTAACTAAATTAAAATAACTGAAAAACCTACTTTATGACATAATGGATGATGAAATTAAATTGGACACCTAAGCCATTTCCCCCTTTATAAATAGCCCCATTCTTGGAAGAATTTTCACCACCTTCCTCCTCCATAAGTTGGCTAAAATAGTTAGGGAGCTTCTCTCTTTAGAATTTTTTTTTACGTTATTTTTATGCTAAGATTTTACTAGTTTTCATCAACTAGTAAGAGTTCTCTTCCTAGGAGCTTTGTGCCAACAATTCCATCATCTTCATCAATCACCTTTGAGGTAATGGGGGAGTGAGGTTGGATCTAAATTTTAGTCACTTTGCATGTTGGTAGGAAGGGTTTTTCCCTAAACCCATCTAGGCATAAGTTTAATTACTATTGTCATTACATTATTATGGTTGATGCTAAACTTTAATTTTTTAAGTTGTTACTCTGTTCAAATTTAGAATATTAATTTATAATTGCTAAGTTGTTACTCTGCTCAATTTTAGAAAATTAAATTATACTTACTAAATTGTTATTCTACTCAAATTTAAATAATTAAATTATACTTACTAAAGTGTTATATTGCTAAAATTTTAGTAAAAAAATTATAATTAATAAGTTTTTATTCTGATAAAATTTTAGTAATTAAATTATAAATTACTAAGTTGTTATTTTATACAAATTTAGATGATTAAATTATAATTATTGAGTTATTATTCTACTAAAAATTTTGGTAATGAAATTATGATTTATGGATTGTCTAAATTGTTATTATGCAATTTTTGTAATATAAGACAAAAATGTTTATTGCACTGGTGTTCAAATTAAATGAGACCAGGAAAACTTTTGTTTCAGAAGTTAGAAATTGATAAGTTAGTAAGTAATGTAAAGCAAGTGATATGCAGTGACATGACACCTTGCTAGGCAAGCTATAGTTTGATACACTGTGGGATGAAGACATGGACAATTGTTAAGGTCTAGAGGGTATGGTATTGAATGGTGAGCGTCCTAATGGCCAAGGTAGCACTCTTAAGTTGGGACAATCATTTAACTAATTTGATAACCTTGACATTTGTTCAGCATCACCAGGATTGGTGTGAGAGTATACCTCTATAAATGAATATCTTGAACTGTTGTTTTGTTCCTCAATGATGATAAGGATTGTACCATATGATGTTGTTGAGAGAGGTATATGTACTCCTAGTCACTTCCTGGTTCTGTTGAGAACTATTACGCATTATTGGGAAGTATGGATCCATACTGATTCAAGGGTAGTATAATTTAGAATAAATCGTAGGTTTCCTTCTATTGTCAACTGTGTTTTATTTGTATTTTATGGTAGATTTCCTACCGTACACATCAAAGTGATTTAAGAACAAATCACCTCACTCCATTATTTTTCTTCCATATATGATTGATTGTGATTATTAATGATGGCGGTAACGCCCAATGATGTTGAGGACAAGTCAGAGGAGACTCTTACAAACGAGGATAGTAGAGTTAGTTTTATAGTATTTCTCTTTTTGTATGAGGGATACGGTAGACTGACACTGCTCTATATAGGATATTTTTTTATGTATATACAAGGTTAGGTAGTGTATATCTTTTAACGTACTTTTTACCTCTCTATATTTTGTTATTCTCTTTTATAACTTACATGTACTACGAAATCATTATATACATACAGACACACACACAAACATTCTTTCTCTTTTATCTTTTACTATCATTTTCAAATTCTGTTAAGTTTAGAAAATTTCTATTATTAAAAGTGGAGAAAAATTTACTCGCATTTTCATTAACTTAAAATCGACAAGTGATTAATTAAGTATGGGTTATGTACAATGTGAACGGGTGTCGCAGACTCCAAAACCATGTGCCATACTCGCGAATCCAACACAGCTTGAGACCTTTTTCAATAGCTAGAAATTCAACTTTGAGGGACCTATTTTGGGGTGGTCTTTTTGAAATTTTTGGATATGTTGCATAGCTGACTAGCTGTAGGGAGTTTTTTTTTTTTTTTTTTTGTATTCTTCTCCCCTAATATTGTATAACTTGGCCTGTATATTATATTATTTAACATCTTGTACATATATTATATAGCATGTATGATATCGTAATAATGTTTGATATTTATTATTGAATATCTTCGTAATGTATGGGATTTGTATGGAGTACTGTAGCGAAAGAGGTTTGTTACATCCTACATGGAAGATCAGGTGGATAGTAGTAAGATGTAAATGTAGAGGTCTCTTCCATTAAGTAAGCTTTACAAATAGTACCCTCAACTGTAGATGTGTTTGTCACCTTGTCTTTTAAATGTGGATAAACCTAGTATGATAATTTGAAGACATTAGTTTTACAAATATTAAATGATAATTCATTGAAAGGATTAGGATATAGTACTCAACCTTTCAAAGGGATACATCCATCGATATTGCATAGGACCATTAACCTTAGCTTCATAAGGCAAATGAATCGAAAGATGCTCCATAGTGTCGAAGAAACTCAGGGGAAATATTTGTTCAAGTTTGCACAAAATTATTGGAATATTTTCCTCCATTAAGCATAAGGCATCCTTTCTTAGTAGAGGCAAAATTATTTCTTGAAAGAATTGACTGAACTTTGTCAATGTGTTCCAAATGGCTTTTGGTAAAGCTTTGAAGGCAATTAAAACCAAATGTTATATGAACACATGGCAATCATGACTTTTCATTGCAAACAACTTTGCATCATTCATGTCAACACACCTAGATAATGCAGAGGCATATCCATCAAGTAGCTTTGGTCTTGGGACCCATTCACACACTGATAATCTTTGTTGCTTAGTTAACGTGCATTTTGCCTTGGGTTTTTTCAGTTTCCCCCTCCTCCATCTTGCAACTGTGGATCTTTTTGTCTACAAATCTCTGCTACATCTAGTTTAGCATTAAAATGGTCCTTTGTCTTGCCTTTAGCATCCATAACAGTATACAAGATATTAAGAAACACATTTCTCCTAATGTGCATGACATCTAGATTATGTGGGAGAAGAATTGTTTTCCAATATGGCAGCCCCCAAAAGATGGTTTGTTTCGTCCAATTGTGATCACATCCATATCCTGGTGGAGGATCATATATCAATCTAGTCATTCTACGTAAATGTCTTACCATTTCCCACATTTCCCGCAACCTTTGGAAAACCTGAAAAGTCGTTGTCCTATTGCTGAAAATTAATTTTTATTAATTCTAGTGTTGAAAGTTTTCATATATATTTTTGATAGAGATTATAGGTATCTTTCACAGGAGACAATCCCCTTTAAGTCGAATTGGATCATTATGGATGGCAAAACTAGAGTGTTTAATGTAGTTGTATATCCACAACTTAAACTCGAGACTATTTTGCTAGAATAATCCTGTGCTAATTGATCTACATATTTGGGGGTAAAAGTCTTCTTATATATTAAAAATCTTCTTATATACTCCATGGTGTTCTTTCATTATTAAGTGTGAGATGTTTAAGGTAATTTTGATTCCTATTAGTTATTAATTATTTTTCAATTCTTGTGTAATTTTTTTACGAAGTAAAAGAAAAGATGGAAAAAAAGTGTACTGATAGGAGAATAAACGTAGAAGAAAGAGAAGAAAGAATGAAATGAATCACTTGTGAAATGAAGGACAAATGGATTAAGTATTTTTTTTTATTGGAAAAGAGAAAATAACAAAACAAGAATTTTTTTGTAAAATAATATTTATCGACTGCTAAAAAACCAGTATATTGTTTAGGTGATTATTAACTTTTTTAAAAAACTAAAACTATTAACAAGTAAAAATACTTTCAAGAGTTTAAAGCAAGGTCATTATTTGCTTTACCTCCTCCCATCTCAAACAACTTTTTTTTGTAAGATTTGGGTAAGACAAGCCATGCTTTTCCTCCTTATTTGCCATGGTCTTATCCCTTACCTCCTTATCATCCCTTATTTTGACCTTGGAACTTCGTTTGAGAAGGTCCTCCTCTTCTTTGGAAGTGCTTTCCAAAACCTTAGAAGAGCTACCACCCTCCATCCTTTCTTTCCCTAATTAATTGTTTATGTTATGTGCTACATGTTGTGCTCATCTATAGTGTATATTATTATTAAATTTGGTGCAATTTTGCATTGTAGCATCGTCATATCTATCAAATTTTTTTAATAAGAATATATTAATCAAATAACGTTTTGGTTGGAGGATGTCTTGATAGGGGGTGATGTAATCTTGATTAGTCAAACTCGGTGTTAGTCAATATTGAGTATTTTTTGTACTCAATATCAGTTTTCTTTTTAATAAATAAATAATTTTGCTGATTAAAAAAAATGGAGAAGAGTAGCACTATTAGGGTTACTGAGTCATTGTCATCACAAGAGAAGGATCTCCTTAATCAGAGCACAAAAAAAGGTGAAAACTAGGGATTAGGAGACCTTGGAAGTTAATCAAAATGCAACATCATCTAGCCTTATGATGATTGAAGGAGGGGGTGTCAGTTCAAGGCCACCATACAAGGAGTCCCTCTTAAAGCAAGTGGGAGCTGGTGGGCAAGAGGAGTGGATGCTAGAGATGATTGATGATAAGGCGCTTCTAGAGAATAAATGGTATGCTAAAGATAGCAGTTAGGGGGATGGACAGGAACTAGACCTGTGTCCTGTTATTCCTATATTTAAGGAGGAATATGATGATTAGTGCAAGCTTTGGAAAAGGTGCTTGATAGTCAACTAGTTAAGGAAGAGGGTGAGTTTACATGTACTAGAGACAAAGCTGCAACGTTGTTGGGTGAAGGATGGGTCAATTAAAATCATTGATTTGCCTATGGACTATTTTTTGGTCCATTTTACGTCTAAAGAGGATTACATACATGCATTGTTTGAAGGGCCCTGGATGATCTATGGTCACTATATCATAGTGCAATAATGGAGACCCTTCTTTATGAATTCCACTTAAAGAGTGAGGAAAATGGAAGTTAGGTAATGATTCCAAACCTTCTTATAGGGTTGTATAATAAAAAATTCCTTTGGAGGGTTGGCTTAAAGTTGGGGACTGTGTTAAAGGTAGACCAGCTTACTTCTATTCACTCTAGAGGGAGGTTTGCTCAAATATGTGTGGAGATTGACCTTAATAAAAAAAAACAAAACTAGTTCCTAGAATTTAGGTTTTAGGGACTACTCTTCCCATTGAATATGAAGGCTTGTAAGCCATTTGCTTTAGATGTAGCAAATATGGCCATAGAGCATATCATATTCAGAACTTAGTCGTGGTACTAAGGTGACTCCAAGAAGTCACGCTATGGATAGCAATTCTGCTGAGGCACAAGGCTCCATTAAAGGTGGTGGGCATGTTGCAAAAGAAGATACGTCTAGCGTTTCACCAGGGCAAAGGGACCTATTAAGTGACTATAGCCCTTGGATGTTGTTGAAGCAACCAATCGAGAAAAGAAATCAATGCTTGGAACAAAATCTGGGGTGAATCCAGCGCATAAATTTGTTGTTAATGTACCCACTAAATCTGATTTAGGTGGGTCACATACAGTCTTATTTTGAAGAGGATCTTGATAACAGTAGCAATGATGAGGTGGGTGTGCTAGCTACTAATCCCGTGGAGAAACAAATGGTTATGAAGGAGACTCATATTAGAAATAAGTCTAGCCATGCAGGTTTGTTAAGGACATGTGATGGAGGGAGGAACAATAAATCAAGAATAGGGCCCAATGCAATTTTGCAGGAAGTTAAAAATAAGGCTCCTTTGGCTAATGGGAATAATACCAATGGGTCAATGCCATGAAATTGGATTCCACCAAAAGGCTAATGGAAATCAAGAAGCACAAACAAGATGACTATGAGGAGGTGCTATGTAATATTAAGATGACGGAGTAGTTGCATCAAGATGGATTCAGTAGCTTTCTACAAGATTATCATACACTAACCATGGGTAGGTTAAATGTCGACTTGGCTACAGTAACATTAACTAATATGCCCCAAATGGTAATATGGGAGGTGATAATCCATTGGAAAAAGAGGTCATGATGGAGGATAAAGTGGATACTGTAGTTGTAGTGCAAGAACCTATCAATTAGGTAGTTAATGTAGGGCCTTTTGTGGCCAATCAATAATATTGGCTTCCTATGAATTTGATTTGTTGGAATTGTCGTGGGACAGGTAGTCATGGCTTTGCTCATTTTGTTAGGGAGATTGCTTAGGAGTATCAAACTTCCCTTGTTTGCTTAATTGAAACCTATGCTAGCAAATGAAAGGTAGAGAAGATTATTCAAAACACAGGTATGGATGGCTCTTTTGTTTTAGAGTCTTGTGGCAGGCAGGTGGGATTTGGCGCCTTTGGCATAGTCATGTTTACAAGGTGGATATTCTCCACTTCAACGATCAGATGGTGCACTTATTAGTGAAATTCAAGGTTGAGGAGGATTGGCTTCTCACTATTGCCTATGCCAGTCCAATTCTAGGGAGAGGTGTTAAATTGTGGAGGAATCTTGAGAATCTTTCTGCTAGTATGCACAAGCCTTGAAGGGTGATTGGTGATTTTAATTGCATTTGTTATGATTATGAGAGATAATGAGGATCAGCTAACCTATCTCAGAGATGTATGAATGCTTTTAATAATATGATTAGTAGTTGTGGATTACTTGATATTGGTGTTGTATGATTTCCCTTCACCTGGAGTAAGGGAGATATCCAACAACATCTTAATAAAATGCTAGTGAACTCTCATTGGAAGCTTTGGTTTCCGGAAGGAGTTCTCCATCATCTTGCCCCTTTCAAATCAAATCATAGACTGCTGCATGTGTAATGTAGAAGATCGGTGCAAGTTAATAAAGGGAGGAGGCCCTTTTGGTTTTGAGTGGTGTGGATTTCTCACCTAGATTTCCATCATTTTATTTAGTGGCACTCTACAAGAAATTAGTGTTCAAACATTCAATAGTTTTGGGATGACATCAAAATTTAGAATTCAGAGGTGTTTGGTCACATTTTGAGAGAGAAGAAAAAGCTCTTGTGTCGGCTTGATGGCATGCAGGATCATCTATGATTTGAGTATGAAAATATTCTTATCAAGGGGGATCTTTTGTGGTTCTAGAAATCTAGAAGTAACTGGCTGACCATGAGTGACAAAATTCTTAATATTTTCGTTGTAAAACTATTATCAAAAGAAGGAAAAGTGAAGTTGAGAGTCTCCAAGATGCAGATGGGGTGTACATTTGTGATGTGAAGGAGTTAGAAAGCATGATGACTCAATTCTACTCCAGTTTGTTCAAAGATACTAAGCAATACTCCCCCTCAACTGTTACAAGCTGTTTTTTGCCCTTAAATAAGCAAGAGTTAGGTTATCTTTCCCAGTCTCTAAGGAGGAGATTAAAAGTGCTATTTTTTGTATTGAAAGGCTTAAGGCCCCAAGGTCTGATGGGTTACTGACCATCTTTTACCAAAGTCAATGGGATATTGTTAGGTCTTCTCTATGTTCCCTAATTAAAGAGATCTTCCCAGTCCTTAACCACATTAGAGGTTTGAAAGCCACTCTTATCACTCTTATTCCAAAGGTGGAGTAAGCAACTTGTTTGAAATAGTTTAAACTGATAAGCCTTTGCAATGTGCCTTGTAAGGTGGTTACCAAAATCCTAGCTTCAACACTAAGATCAGTGATAGAGAAGCTAGTTGGACCCACTCAAAGTAGTTTTGTGCCTAATTGCCATAGTAGTGACAATATTATCATTACTCAGGAGGTTATACACCCAGAGGTTCAAAAGGGGTGCAAAGGGCTAGATGGTGGCGAAGATTGATTTTAAGAAGGTGTACGATTATCTCCTTAAATGGCCTTCTATAAAGGATAGCTTGGTAGATATTAAGCTCCCTAATAATTTTATTAATCTGGTATGGCATTGTATCTCTACGACTTTTATGCGTGTTTTGTGGAATGGTGAGGCCTTGGATGAATTCTATCCTAAGAGAGGGGTTAGGCAAAGTGACTCTTTATCGCCTCTTTTATTTGTGTTACATATAGAGCTCCTCTCTCAAATCATTAACCTTACTGTGGATAATGGGTTATGGATTCCGATTAAAATAGCCAAAAGCGGTCCTACACTACCCTATTTGTGTTTCACAAATGATCTTATTCTTTTCGGGGAGACTAGTCTTGAATAGGCAAAAACGATCATGATGAATTGCCTAGATAATTTTTGCACCAGATCTAGCCTTCGCATTAACTTTGATAAATCGCATGTTTGTTTCTCAAGGAATATTCATTGGAACACTAGACAGTAGATTAGTGAGATCATGAGGTTCCAATGGATAGATGGTCTTAGGAAATACTTGGGTGCTCACCTTCTTTGTAAACATGTTGGTAAGCGAACTTATCAGAGGATCCTTGATAAAGCAACTGCTAGAATGAGCAATTGGAAAGCTTTTTCCTTATCTTTGGCAGGTCTCCTTACCTTTGCTAAGTCAATTTTATTGGCCCTACCTACATACACTATACAAACAACTTTACTTCCCCAAGCTATTTATCTCGATATCGAGAAGAAGTGTCGTACCTTTCTTTAGGGTGAAACAAATAATTCCCAGAAGATGCACTCAGCTGCTTAGGACATAATTTATAGAAATCATAAAGTTAAAGGGCTGGGCTTAGGAAGATGAGAACTTTTAATCTAGCTTTTATGATGAAAATTTGCTAGGGCTTATGTACTCAGCCTACGACCTTGTAGGTTGAAGTGGTTAGGCAAAAATATAGGTGTGGTAATAGTATAATTCTAGCCATTGACAAGGAGAAAAAAGGCCTTAATCTTTAGCAAGGAGTTTACAAGGTCTGGAATACTTTTAGAGAACACATATTTTGGCAGTTGGGGAATGGAATCATGGTGAATTTTTGGAAAGACTGTTGGGTGCCTTATATCGGACCTCTAGAGTATGTTTGCTTGTCTAACTGCCACCTACTGGATGTGGAGTTAAAGATGGCAAATATGATTAATTGTTCATGGCAATTGGGACTTCCAGTTCTTTCTAGTCATCTACCCAACAATGTGTGTAGCCGTATTTTGAGCCTTATTCCTCCCCCCCAAAGCACAAGTGATGGGGATGTGATTGCTTGGGAAGGTGAAAAAGATTGAATCTTTGTGGTTAAATTTGCTTATAATATCACTGTTAGTTTTAGAAAAAATGTGTAAAGGCGCTAAATGGTATAGTAGTTGATAGTGAGTGATAGTAAAGTTTTATTTGATATGTGGAAGTGCTTACTTACAAATGAAGGTACAATTGCCTATTTATAGGCACGCAAGGAAAGTTCTAGAAATATCTAGACTTTATTGTTCTAGAGTTTTCTCACTTTACTCTTAGCTTTTCTACTTTTTCCTAAAGCTACATTTCTATAAGTTTCTAGATTTTTCTAAATACATCGTGAATATTTTACAAGAGTATTCTAGAATATTCTTTACTTTTTCATATACATATGATAATACTACAATCTTCTAGAAATTTGTATCACCTTTTAACACTCCTCCTCGATGCAAATTTCAGAAACTCCAAGCATAGTTCACAATTGCTCAAACTTGACTCTCAGTAGTGCCTTTGTAAAAATGTCTGCAACTTGATCTTCTGTTTTGCAATACTCGAGCTAGATTTGTTTAGTTGTCCCTGCTTCTCTGTTGAAGTAATATTTAATAGATATATGTTTTGTTTGGTGATGATGGACTAGATTCTTTGCCATTGCAACAGCTAATTTGTTGTCGCAATAGATTGTAGTAGGTCTCTCTTATTGTTCACTCATTTCTTCAAGTCTTCTTCGAAGCCATATAGCTTGACTTGTAGATTCTGCTATGGTCACGTACTCTGCTTCTGTTGTTGATTAATCAACTGTTTGTTACTTCTTAAATGCCCAGGAGAATACTCATAATCCCAGTGAAAATGTATATCCTGATGTACTCTTCATGTCATCTATTGATCCTGCCTAATCACTATTGTTATAGCCAATCAATCTTGAGTTGGTCAAGGTTTTGTACCATATACCAAACTCCTTCGTGCCTGTAAATATCTTAAAATTCTTTTTGCTCTCCATAGTCAATTTGACTTAGCCTCTGCATGAATCTTGATAGAAGACTTATAGCATACATGATATCTGGCCGCGTGGTTATAAGATATAGTAGACTCCCAATCAAACTCCTATAGCGTGATGCTCAGTTTCTGGTGCTCCGTCATCCTTTTTCAGCTTCTCATTTATAACGAGTAGAGTACTCACAGGCTTGCAACCAAGCATCTTGAATTTCTTTAATAATGCTTTAGTGTATTTCTTTTGAGATATAAATATTCCATCCTTTTGTTGTCTTACCTCTATGCCAAGGAAGTAATTCATTAAGTCAAGGTCAGTCATCTCGAATGTCTTCATCATGTCTTCTTTGAAATCATTCATCATCTTCATATTGTTTCTTATGTAGATAAGATCATCTACATATAAGGAGACAATGAAAGTATCATGCTGTCCTTGAGTCTTGATGTATAATGTTGGCTCACTCTTGCTTCTCCTAAATCCTTGATCAGTGAAGTACTGATTGATTCTGTTGTACCATGCTCGGGAAGCTTGCTTGAGACCATATAAAGCTTTTTTTATTCGTAGTACTTTGCCTTCATTGCCTTTGCTAATGAATCCTTGTGGTTGCTCAACATAAATCTCTTCTTCAAGCACTTCATTTAGAAAGGTAGATTTGACATCCAATTGGTAGATGCTCTACCCTTTTTATGTTGCAAGAGCTACTAAAGCTTATATTTAGGCAAGCAAGGCAAGCAACTGGCACAAATGTTTCATTGTAGTCAACTCTAGGTTGCTGTGAGTAGCCTTTAGCCACTAATCTAGCCTTGTGTTTTTGTATGGTACCATTAGGATTGAGCTTTGTCTTGTAGACGCATTTAATTCCAATAATGTCTTTTTCGTGTGGACAATCTACGAGTTCCCAAGTGTTATTCTTTTCGATCATTTTAATCTCTTCTTCCATTGCCTTAACCCATACTTCTTGCTTTGATGCTTCTTCATAACATTTAGGCTCAAGCATTGCTATGTTGCAAGTTTCATATATATCCACCAAAGATCTTACTCATTTTGGAGTAGACTATAGTGAGCAATCTTGTTGTTATGGAGGTGGAGGAAGCGTACTTGGATCCCTTACTACTTCTTCAACTTCTTCTTGAGGTTGTTGCTTTAGAATAGGAATTCTGCTTTTCACAACCTTTTCTTCTTCCTAATTCCAAGTAGCATTCTCATTTACCTTAACATCTCGACTGATGGTGAGCTTCTTTGTTTGCAAGTTGTAGACTCGATACCCTTTTGATTGTGTGCTATAATCCCAAGAAAATGCCTCGTATAGTCTTGTCTTCTAACTTATGTCTTTTCCCATCAAGAATGTGTATTTAGCAAATAGATCCAAATATTTGTAGGTGTTTAGCTGATGGCTTTTGTCCCTCTATGCTTTAATAGGAGTTTTGTCTTGTACTACCTTAGTCGGACATCTGTTGAGTATGTAGATTGTAGTATAAACTGCCTCTGCCCAAAAAGTGTAAGGCAAACTCTTCTCCTTCAACATTGATCTAACTATTTCCATGACTGTACGATTCTTCCTCTCAAAGACGCCATTTTGTTGTGGAGAATATGCAACGGTAAGTTGTCGCCCTATGCCTTTATCTTCACAGAACTTATCAAACTCATGTGAGTTGTACTATTTGCCTCGATTAGTTCTAAGTACCTTTATATGTTTTCCACTTTACTTCTAGATGAGAGCTTTAAACTTCTTGAATATTCCAAAGACTTATGATTTTTCCTTAATAAAGTATACACAGGTCATTCTAGAAAAGTCATCAATAAAGAGAATGAAGTACCTGTTGTTGTTGAGTGATGGTGCCCTCATTGGTCCACAAATATCAATATAGATCAACTCCAACAAGTCTTTAGCTCTCCATGCTTTGTTAGTTGAAAATGGTAGTCTGTGTTGCTTTTCAAGAAGACATCCTTCATAAGCTTCGTTGTTTTCTTTCAGGCATAGCAGGTCTCTCATCATATTCTTTTGATATAACAGCTTTAAGGCATGGGTGTTGAAGTGGCCAAATCTTCGATGCCATAGCCATGAATCATCAACTTGGACTTTCATGGTCATGTTGGTAGTATATTTAAAGCTTATTGAGAAACTTCTATTTCTTTTCTCCATTTTAACTTGGGCAGTCTCCCGCCTTTTGCTATAGTTATCATAAATAGTGCATGTATCTCCTTCGAAGTGAAAGGCATAGCCTTTCTCAATCATTTAGCCAATGCTTAAGAGATTCTTTCTAAGATTGGGAACAAGTAAGACGTCTTTAATGAGTCTCGTACCTTTCTTTGTCTCCACCATGACAGTGCCTTTGCCTTTGGACTCCACCATGGTGTTATTTCCCAATCGAACTTTGACTTTGACAGATTTATCAATTTCCTTGAAGATTATCCTATCTTTGGCCATGTGATTATTGCAACCACTATCCAAGTACCAACTTCCATTTATTTCATTACTGGAATCTCGGATAGCATAGAAAAGATGTTACTCACTATCATGCTCTTCAATAAAATTTGCTTGATGCCTGTTTTTGTTGCAACAGTTATTCTCCACATGTCCAAATTATTTGCAATACTGACACTGTGGCTTTCCTCGATGCCAATAGTCTTTCTTCAAGTGACTTTCCTTCTTGCATATGCCGCATGGAGGATATTTATCTTGATTGGTCTTAGAGAAACTTCTAGAATTTCCTTTATTTCTAGAAATTTCTACACTATTTTTCTTTCTTCCATATTCTTTATTTTAAGACTGTAATTTGAGCTTTGATTGAAAGGCATTTTTGACAGAATATACATCATGACTACTCAATCTTTGCTCATATGCTTCAAGAAAGCCTACTAGTTCTGTCACCGACATAGTAAATAGATCTTTGGTTTGCTTAATTGTAGTCACGATTGCATCATACTTATGGGGAATAGAAATTAGAATTTTCTCAACAATTCTCTTGTCAAGAATATTTTCCCTATATATTTTCATTTGATTAACTATTTCTGTTATCTTAGAATAGTAATCTTTTATGGTCTCAAACTCCTTCATTTTTATTAATTCAAACTCACATCTTAGAGTTTGAAGTTTAATGACACGTGCCTTGGCACTTCTTTGAAACTTCTCCTGTAGTGTACTCCATGCTTCTTTAGCACTTGTGGCACCCATTATTCTTGGAAAAATTGTGTCAGCTACTGCTTGTTGGAAGATAAATAATGCTCTTGAATCTTTCTGCTTGTTTTTCTTTAACTCTTTCTGAGCTGCAGTCAATGTAGAAATGTCTACAGGAACAATGAATCCATCTTCAATAATATCCCATAGATCTTGAGAGCCAAAAAATGTTTTCATTTTAATGCTCCAAAAATCATAATTTTCTCTAGTAAAAATAAGGACAGGAATAGATGAAGGTTGAATAGTATTGGCCATTGGTTAAGAAAAAATTATGGGATTGGTAGAGAATATAATAGGATTTTTTGGAAGTAGTTAGATAATATCTCTATGCCTAGTAGATGACCGAACGTAGCTCTGGTATCACTGTTAGTTTTAGAAAAAATGTGTAATGGCGTTGAATAGTATAGTAGTTGATAGTGAGTGATAGTAAAACTTTATTTGATATGTAGAAGTGCTTACTTACAAATGATAGTACAATTGCCTATTTATAGGCATGCAAGGAAAGTTCTAGAAATATTTAGACTTTATTATTCTAGAGTTTTTGTAAAACACAAAGATAACACAAGAAGGGGGGTTGAATTGTGTTATAGCAAATTTTCGCAAAACCTTTGTTAAAGACGTATCGTCTGAAAGATATGATTAAAGAGTTTTTCAAAAATGTTTTATAAGACAGACGAAAGTTGAACGACAAACTAGAATGCACACAAGATTTATACTGGTTCGTCTCACCCCAGAGACTACATCCTGTTCTTGGCAACAACCAAGTTCCACCAACTTTTTCAAGTTACAAGTATTCTTTTCACAAGCCTCTTCAGGCTTAACCCAAGTAGTCTTTTACTTGCCTCTCCAAACAAAAACCCAAGTATTCTTTGAATCAAAGCCTCTTCAGGCTTCCACCAATCTTGTTAAGAAAAATATTTACGTGTAAGTTACCTCACTGGGTTTAACGTCTTAACAGATGAATATACAATGAAGTACACAAAAAGAATTTTACAATCAAAGTATACAAGAGTTTTTTCTTTTCTTAAAGATGTTATAATTTTTCAGCTGCAACAACAGCAAGCAGCTTCACGAAAGATGTCTCTTCTTCTATTTATAGGCTTCTCCAAAAGTATCCGTTGAGTGGTTTGCAGGAGACGGCCTTCATCTGATGAAAAGAGTCATTGGAGCATTAAATGTAACATTTAATGCCTTTCACCAACTTGTCATATGATAAGATAAAGTAGTCTGCTTATCTTTTTTATTCTTATACTCAATCTTGTAGCAATTGTCATGTCTGTTTTCCCATTTTGATATCTGCACACACATTCCTTCTTTTTCACTGACTTTCCTCGAGAGTAGGTATATAGGCTTTATAAGTTTCAAGGTAGCTTACACTCTGATTGATGTGCCGATCATTTTAGAACGTTGTTATCATCTGTAAGATCTGTTAGTTAATGATTTAATTTAATCAAAGGATAAAGACGATATATTTAAAAGATATCAAACGGTTGCTTATGTACCTGTTACGGATGACCAGACAATTACTTAAAAATATATATTTTAACTGTTTGTTATTATCAAAATATTTGAGGGTTATAAATTCGTTCTTTATTTTAACAGTTTTCTTACTTTTCTCTTAACTTTTCTACTTTTTCCTAAAGCTACATTTCTATGTGTTTCTAGATTTTTCTAAATACATTGTGAATATTTTATAAGAGTATTCTAGAATATTTTTTACTTTTTCATATACATATGTTACTACTACAATTTTCTAGAAATTTGTATTACCTTTTAACAATCATAGCCCATCAAACTACATTTCCAATTATTTTGGAAATGAGTGGGGCCAGAAAGAATCAAGTTGCTATTTTGGAAGGTTGCTACTGGTGCTTTAGTAACAAATAAATACCAAAAGCGATGTGGGCTATCTATGGAGGGTAGTTGCATTCGGTGCAAGGGATGAGACGAGTCTATTAAGCATGCAGCGAGAGACTGTCCATGCATTCGCAGAATTTGGAGAGAGCTTATCCAACATATAAGGCACTATTTCTTTCGATCCAATGCTAGCACATGGATTTCTCATAATTTGAGAAATTATACTGCTAACAACAAGAGGTGGGGGCTCATTTTTGGAACGGCTTTGGATGTGATATGGCAGATGAGAAATGATTTGGTTTTCAACCATAAGCGCTATACTATTATAAATATTCGTAGAATAAATGGTAGCTATGTCATGGCCTTTTAAACCCATCTGCCTCCTGATTTTGGGTGGATCAAGCTAAACGCAAACGGGGCTTTCTCTTCTTCACGCCAGGTGGCTTCTTGTGGTGGTGTTATAGGGGGACCATGAAGGAAAGTTCATTGTGGTGGTTTCAGCTAATATTGGTAGTAAAGTTCGATTCGGCTCCTGCAATCAACTTGATTGAGAATTATATTGTGTACCTCTTCGTCAAATTCATCACTACAGTACAGTACCTTGAGGGGAATTTTCATTTGGAAGCACGTTTATCCTGAAGCTAACTCCGTTGCAGATGCTCTGGCAAAGCATGGTCTAGCTTTAGATTTTGGAGTCCAATTGTATGATTTTTGTCTTTCCTTTCGTAGTTTGAAACTTTTGGCTGATTTAGTAGCCACGATGTATTTACATTAGTTTATTTTCCCTTGGGCTTGTGCCCCTTCTAGTCACCCAAAATTTTTTGTCATATCTATCTACAATGCGAAATTACATCATTTGTATCAATAATTATATATTAATAATAGTAACATAATATTATAATATATTAATAATAGTAAAACAAAATTATAATAAATATTTAAAATATCATAAAGTATTTAAAATAATTAAAATAATAATAAAAATGTTGATTAATATTTATATATGTCAAGTAAAAAAAAACACTAATAATGAATATAAAAAAAATATATTACTATAGTATTGATATAATAGTCTAAAATCTAAAATAGTAGAAAAAATAATATTATAAAATGGAAAATAAACGTAATAAAAAATCACACATAATAATAATAATTATTATATTAATAAAAAATAATAAAAATTATAAAAGTGAAATTTTCAAATATAAAATAAAATATTTAAATCAAAATACGTCAATTTTATTGTATAATAATGTGTAACAATCAAAATTTAGAAATTAAGCTCAAATTTAGATTAAAATAATCTTAAAATTCAAATTATCTAGAATAAAATATTACTGCAAAAATAATGTGTGAAAAATACAACTACAGTAATAATACAAATGTGTAAAATTTAAAATAGCAGAAAAATAATATTATAAAAAGGAAAATAAACAAAATAAAATCACACATAACTGATAAATTGTTATTATAATAATAAGTACTAATAATAAAATAATATTATAAAAATGAAAATTTAAAAATATTAACTAAAGATATAAGGTTTTTAAATTGGCAAGAAAATATAAAATAAATTATTTAAATCAAAATACACACTACTGCAGAGAAGACTTTTTAAATCGGTTCATGAATCATTTTAGATATAGCCAATATTAAAAGTGAGATATTTTAAATCGGATTTTGAACCCATTTAAAAAAGTCATTTTAACTTGGTTGTTAGAGGAACTTGAGTTAAAACAACAGTGCAAGCTTCCAATGACGAAAACTTGCTCCTCTCTATGCTCTCTATAGTTAAAAAAATAGTGCAAACTTTAAATGGTGGTCAATCTGCTAAAGGACGATGGCGGCGGCGTGAGTGGAGGATGGCAAGGCGACCTAGGTGGGGAGGATGGAGGGGCGCTACCGTTGTTGATGCACGCGACGCTACATTGGTGGTGGAAGAAAAGAGAACCTAGCAACATCTCCTCTAAAAGTGTTAAGGAGAACAATCTTTGCAATATCATCGACATTAATAACGAGTTTGGCTACCTTCAATAGAGCAACACCTCGATTAAGGGGATAGGTTGCCTTGCGACGGAAGACGTCATAGAAAATGCAACTGTTTTTGAAACCAATGATGCAAATTTGTTTTTAAAAGTTTTTTTAAATCGGTCGCATAAGAAATGATAAATCAGTTCTACTTGTAACCAATTTAAAAAGTGACTTTTTAAATCAGTTCCCATGCAACCGATTAAAAAGTTTTCACTTATTTATAAAAATCCAACCGTATTTTTATTTTTAAATCGGTTTTACTTGTAATCAATTTAAACTCTTTTTAAATTGGTTACAAGTAGAACCAATTTAAAAAGTGTTCACTTATTTACAAAAATGGTACCACGTTTTTGTTTAGATTAGGCCCCAAAAAGAATTTAAATTTCTGTTGTAAAATGTGCGTTTTGTAGTAGTGACATCAACTTTAATCCATAATAATGAGTTAAAATTAAAATTTCAAAAATTAAATTCAAATTAAGATTAATGAAGATTAAAAGAATCTTAAAATTCAAATTATCTAAAATAGAGAAATAATTATCTGTTAATAATAGTAAAATAGTATTATAAGAAATATTTAAAATATCAAAAGATGTTTAAAATAATAATAAAAATGTTGATTAATATATATAATATAAAAATAAAACATATATATTAATATTATAATCTTCAAACAAATGTATGGTAAATAAAAATAACACTAATAATGAATATAAATAATACTAATAAAATATAAACAATTGAAAATAAGAGTAAAATAATATTATAATCTTAAGAAAAATAAAAAAATACTACTATAATAATAATATAACAGTCTAAAATTTAAGACAGTATAAAAATAATATTATAAAAAGGAAAATAAACATAATAAAAAAATACATATAATAATAAATTGTTATAATAATAAAATAAATAAAATAATATGATACAAATGAAAATTTTAAAAATATTACTTAAAGTTATAAAGTTTTTTAAATTGATGTTTAAAATATAAAAATAAATCATTTAAATCAAAATACATCAACTTTACTGTATAATGTGTTAAAATTAAAATTTTAGAAATTAAATTCTAATTACGATTAAGATTAAAAAAAATCTTAATTTTTAAATTATCTAGAATACAAAAATAGTTATCTCTCAATAATAGTAAAATAATATTAGAATAACTATTTAAAATATCCTAAAGATACTTAAAATAGTAATAAAAATGTTGATTAATATTTAAAATATAAAATTATATATATATATATATATATATATATATATTAATGTGATACTATTCAAACAAATGTAAAGTAAATAAAAATAACAATAATAATGTATATAAACAATACTGATAAAATATAAAAAATAAAAAATAATAGTAAACTAACACTATAATTTTAAGAAAAATAAAAAGGATGTTACTACAATAAAAATATAATAGTCTAAAGAGAATTACACATAGTAATATATTGTTATTATTATAATAAAAATAATAAAATAATAATATATAAATGAAAAATTTTAAAATATTACAAAATCAAAAATATTTATACTCATGCATCGCTCGGGTACCAAGTCTAGTTTGCCTTTATTTTCTTTGCTTTTATAGTGACGAAATTGATGGTTGCATGACTTGTTCCTCTTGGGTGAGCTAGGAAGCAGCCATTTGATTGTAAGCTGCAATATTGAAGCATAATTTGGTTACTTAATCCATTGTCGAACTGCTCCGATGATGACTGATTTCTTTATTGACTCAGTTTGAAAGTTGATTCTCTTTCTACAGCACTGTCTCAGTTCTCCACTTGGTCACACATTTAAGACCAATTTTGACTACCTCTTTGGAGAGACAAATGTGAGTAATATAAAAGTTTCTGAATGTAATAGATAGGTTAGAGTATAATTGTTTGTGGCCTGATGGGTGTTGTATACTATTGCTTAAAGTGCTACATCACTGGAAAAAGGCTTATCATCTTGTCTGAATGATACTACAAAAAAGCAAATCACATTTGAACTGAGTTTCACATGATAACTAGTAAGTCTGGGCTTAAAAGCATTCACAAAATTTGATATCAGCTTCTGCCACGGTTCCTGAATTATCATGGTCTAGTTGTCAAAAGCATTCCATCACAATTGAAATGTCTTCTTAGCTAATCGTTCCCATTTCCTTCAACTTGAATACAATGCGCTCTGCATCACTGAGGAAAACAATGTGCTGAATGTGTCAAATTGATGGTAGATTTCAATTCGATGAAGCTCATTGCAATAGTCGATCATCAGACAGATTTTATTGTTGGTTGAACTGTTTCTCCTAGAATCTCAGCTGAGCTGCTAGAATCAGGAAGTGCCACAAAAAAGGCACACATAATTCTACAGAGGTGACTTTTATATACTTTTGCATATTCTGAATCTCTTGTTTCCAGGGATGCTCGTTTCCAAGGCTATCCCAATGTTCAGAAATCTATCTCAACCAAATTTGAGCTATAAGGAAAGAAACATAGAGTACCTGCAAGAAGATTTTCAAAACTAAAATTAATAAAATCTTAACGTGTAAATCAATAATGTCTCAAGTTAAGTAAGTTGATTCTATTATCAATTAAAAAATAAACTTTAAAAAAATTAATTACAATAATTAAATAAAAAATTGACATTTAAAAAAATTGAAGAGATAAATTTAAAATAAATCATAAAATTCTCAATAAATTAATTTTATTAATTTTTTAATATTTCAGTTTAAGATTCAGTTTAAACCAACATACACGTGTTCAAGGTTTTTTAAACCTGACTTGTCATTAAACCGCAATGGTTCAAAGATTTCTTGGTCCTCTCTCTCTCAAAAAAAAAAAAAAAAAAAAAAAAAGAGTTAATGCAAGGTTACGGTAAAATTCATAAATATCAAGGTTTCAAACTAATTTATTATATATTATAAAATAAGGTTTTATAACATGAAAAGATGTCACATGGCAACACCATATTCATTCTTTCCTGCATAAATTCCACAGATTTTTTTTTGATTCATATAAATACATTATTATATTTAATTATAGTAATTAAGATGTTTATAATTAAGACATTTATAATTAAAGCGTTTATAATCTATTATATATTCTACTTCAATTCACCAATGAAATAGTTAAATCTTAAATTGATTTTGATTTTATATAACAAGAAAATTAATTTCTCAAATTTCATTAAATGTTATTTACAATCACGATAATTATGATAATTATGGTAATATTTTTTATTATGATAATTAAAGCATTTATAATATATAATATTTTTTAAAAAATTATTGATTAATTATTCTCAATACAATTATTAAATTACAATTTTTTATTGTAACTAGAAAATGGATTGCTCTATAAATTGTAATACGAGATAATATATTATTATCATGTTGGTAAAAAAAGATATGATTATTATGCTTTTTTTGTGATTTTGATGGGTCATTAAATCTTAAATGAATTTTGATTTTATATAATAAGATAATTAATATTCAAAATTTGTAGAATGTTATTTATAATTATAGTAAATAAGACGTTTATAATTAAGGTTTTTATAATATTTATATACACATGTGTCTATAAATGACAATTTTGCATTGTTTACTTTTCATTTTCTATTTGCATAGATTCTTCCTTCTCTAGTACACATCTTTTCTCGTAACTTTCATATTTTGATTGATATTATCTTTTTAGCTGTCCCTTCAAATTGACTCTTCAATTTTTTTATTATCAAATCAACTTTCTTGCTTTTTCTATGTTTTGATTGTGTTTTTTTCCTACAAATTAGTTTTTCCTGTTAGAGTTAGTTCTTTCATTAGTAATTCTTTTGTTCACACAATAATCCTTTTCTTATATATATATATATATATATATATTTTGTTATTTGTGATGGAGTACTTGGTCATTGTTGGTTAGCATATATTTGCAGGTATGCGAGACTCTTTTGTGTATCATAGATAATTTTAAAGATATTGATTGAAAGACATTATTATAATTTCTCAATTTTTTCATTACTTTATAATTATTATTTATACATTATTAATTTCTGGCTCTTAAATTTTCCCATATTGTAACTTTTACCCATCTTATAAAAATCTCTCTATCATGTGAATTTTAATTTAATCTATCCAACTTGTTATTTTCCATATTTTCAGATTGTTTTATTTATTTTATTTTATTTTTTTGCTTTTAATTTTTTATTTCCTCCATACTATTTTCTACAAATAATCTTTCTTATTTTCTTGATAATACAGGAGCTATATAAAAACACATATCGCCCCCTTTCCAATTTTTTCCTAGGCAAATGAAGAAGTCCTAATGATGCTTCAAGGACTGGTCGAAGACATAAAAGGTAGAAACAACAAACATAAAAAGATAAATTCCCTATTCTAAAATTGGAAGACAAGTGTCATGTACAATGAATTAAACTTCTTCGTAGAGAAAGTGGATTTAAATATTTGTAGTGATTTCTAATAATACAATTTAATATTTTTATTTTATAACTTTAGGGGGTGTTTGGTATGGAGATTCTTTTAAGATTTTCAGGAATCTTATTTGGAGAATGTTAAATTCCTATGTTTAGTATAAAGATTTTAAAAATCATTTCCAAGAATCTAACATTCCTTGGAATTATTTTTTAATTAAGTTTTTCACTAAAACTTTCTCATGGGAGGGGGTGAGAATCCAAGATTCCCATAAGGGGGAAAGTTTGTTTATAATTATATCTCTTATTTTCAAGAATATTTTAGACATGCCAAACATATTTGTGATATCCCCGAAAACATAATTCCCAAGAAATATAATTTCTACGAAATATGATTTCAAGGATAAAAAAGATCCTGTATACCAAACTCCCCCTTAAATCATTCTTGATAAACTCAAAAGATATTTATATTTAACAAAAATCATTTGTTAATGCAAATTTAAAATATATAAGCAATATTTAAATATTTTACATAAAAATACATTAATATCTAAGTTATTGAGATAGAAATTACAATTTAAGTAAATATTTTTAATATAATTTAGGATTAAATATGTTTTAAGACCCTGCAAATATGTCTTTATTTGATTTTAGTCCTTACAATTTTTTTTGTAAATTTTAGATCCTTGACATTTTTTAAGTATTCTTTTTAGTCATTATCATTAACTATGATTAATTTAGTGTTGACATAACAAACAAAATAAAGAAGATTAATTAAGATAATTAAGGTAATCAAGAATTTTTAAATTAAGATAATTAGATTATTTTTAAGTGCATAATTCAATTAAGTAATATATTTATTATTTTATTTAAATAATTTCATTACATATAAATTACTTTTATAATTTATTTTTAATTTTTAATATATTATGTACATTAATTTTTATTGTTTTTAATATTATTCTTACTTTTCAATTCACTAATTTATTTTTAACATTATAATTTTTAAAATAATTTATAATATATTTATATGCTTATAATTTACTTTTAATAGATTAAAAATTATAATTATATTTACTATTTATAGTAATGTATTAAAAGTAAATTATAAGAGTATAAGTAAATTAATTTAAAAAAATTTACAATGTTAAAAGTAAATTAGTGAATTGAAAAGTAAGAACAATATTAAAAGCAATAAAAATCACCGTTCATAATATATTAAAAATTGAAAATAAATTATAAAAGTAAATTATATGTAATTAACTTATTTATATAAAATAATAAATTCATTACTTAATTGAATTACACACTTAAAAATAATCTAATTATCTTAATTTAAAATATTTTTCATTACCTTAATTATCTTAATTAATATTCTTTATTTTGTTAGTTATGTCAGCACTAAATTAACTATAATTAGCGGTAAAGACTAAAAAAGAACACTAAACAAATTGCTAGGGATCTAAAACTAACAAAAAATTTAGAAGGACTAAAATCGGACAGTCATATTTACAAGGAGTTAAAACATATTTAAGCCTATAATTTAGCTTGATTATAAAAATTTTATTTCTTTTATTTAGTTTAAAGTTTTATTAATTTTTAAAAAATAATTAAAAAAGTAATTACTCTTGTAAAATGAACAATGATATTATAATATTATTGATAAAATATTTTTAAATTTTATAGGAATAAAATATATATTTAAATATATTTTTAAACAAAATAAAAAAATTATATTAACTAAGACAACTATAATCAATATATATTCTCATTTATCTTCTCAACGTGCAACTAGATTTTTATTATTTTTAATTTATAAAATTCATAATAGTATTAATTAAAGTAATTATGACTAATATATATTTGACTTAAATAAATTAAGGTAATTATAACTAATATATATTATTTTGATTTAAATTAATTGATAATTTTAATATATATTATGAATCAAATTTATAACAAATTCAAATTCAGATTATTTTGAATTATGGTAAATAATATTATAAAATTTTCCATATGGAATAATTTATATTTTATTATTTGTCCTAAAAATTTAAATTTTAATATTCTATAATAATCACATTATATTTTGACAAATGATAAATTATATTGTTATTGTTACTATTATTTCTCATATAATTCATAATAAATATTTAGCTAACATAATTAATTCATGACAACAAATCAATAAATAATATTTTAATTTAAATGAAATTGAATTCTAATCATGTTCTTTTATGCTTAAAATATCATACATAAATTATAAATTTTATATAAATAAATTAATAATATCATTTAAATTTAATATAAATGAAGTAAAAATATCAATTCATAAATTAAAAATAACAAATAATTTTGAAAAAATACATGAAAATCCTCAATAGTCATTGATTATAATAATATTTAAATTTAAATTAACTTAAATAATGAAAAATATAAAACATTAACATTAAATTAAAACTAATTGATATAAGTATATAATTAGATAATATATTATGATATATATCATTTTTTTTAGAGTAAAAGATATAAATCAATTTTTAATGTGGTATTAATTACATTAAAATATAAAGAGAAATATTAATTAGTTCGAAACACTTTTCGTATATCTACACAATTTTTTTTTGTATTTCGTCAAATATTATTTTTAATTTTCGATTAAGATTTATTTTAAAAACAGGGCATTGGTTCACATTGTCACTTCATGCAATTCATGTCGCTTTTTTTCATACAGTATAACACTACTTATTTATAAATAATATATATTCTCATATGATTTTGTATGCAAAATTTTCAAATTTATATTGAAAATCAAATTAATGCATATATAAAATATCACAATTAAACTATAATACTTATGGGGAAAAAGTAAAATTAAGAAATATTTAATTCAGTCATTTAGTACTTGTATAAAACCATCTTTTCATCTTTTCTATTCATTTTGGATAGAAACATATAGCTGTGGGTCCTACCCACTTTGTTATCTTCCCTTCTTACTTTTTGAACAATCTAACAAAGGAAGAGTAATGGGCTACCTTTCCATCCACCTTTTTTTTTTTTTTTTTTCCAGTTTTCAAGTATACCAAAAGAACAGTAAGTGCTAACTAGCATGATGATGTTTATACATTATTTTCTAATAATTACTTTTGTAAATTTTCATTTTTTGTTTTTACTTTTTAGTTACAAAATTGAGACCCTGTTTTCAATCTGTTTCTTGTTTTCAAATATTTGTATAGAAAACAATGGAAATAGTTATTTTTTTCTTTTTCTCTGCTTCTTGTACAAATATTTAAAAACAAAAAACTAACTGAAAATAAGGTGATGGATTTGTAATTAAAATGTGAAAAATAGGGTATAAAAATAGAAGTAAAAGGGTTTGAATCATTACTCTTTTCCTTTTTTTTCACTTCATGCTACCCGTAGAAAAGTGACATAGGATGAAACGAGACTTCATAGAGTATTTATAAGAAAATTTGCAAAACTAAAATCAATAAATTTTATCTTAAAGATCAATTATGTCTTAAAAAAAATTAAATAAATTGATTTTATTGTCAATTAGAAAGGAAATATTAAACAAGATTAATTACAATAATTCTATAAAATAGTTTACAATTTAAAAAAATTCGAACGATAAATTTTATAAAATCATAAAATTTTTAATAATATACATATTAAATTATATATGTATATGAGTTCAATAGATATGTATTATCAAAATTTATCTTTGATATAATTTTTAAAATAGCTATTATAAAAGTCAACAAATTTATTTTATATAAAATATAAACTAAATTTATATTATTACTATGTATATTATCTATGATATTATTTATTCTATAAATTAAGAGTTTAGGGCATTGTGAAAAAAAAAAAAAGAGATACATATAGATATTTTAAATGATATGACATGTTTTTATGAATGGTCATAAATTGAAACACACTCAAAGTCATAAGACACATGATTTGAATCGTAGGAGAAATTCATAACATCAAGACAAAGACCATCAAGCGGTGCTACATAAGATGATCAACTATCAAGCAGTGCTACGTAGGTATGGCCTGCCTATTTAACGTCTAAGTTGAAAAGGGCAATTAAATATCTACTTAACAAATCATGTACCCGTTTTATTTAGACTTTCCGTGTTACCTTAATGTCACAAACACTATTCACAAATATTATTTCGCTCTATCTTTCTTTTCATAATTCATATCATTACATTACTTATTATATCTACATTTTTCTATCGTTCTCCTTTTAAGGGTATGTTGGTTTAGGTAAGATAGTAAAAAGAAAGAAAGAAAAATAAAAGATAAAAAATAGAAAGTGAGATAATTTTATAAGTTGTCCAATAGAAAAGAAAAAAAAATGTTGTGTGTATATAAAATAAAATGAATATCTTGGACAAAAAAAAAAGATATTAAAAAACAAGGTAATTCAGTCATTTAGTATTTTTTTTTCCCCCTTTCTATTTATTTTGGATAGAAGCATGTAGCTGTGGGTCCTACCCACTTTGTTATTTTCCCTTCCTACTTTTTGAACAATCTAACGAAAGAAGAGTAATGGGCTACCTTTCCATCCACCTTTTTTTTTTTTTTTTTTTTTTCCAGTTTTCAAGTATACCAAAAGAATAGTAAGTGTTAACTAGCATGATGATGTTTATACATTATTTTCTAATAATTACTTTTGTAAATTTTCATTTTTTGTTTTTACTTTTTAGTTACAAAATTGAGACCCTGTTTTCAATCTGTTTCTTGTTTTCAAATATTTGTATAGAAAACAATGGAAATAGTTATTTTTTTCTTTTTCTCTGCTTCTTGTACAAATATTTAAAAACAAAAAACTAACTGAAAATAAGGTGATGGATTTGTAATTAAAATGTGAAAAATAGGGTATAAAAATAGAAGTAAAAGGGTTTGAATCATTACTCTTTTCCTTTTTTTTCACTTCATGCTACCCGTAGAAAAGTGACATAGGATGAAACGAGACTTCATAGAGTATTTATAAGAAAATTTGCAAAACTAAAATCAATAAATTTTATCTTAAAGATCAATTATGTCTTAAAAAAAATTAAATAAATTGATTTTATTATCAATTAGAAAGGAAATATTAAACAAGATTAATTACAATAATTCTATAAAATAGTTTACAATTTAAAAAAATTCGAACGATAAATTTTATAAAATCATAAATTTTTTAATAATATACATATTAAATTATATATGTATATGAGTTCAATAGATATGTATTATCAAAATTTATCTTTGATATAATTTTTAAAATAGCTATTATAAAAGTCAACAAATTTATTTTATATAAAAATATAAACTAAATTTATATTATTACTATGTATATTATCTATGATATTATTTATTCTATAAATTAAGAGTTTAGGGCAATGTGAAAAAAAAAAAAGAGATACATATAGATATTTTAAATGATATGACATGTTTTTATGAATGGTCATAAATTGAAACACACTCAAAGTCATAAGACACATGATTTGAATCGTAGGAGAAATTCATAACATCAAGACAAAGACCATCAAGCGGTGCTACATAAGATGATCAACTATCAAGCAGTGCTACGTAGGTATGGCCTGCCTATTTAACGTCTAAGTTGAAAAGGGCAATTAAATATCTACTTAACAAATCATGTACCCGTTTTATTTAGACTTTCCGTGTTACCTTAATGTCACAAACACTATTCACAAATATTATTTCGCTCTATCTTTCTTTTCATAATTCATATCATTACATTACTTATTATATCTACATTTTTCTATCGTTCTCCTTTTAAGGGTATGTTGGTTTAGGTAAGATAGTAAAAGAAAGAAAGAAAAATAAAAGATAAAAAATAGAAAGTGAGATAATTTTATAAGTTGTCCAATAGAAAAGAAAAAAAAATGTTGTGTGTATATAAAATAAAATGAATATCTTGGACAAAAAAAAAAAGATATTAAAAAACAAGGTAATTCAGTCATTTAGTATTTTTTTTCCCCCTTTCTATTTATTTTGGATAGAAGCATGTAGCTGTGGGTCCTACCCACTTTGTTATTTTCCCTTCCTACTTTTGAACAATCTAACGAAAGAAGAGTAATGGGCTACCTTTCCATCCACCTTTTTTTTTTTTTTTTTTTTTTTCCAGTTTTCAAGTATACCAAAAGAATAGTAAGTGTTAACTAGCATGATGATGTTTATACATTATTTTCTAATAATTACTTTTGTAAATTTTCATTTTTGTTTTTACTTTTAGTTACAAAATTGAGACCCTGTTTTCAATCTGTTTCTTGTTTTCAAATATTTGTATAGAAAACAATGGAAATAGTTATTTTTTTCTTTTTCTCTGCTTCTTGTACAAATATTTAAAAACAAAAAACTAACTGAAAATAAGGTGATGGATTTGTAATTAAAATGTGAAAAATAGGGTATAAAAATAGAAGTAAAAGGGTTTGAATCATTACTCTTTTCCTTTTTTTTTCACTTCATGCTACCCGTAGAAAAGTGACATAGGATGAAACGAGACTTCATAGAGTATTTATAAGAAAATTTGCAAAACTAAAATCAATAAATTTTATCTTAAAGATCAATTATGTCTTAAAAAAAATTAAATAAATTGATTTTATTATCAATTAGAAAGGAAATATTAAACAAGATTAATTACAATAATTCTATAAAATAGTTTACAATTTAAAAAAATTCGAACGATAAATTTTATAAAATCATAAATTTTTTAATAATATACATATTAAATTATATATGTATATGAGTTCAATAGATATGTATTATCAAAATTTATCTTTGATATAATTTTTAAAATAGCTATTATAAAAGTCAACAAATTTATTTTATATAAAAATATAAACTAAATTTATATTATTACTATGTATATTATCTATGATATTATTTATTCTATAAATTAAGAGTTTAGGGCAATGTGAAAAAAAAAAAAGAGATACATATAGATATTTTAAATGATATGACATGTTTTTATGAATGGTCATAAATTGAAACACACTCAAAGTCATAAGACACATGATTTGAATCGTAGGAGAAATTCATAACATCAAGACAAAGACCATCAAGCGGTGCTACATAAGATGATCAACTATCAAGCAGTGCTACGTAGGTATGGCCTGCCTATTTAACGTCTAAGTTGAAAAGGGCAATTAAATATCTACTTAACAAATCATGTACCCGTTTTATTTAGACTTTCCGTGTTACCTTAATGTCACAAACACTATTCACAAATATTATTTCGCTCTATCTTTCTTTTCATAATTCATATCATTACATTACTTATTATATCTACATTTTTCTATCGTTCTCCTTTTAAGGGTATGTTGGTTTAGGTAAGATAGTAAAAAGAAAGAAAGAAAAATAAAAGATAAAAAATAGAAAGTGAGATAATTTTATAAGTTGTCCAATAGAAAAGAAAAAAAAATGTTGTGTGTATATAAAATAAAATGAATATCTTGGACAAAAAAAAAAAGATATTAAAAAACAAGGTAATTCAGTCATTTAGTATTTTTTTTTCCCCCTTTCTATTTATTTTGGATAGAAGCATGTAGCTGTGGGTCCTACCCACTTTGTTATTTTCCCTTCCTACTTTTTGAACAATCTAACGAAAGAAGAGTAATGGGCTACCTTTCCATCCACCTTTTTTTTTTTTTTTTTTTTTTCCAGTTTTCAAGTATACCAAAAGAATAGTAAGTGTTAACTAGCATGATGATGTTTATACATTATTTTCTAATAATTACTTTTGTAAATTTTCATTTTTTGTTTTTACTTTTTAGTTACAAAATTGAGACCCTGTTTTCAATCTGTTTCTTGTTTTCAAATATTTGTATAGAAAACAATGGAAATAGTTATTTTTTTCTTTTTCTCTGCTTCTTGTACAAATATTTAAAAACAAAAAACTAACTGAAAATAAGGTGATGGATTTGTAATTAAAATGTGAAAAATAGGGTATAAAAATAGAAGTAAAAGGGTTTGAATCATTACTCTTTTCCTTTTTTTTTCACTTCATGCTACCCGTAGAAAAGTGACATAGGATGAAACGAGACTTCATAGAGTATTTATAAGAAAATTTGCAAAACTAAAATCAATAAATTTTATCTTAAAGATCAATTATGTCTTAAAAAAAATTAAATAAATTGATTTTATTATCAATTAGAAAGGAAATATTAAACAAGATTAATTACAATAATTCTATAAAATAGTTTACAATTTAAAAAAATTCGAACGATAAATTTTATAAAATCATAAATTTTTTAATAATATACATATTAAATTATATATGTATATGAGTTCAATAGATATGTATTATCAAAATTTATCTTTGATATAATTTTTAAAATAGCTATTATAAAAGTCAACAAATTTATTTTATATAAAAATATAAACTAAATTTATATTATTACTATGTATATTATCTATGATATTATTTATTCTATAAATTAAGAGTTTAGGGCAATGTGAAAAAAAAAAAAGAGATACATATAGATATTTTAAATGATATGACATGTTTTTATGAATGGTCATAAATTGAAACACACTCAAAGTCATAAGACACATGATTTGAATCGTAGGAGAAATTCATAACATCAAGACAAAGACCATCAAGCGGTGCTACATAAGATGATCAACTATCAAGCAGTGCTACGTAGGTATGGCCTGCCTATTTAACGTCTAAGTTGAAAAGGGCAATTAAATATCTACTTAACAAATCATGTACCCGTTTTATTTAGACTTTCCGTGTTACCTTAATGTCACAAACACTATTCACAAATATTATTTCGCTCTATCTTTCTTTTCATAATTCATATCATTACATTACTTATTATATCTACATTTTTCTATCGTTCTCCTTTTAAGGGTATGTTGGTTTAGGTAAGATAGTAAAAAGAAAGAAAGAAAAATAAAAGATAAAAAATAGAAAGTGAGATAATTTTATAAGTTGTCCAATAGAAAAGAAAAAAAAATGTTGTGTGTATATAAAATAAAATGAATATCTTGGACAAAAAAAAAAGATATTAAAAAACAAGGTAATTCAGTCATTTAGTATTTTTTTTCCCCCTTTCTATTTATTTTGGATAGAAGCATGTAGCTGTGGGTCCTACCCACTTTGTTATTTTCCCTTCCTACTTTTTGAACAATCTAACGAAAGAAGAGTAATGGGCTACCTTTCCATCCACCTTTTTTTTTTTTTTTTTTTTTTCCAGTTTTCAAGTATACCAAAAGAATAGTAAGTGTTAACTAGCATGATGATGTTTATACATTATTTTCTAATAATTACTTTTGTAAATTTTCATTTTTTGTTTTTACTTTTTAGTTACAAAATTGAGACCCTGTTTTCAATCTGTTTCTTGTTTTCAAATATTTGTATAGAAAACAATGGAAATAGTTATTTTTTTCTTTTTCTCTGCTTCTTGTACAAATATTTAAAAACAAAAAACTAACTGAAAATAAGGTGATGGATTTGTAATTAAAATGTGAAAAATAGGGTATAAAAATAGAAGTAAAAGGGTTTGAATCATTACTCTTTTCCTTTTTTTTTCACTTCATGCTACCCGTAGAAAAGTGACATAGGATGAAACGAGACTTCATAGAGTATTTATAAGAAAATTTGCAAAACTAAAATCAATAAATTTTATCTTAAAGATCAATTATGTCTTAAAAAAAATTAAATAAATTGATTTTATTATCAATTAGAAAGGAAATATTAAACAAGATTAATTACAATAATTCTATAAAATAGTTTACAATTTAAAAAAATTCGAACGATAAATTTTATAAAATCATAAATTTTTTAATAATATACATATTAAATTATATATGTATATGAGTTCAATAGATATGTATTATCAAAATTTATCTTTGATATAATTTTTAAAATAGCTATTATAAAAGTCAACAAATTTATTTTATATAAAAATATAAACTAAATTTATATTATTACTATGTATATTATCTATGATATTATTTATTCTATAAATTAAGAGTTTAGGGCAATGTGAAAAAAAAAAAAGAGATACATATAGATATTTTAAATGATATGACATGTTTTTATGAATGGTCATAAATTGAAACACACTCAAAGTCATAAGACACATGATTTGAATCGTAGGAGAAATTCATAACATCAAGACAAAGACCATCAAGCGGTGCTACATAAGATGATCAACTATCAAGCAGTGCTACGTAGGTATGGCCTGCCTATTTAACGTCTAAGTTGAAAAGGGCAATTAAATATCTACTTAACAAATCATGTACCCGTTTTATTTAGACTTTCCGTGTTACCTTAATGTCACAAACACTATTAACAAATATTATTTCCCTCTATCTTTCTTTTCATAATTCATATCATTACATTACTTATTATATCTACATTTTTTTATCGTTCTCCTTTTAAGGGTATTTTTTAAAAAGAAAGAAAGAAATATTTTTTAAGATAGTAAAAAGAAAGAAAGAAATATTTTTTAAAAAATAAAAAAGTCAATAATCACCTGAACAAATATATATTAGTTTGAGTCAATTTTTTTTTATATATAAAAGGCTCCTAATCTTGTTATGATTTTCTCTTTTCCAATAAAAGACCTCATCTTTTTTATTTTTTCCTTGGTTATAAAAAAATTTACCTTAATGTCACAAACACTATTAACAAATATTATTTCCCTTTATCTTTCTTTTCATAATTCATATCATTATTTTATCTATCATTTCTACATTTTTCTCTCATTCTTCTTTTAAGGGTATGTTGGTTTAGGTAAGATAGTAAAAAGAAAGAAAGGAAAATGAAAGAAAAAAAATAAAAGTGAGATAATTTTATAAATTGTTCAATAAAAAAGAACAAAAAATGTTGTGTGTATATAAAATAAAATAAATATCTTCGACAAAAAAAAAAGATATTAAAAAACAAAGATAATTCAGTTATTTAGTATTTTCCTCCTTTCTATTCATTTTGGACAGAAGCATATGGCTGTGGGTCCTACCCACTTTGTTATCTTCCATTTCTACTTTTTGAACAATCTAACGAAGGAAGACTAATAGGCTGCCTTTCCATCCATCTTTTTTTTTTTTTTTTCCAATTTTCTACGTCTACCAAAAGAACAGTAAGTGTTAACTAGCATGATAATGTTTATACATTATTTCCTAATAATTGCTTTTGTAAATTTTAATTTCTTGTTTTTACTTTTTAGTTACAAAATTGGCACCTTATTTTCAATCTGTTTCTTGTTTTCAAATATTTGTACAGAAAATAATGGAAATATTTTTTTTCTTTTTCTCTGTTTCTTGTACAAATATTTAAAAACAAAAAACTGACTGAAAATAAGGTGATAGATTTGTAATTAAAATGTGAAAAATAGGATATGAAAATGGAAGTAAAAGGGTTTGAATCATTTCTCTTTTTCCTTTCTTTTCACTTCATGTTACCTGTAGAAAAGTGACATAGGACTAAACGAGAGTTCATAGAGTATTTATAAGAAAATTTTCAAAACTAAAATCAATAAATTTTATCTTATAGATCAATTATGTCTTAAGAAAAAGTAAATAAATTGATTTTATTGTCAATTAGAAAGGAAATATTAAACAAGATTAATTACAATAATTCTATAAAATAGTTTACAGTTTAAAAAAATTCAAACAATAAATTTTATAAAATCATAAAATTTTAAGGGACAAAATTTTAGAGAGATCAAAAACATACTTTAGAGGGACTAAGGGACGAAAATTTTTGGAGGACTAAAACTGAATTTGATAAATTTTAGAAGGACCAAGAACATACTGTATTTATATTTTTTTCACAAAATTGTATTTTTTATTAGGTGATAAATTGTAATTATTGTTTTGAATTCTAAAAGCATAGTCTTCAAATACATAGAGAATAGATTTTGTTATTAAATATTTTATTTTGATTTTTTAATATTCTGTATTTATTGATTGGCTGAATTTTAAGGAATGAAATTTTAATATCATTTTATTCCCAATGCAAATGCACTCTTGCCAACAAAGATTTATTTTTATTTTATTTTAAATCCATTTTGCTGCGTTTTGAAAGGCTGCACCTCTTCATTGTCCATTTTTATGTATGTATTAAAACAAAATTGTCTAGACTCCTCCACTAAGAGGAGTACTGCGTATTTCAAACAAGGTAATCTGAACCATCTTTCTCCCTTCATTCTTTCTACTTTGTTAATCTTAATTTGTTCCTTTGAATTCACTCCCATTATAATAAAGATTTTAATTTAGCCATTATAATAAAAAAAATTATTTAGATTTGCTGACTGCACCGCAGGAGATTTTTTTTCTCATTTTATATTAACTTTTAATTTTGATCATGATGACGAAATTAAATTTAAATGAATCATTTTAAAACATTAATGATGAATTTTTTCATTACAAAAATTCAAATACTGGCAGGATCTACTAAAGGTATGACGTCACTTCAATTAAAAATATGAAATTAAAATAAATACATCAAAATAAAATCTTTTCACCCCAAATTTACTTCCATTATATCAATAATTAATGGAATTTAAAAGATAAAAAAGTAAATAAATAAGAAATTAAGGTTGCGGTTTCGTCTCAATTAAACACCGAGTGGGTCCTAGTTTTCTTTCATTGAGTATTCTCTGTCTTTTATATTTACATTCACATCAAATAAAATAATGACAATTAAGGTAAACCAAAGCAAATTTGTACTGAAAAAAAAAAGGCATGAGTGTAGTTGTTTTTAGTTTCAGAAAAGTATTGAAATAAATCTTTTTAGATTTTTTACTTTGCTTTTTCGAAATGTACACAAATGTAATAATTTTTTAATTATTTTTAGATTTAAATATATGTTTAGTCCCAACAAAATGACTAAGTTTTGGTTTTGATCCTTGTAAAAAATTTTCTTTTTTTTATCCTTTAAAATTTGAAATTATCATTTTTGGTTCTGTCAAATGAGCGAATTTTAGCTTTAGTCACTATAAAATATTTTTTTTTTTATTTTTATTCCTCTAAAATTTGAAATCACTATTTTTGTCCTTAATATTTGTTTTAAGATACATAAATAACATTTATTTTAGGGATCTAGAAAAATTTTTAGAAGTGTCACATGTTGACGTGATATTGTAGACATTAGTGAATGTTACTTGGGATGGTCACTTGACTTTCTATTAAATACGCAAACAATTAACAAGTGTCACATGACAATATGGACAAAAAACAATGATTCACTTTTTTTAGAGATAAAAATTAAAGAAAAAAATTTATAAAGACTAAAATCAAAATTCGCTTATTTTATAAGGACAAAAAAATACATTTAGGCCTTATTTTTATATTCTCTACATTTTTGACAGGAATTTTGTGCTTCAATTATTCCTATACATCAATAATTGCTTTCTGCACTCATGATAGTTTTGATCTTGACTTCTTTTAGCAGCCTAACTTTATGCTCAATATACACATATATTTAGCACAAAAAATATATACATATTCAAACTCAAAAACTTTTCATTTCTGATAATAACTCATGTTTTTGCCACAATTATGATTTATTTTAAGGTAGTAGTAACTATCTTGCAGCTTCTAGATTAACATGAAGTTATACATTTTCCGATTAACTTTAGCTCTATAGTAACAAGCTATAAAAGATGGACCTCACGCCAACCTTGAACAATTTTATATCCGTATCTAATTTAACTTTGAGGAAATTAATGTTTCATATCTAACAAATCACTTCTTAATTAGAGTATAGGAACTGATGTCGAAATTGTTTCATACAACTAACTAAGATGAATTATATTCTTTGCAATTATTATTCATATATTTAATTTATAGTTAGAACTCTTAAAGAACTAATAACAATGTTCAGAATGGATAAGCTTAACCGATATCTTTTGTTTCTTTCCTTCTTTTTTTCACAAGAATAATGAAATTAAGAAGGAGCATCTCTCTAAACTGTAATAATGTATAGATTATACATTGTAAAAGCAAATCTTCCATTGTAGGGTTTGGAAAACTAAATGTAACATGACCGTTTTATGCTAATGCAAATTAGAAAGTGATCAACATGCAAATTTGTTATTTTAATGACATAGCATATCATGTCACTGAACTAGGTCCTCTATGTCACTCCTTATGCATATTTCTATTGCTTTGCAGGTCTAGCGGTTGAACCTTCTACAAATCATTTCATTGACCAAAAAAGATCTTTGCTGCACTAAGTGCGTGTCTATACTCATACATCTAAATTTTCAACAATGTTTAGGAGTTTCATAATTGAGAATAAGTTTGAAAAGAGACTTCCTTGAATTTCTTCACGTTTGGATTCCATAATTGAGAATAATTTACAAGACATACTCCTATGAACATGAATTTTAACCTTGAACCTTAAGAAGCTTTATACTTATGTCATGCGGAGCATGCTTTTGTGCTTGAACAAATTATTTATGTCTCTACTACATGATGCTGATGCAATAAGAACTTGCTATGTACAACTTAATTAGTTCTTCCTGTATTCAAAGGATAATATATTAACACAACGCTTCTCTACAAGATATTATGGAAGAGAAAAGCCATTTTATTGAAATATTAATTGTTTCCATTTAGTTTGCTGTTATAATGTCATTGTCCACGAGTTTCAAATACATTTTCTTTTTAAATAATAAATTTTCTTTTTCCCACACATAAATCATCTGTGCATCGCAGGAGTACGTCAATGGACAAGTGGAAAGGAAAGGAAAGGGCACACACATGTACTTCGCATGCTAAATTATTTGGAATAGTGGAAAGGAAAGGGCACACACTCGTGCTTCGCATGCTAAATTATTTTTCAAAACCTATATATGGCAAGAGTACAGATTGTGAGGTGAATAAGCAAGCTATGAAATAGCTGCCTGCAACAAAACAAAATTACACATCAAAGTGTCCCTATCCGTTTGCAATCTCGAAAAGTGATGGGAAAAAAAATGTGAAAAGGGTTAACAAGAGCAATTTTAAGGAGGTTTAACCTCCTACCTAAAGTGAGAAAAAGAAAATCTTATGATTCATAAAAATTATTTGATGTAAAGTGAAAAGTATTACTTATCCAAAGAAATGGAAGTGATCTGTAGGAATTTTGGAAAATACAATTTAATATAGTTAACACAAATAAAATAAGATTGCAATATGTTGAACTGTCTGATAAATGAAAAATAAAATAAAATAATTGCGCTAGGTGATCACTAATTGTGTCAATGCTTTTAGGAGAGTTATTCAACCACAATGCCAGCCAATGAATTAGCCGAAGTCCTCATTCTAAACTCCACCAAAAAATATTTTTACTTCTTAATAATATTTTTTAAAAAATAAAAAAGTCAATAATCACCTGAACAAATATATATTAGTTTGAGTCAATATTTTTCTTTTTATATATAAAAGGCTCCTAATCTTGTTATGATTTTCTCTTTTGCAATAAAAGACCTCATCTTTTTTATTTTTTCCTTGGTTATAAAAAAATTTACATTGTGAACACCTAATTTTGTCCGGGTAAATAAAAATAAAATATAAAAAAAAAGAAAAAAGAAATAAGAGAACTTTTGAAGAAAAAAGCTCTTTTTTTTTATGATAAATACCATGGAAAGACAATATCGTATCTTGAGTTATACTTGTCCGTTTGAGGTATTCTTTGCACCGTTGGAAAGCTTGTAGGAAAATCTACAACTCATCTCTTTATCTCAAAAACCAAAATCAACTTCTATCTTGATGAAAATCAACCCCGAAGTGAGTCATTTAATCATAAAAAAACTCAAGTCCCACATTACCTTTCCTTCACTTAAAAGTCCCATATTGAACAATCTACATTCATGCATCTTCTCCTTCCCCTATATAAAGAGGTGCCTACCAAGCAATGAGGGAGGCAAAAAAAAAAAAATCCATTAATTATGGGCTTAATGCAAAGCATGGAGCCTATGATAGTTTAATTTTTTTTATTATCTCTTTTATTTTTTCTCTCTTTGAGCTTTTACTAGAAGCTTGTGGTGGATTATTTTGTGTTCACCACAAATTGTATCTTGAGGTAAATTTACCTATCTTATCTTTTATATGTTTTATTTCCTCTTCTTTTTTTTGTCATTGTTATGTTGTTAAATTTTATTCTTTGTATGTCCTTTTTAAATTAGAAATATTTTATATTTAATTAATTTTTTAGAAAGGATTAATTGGATGTGACATCTTTTTAATCCTAAGGTTTTAAGGCACAAGTTGTGACAACTTGATGTCTTTAAACTCCTCTCTAAAATTAAAAATGTTAAACTAAAATTAATTTGTTTTAATGGATTGACTTGGGTGTACACTTCTGTTGATTCTATTTTTAGGACATATAAGCCGTGACGGTTTAGAAATCCTAAAATTTAATAAACAAAATTAAAAAATAACAACACACAAATATTTTCTACAAAAGAACTACGTGAGTTTGATTCTCCATTGCACCGGGAGATACGTAGAAGTAGGAGCCCACTCCTGTCGATCTCAAAAATAATAAAATTTAAGATAAAATAAAAATCTTTTTTATAATAATAAAATTCTTCTTGCAACTATTTTAAGGTGAAATAAATATTTTAAAAGTCATTAATAATTTGCTTAATCAATTAGAGGTAACTGTCTTTACGACAGACGTTGTAGGATGCTAATACCTTCCCTACACGTAATTGACTCCCGAGCCTAAAATCTGGTTTCGTAAACCATTTTTTTTTTAGGTTTTTCCAATATTTTTCCTTAATAAATATTGGTGGCGACTCTCTGTTTTTAAAGCTCTTTTTGCCGTCCCGTCGCGACCCCAGGTTGCGACATACATTAATATTAGAATTGAAAAAAATACTATCTAATAGGAATGAAAAATTCTATTGATGATAATGAATAAGGTCTAGGTCTAGATAGGATACTATAGTATCTGTCTTCATACCTATATTTGAAAAAATACCCATGCCTAGTCCCATATTCGTGTAGGTAACAATTTGAATTGTCATTTCCATACCTACTAGGTACTTATGTATCCATATCTGCACACGCTACTATTTACACTTTATTTAAGTGGAAAATTAATATATTAATAAAAAGATACTAATTAAAAAAATTGCTATGACTAAATTGAAAAATCATTCTTAAATTATCTCAACATAACTAGAGAACATTAAAAATATAATCATTTAACACAATCATTCTTAAATATAATGTTATAATTTTAAAAGTTGATGAAATCTAACAATAAACTTAAAAACCAACTAATTCTTAAACTTGAACATCATAACTGATGCTCTTCAAGATACCCAAAAAATAACACATTGACACTAATACAAGTACTTGATGGATCTTTGTGTACATAATAATTTTAGAATATGTTAGCAAGACAAAGACGAAAGTGCTCAACTGCATGCCGAATAATATATCACCTGTATTGAAAATTGCATTTAATTAAAATATAGTTTATGTTGTATTTGTTACTAATTAGTGCCAAATTCCTTACGCAAGGTTAGAGAAAAAGAAAATTTATTTAAGAAAAAATGGGTTTCTTTGTGTTATATAAATGAGTTCATTTATACAAAATGTTAAAACCAAAATAACGATGAGGAGGACAACAAGAAGTTATTGCAAAAATAAAATAAAATTATGAATTAATTGAATCATAGAATTAAGGAAATAAACTGTATTCAAAACACAAAGGAATATACATGTTAAATGGAATATAAATGTATAATTATTAATGTTAACAAAAATGAATTATTAATTATTAATATACAACTGATAATGCTCTCGTGAGTTGTACAGGTACTTAAAACAAGAATATTATAAAATCAATGTGTGTGTGTGTGATATTTCGATTAAATAATTATATATATACACATTGATTTAGGTATAAGATTATATTTTAATAATTAAACTAATAGCTAATAATATGTATAATTATATTTATGTGAGATATTTTTAATTGAATAATTATATATATACGTGTAGGTTTGGGGCAGGGTGGGTACTATAGTACCCTTATACCCACACCTATTCTTATTAAATTTTGTGAGTAATTTTCCCTGTCTCGGACCCATAGATATTAAGGGAATATTCAGCTTACCCATTATAAATATTTTTCGCAAGTACCCATAAGGTCTCATTCCTAAGAATTGCCCTTATCATCACATATATGTTAAGGAAAGAACACCATTGCCCATGGGGTATCCATATGTAGATTTCTTAAACAAAATAATAAAATCCTATCTTATAGATCAACGATGTCAAAGAAATTAAAAAAATAATTTTATTATCAATTAAAAAATAAATATTAAACAAGATTAAGTAAAATAATTCAATAAAAAAATTGATTTAAAAAATTTAAAAGATAACATTTTTAAAAAATTACAATTATTTCAAAAACAATAATTTTATTCATTTAAAATATCATATATGATAAAATTCACTTTAGTCCAACATAAATGTGACGCTAACCTACTCAGTGACTGTTATGTATATCTTCTCTTCGGTTTCCTATAAATTAACGAAGTTGGGTCCTTGAACATTTCAAAACTAAGCTACTCTATACCAACTAATCGGCCTCCCTTTATCCCCAGACGCTCACGTACAATTAATATATATACTAGAAAGCAAACCATGTCTAATGTAGCCTCATCACTTCCGGTTTTCGCCAAGGATGCAAAACCACCCTCAAACTTCCCTCGACCCATTGCCAATTATCATCCTACCATTTGGGGGGATCATTTCCTTTCCTATGTTACTAGTTCCGAGGTACGTACATATCCCGCTACGTTAATCTTATCTTTTAGATTTAGATTTGTTTACTTAAGATGTCAAATTTACAAATAACATTTATTTTGGAATAATTTTCAGTAGTGTACTAATTTTATGAATCTATCCACTGAATTTCATGATGATATATGCATATCAAATTTCAAAAAAACATAATATTCATAAGTATATTTCATAATTTCACATTGATTAACATTTATATATTATTTAAAAGCACATTATATATTGTTAAAATAAAATGATTTAAATGAAGTACCGAATAATTTTAAAATTAGATGAGATTTTATATGTTAAATCATGCGAGGCGCTAGCAAATGAAAATAGACAAGTATTTCGCACACGAAAGTTTTAAATCATTCCTATTACATGTCCTTCACATTAATCAAATGCTACGGGTGAAAATCTGTATTAGAAGCATTTGATTAAAGAGTATGTACAAGAAATTTGTGGATTAATGAAGGCCAAAAGCCATTGTTAATCATGAAAAGTCATCGCTAAGATGGATTTTACCATTAAGCAAGTGAAAATCTCGTAACCGTCACTAAAGAAGTCATCACTAACTTATTTGTATTGGCTAAAAGAGACTAGCGTTTAATAGCAAGAGCTTGACAAGAACAGAATTTAAAAGAAAAAGAGACCGACATTTAATGTCGACACTAATTAATATGCGAGATCAGAAAAAAAAAAAAAAAAAGGGTGTTCCTGGCGGTGTGTCTTCCTGTTTCTCCAAATTCCATCCCCATTCTACTACCAATTCATGCCGCAAGCACAGCCAATCAGTTAAAAAAGAAAGAAGAAAAAAAGCAATTAGAATAGAAAGGGTAAAGATTAAAAAAGAAAAGTTGACTACATAGATATTCAATTTAAGTGAGAATTTAATTTTTTTATATTAAAATATTTTGTTTAGATAGTGCATTTACAAAGTGCAGTCGTAACAGAACGGCAACAAAAAAAAAATGAAGATAAAAAAACAATGAGTTACTGTTAAAGTTTATTAGGAAAAAATATAAGAAAACTGGCTTTAAAAAGAAAATGGCCTTAAAATCAAATTTAAGTTTGGGAGTCAATTATATATAGAGAAGGTATTAATACTCTGCAACATCTGTCATAAAAAAGGTTACCACTAACTAGGGGTAATGAGCCTGATCTTCATTAAAAATATAAAGCTTAAGTCTAGCCTATTTACCTATTATAGGCCTTTTTTGAAAGTCTGGACCTAGCCTGCATAAAAGCCTGTCCTGACCTGTAAGCTTGCTTAAACGCCTATTTTTTTTTATAAGGTATATAAAAAGAGTGATAAGCCTATTGACCTAAGTAAGTCTGTTGGTCTAAAATGGCCTATTGAACTAAAAAGGCATGTTAGAAATTACATATTCTTTTATATTATTATATGTAATATATGTATTATATATAATTATGTATATATAATATAATATAATATACAATAATATTTATTATATATATATATATATATATATAGGCCGGCCTGTTAGGCTTAATAGACTTTTTTTAATGCCTAAGGCCTGACCTTTTTTTTATCTAAATAGGCTTTTTGCAAAGCTTAAGCCTGACCTTTTTAATAAACGAGACAGGATAAGCTAGGCCTTCTGTAGGCTAGGCCATAGGCTCTTGACAGGTGGCCTAGCCTATTTTCACCCCTACCATTAATTAAACGTGCAAAATTACGATAACTTTTATTTTTTTACGAGAATTTTATTATTAAAATATTTTTATTATTTTAGAAAAAAGGATTATTATTATCTTTTTAGCTAGACAAGAGTGGACATTGCTCTCATATATCCTCGGGTGCAAGGGAAAATCAAGGTTACGCAGTTCTTTTGGTAGAAAGAAGTTTGTGCATTGGTGTTTCTTAATTTTTAGTTTTTGTCATTTAAAAGACTTTTATGATAGTCAAATAGGAAGTGCATCTAAAGTTATTATCATAATGTCTTTTAAGGCTTTTGCAAAACCTAAATAGAAAATGCATCCAAAATGGTTATTACTAAGGTTTTTACTTTTATTAAATGTTTGTTTTTATTTTTAAATATTTTTATTTTACATACTTTTACCATAATCAAACAGAAAGTGTATTCAAAATAGTCATTACTATACCTTTTAAGACTTTTGTAATATCAAAATAAAAAGTGCATCCAATCTATGCCTTACCAATATTGCCATATATTATTGCCTTTATTTTCGGGATTTGATACCTAATTTCCCTTATTATACTAGTTTATCAGTTACTTAATTTATGTTGGGTTGAGCTGTATTTGACGGACCTCCTCAGTCGAAGGCCAGTGAACTGTTCAGCTTTGATGTCGAATTGTCGAATCTGGATGGTACACAAACCATTAAAGTTGACCCCATGATTGATCAAAGCCAATTTTGTTGAGAGCCTACCCAGAATCAACTTCCAAGCAAGAGCCAAAACTTTTAATGGAGCGGGACACTTGCAAATTTTTGCAAGCTCCATAGTCCACATCATCAACTATAATTAAGCATATCTTATCTATTAGCGGTGCACGACAAAACTAAATAAAGCATCAAATGTCACGCTATATATACATTATAAAAGAGGAGAGGACCAAAAACAAAGAAAAGGAAAACCATTGTTATGTAGATAGATGACAAGTGTCACTAGTATCCGTACGTTTGCAATGGTGATAAGAAAAAAATTTAAGATAAATTTAGAAGAAAATCATAAATTTTCAATAAATTAATTTTATTAAGATTTAAATATCGTATTTTAAAACTCGCTTTAGGCCTTAGGCTAGCGTGCTTAGTCACCATCATATCTTCTCTTTGGTTTCCTACAAATTAACTGAGTTGAGTCCCATGAATATTTCGTAGCTAAGCTACGCTACACCAACCAAAGCAGTCTCCCTCTATCCTCAAATAGTCACGTACACTATTCATACTAGAAAGCAAACCATGTCTAAGGTAGCCTCATCACTTCCGGTTTCCGCCAATGATGCAAAATCCAACTCAAACTTCACTCGGCGCACTGCAAATTATCATCCTACCATTTGGGGGGATTATTTCCTTTCCTATGTTCTAGTTTCACGGCACATGCATATCCGTATATGTCTAATTTTATCTTTTTGATTTAGATCGATTTGCTTAAGATGTCAATTTACATATATTAACATTTTGAGTTATTTAATTTACTCTAAGTAAAAATGAGATTAAACAATCATATTAAAAATGATTAGTATAATTTTCTATGTATTTAAAGATAGTTGATACAGCATAGAAAATTACATCAATCATCTTTGATGTGGTTGTTCAACTCCATTTTTACTTGGGTTAAGTTAGACAACCCCTTAACATTTATTTTGGAATAATTTTGGTAGTGTACTAGGTTTATGAATCTGACTACTGATGATACATGCATATCAAATTTCAAAATAAAAATATATTCATAATTTCACATTAGTTAATATTTATAATTACGCAAAAGCACATGTCGGTGTTAAAATAAAATGATTCAAATGAAGTACTGAATAATTTTTAAATTAGATTAGATTTTATGTTGGATCATGTGAGGCACGAGCACATGAAAATTAATAGCCATGATAAAATCTTTAAAATCAAGTTTAATATTGAATTAATGTAATTAATCTTGTTTAAAATATAACAATGATAATAATCATTCATAATTATAAGAGAAAAATATAATCATTATAATCATTAAGTGAAATCAAGTTTTCATAATTTAACTAAAATAATTAATAACAATGATAAAATCTTTAAAAGAGAAAATGATTAACTAGATGTGACATTTTCTTAATCCCAAGGTTCTAAGATATAAGTTGTGACAATTTGATGCATCAAAACTCTTCTTTAAGGAAAAAATATAAATATAGTAAACACTACTATATTTTAAATAGGAATTTAACTTAGTTCAAGATGAACCGATTTAAAATACGAACGCGATGACATTTTTGAAATTTTTTCACTTGATTCACAATGAACCGATTTAAAAACATCTTCACAAGTAGGCTTTAGACTTTTAAATTAATATTTTAACTCGGTTTATCTAGAACTGATTTAAAAACTTAAACATTTTAACTCGATTCTTTTTGAATTGGTTTAAAAGCATACTTTTTAAATCGGTTCCTCCTTGAACCGATTTAAAAATAGAAAGTATGTTTTTAAATTGGTTCTTGCCCCAACTAATTTAAAAGATCTTGATTTTTACATCTGATATATGAAACAGAAAGGGTGGGGTAGTATCTTTCGAAAATAATTTTAGGTCACCTTACCCCTGCCTCTCCCAAAACACCTTCGGTTCCTTCGCTGCCACTCCTAAAGCTTCATCGCCACAACCCTTAGCCCACAAAGCCTCTCTTCCAAACCCCATGGATGCCCTTCCCACCACCACCACCCCACTCGCTCTTGCCCCTGTTTCTTGCTCCAACCTCCTCTCCGCCTTCCCCCACCCCTTCCTCCACCCTAACCACCTCCTTTCTGTCTAACTCTCCCATCAACTCTTCCCCGCTCCTAATGCTCCCTCCACCTCCCCCCTCGCCTCTAGTTCCATCGCTGTTGATCAGTGATGAACCCGCCGATGCTTCCACTGCTCTCGGTCCCAGCAACCATGCGGACCTCTATAGAGTCTCCACCACTGGATCTATCATCACTGTAGCTTTTGTCATGACAACCACATTGATGATGTAGATTCTTGGTGTTGATGATGTAGATTCATGTATAATGTAGATTGTGAGATTGAGATTTGAATTTTGATTTGTTATTATTATTATTTTATTATTATTATTATTATTATTATTTTTGCTTTGTTCATGGGTTGTTTATTTATTTATAGATATTTTCATCTGTCTAATAATTTTTTCTTCCTATTCGATCTGTTCTGGTGTGGTTAAATTATCTTGGTTTATTGAATTTGGGTTTTGTCTAGAGTTTAGAGATTAATGGTGGGCAGTGCAGCGAGAGTTTAGAGGTATGCAGGCTTCCCGTAATGCTTGATTTTAACTTGGTAAAAAATTAAACTTTTTAACTCAGTTCTCCAATGAACAGAGTTACAAAGTCCTTTTTAACTTGATTCAAAATTCATTTTAAAATCAACTTTTTTTTATATCACTTCTATCTAAATCAGTTCTTGAACTTGATTTAAAAAACCTTTTTAACTAATTTAAAAAGTGTTTTTTACAATAGTGAAACCAAATATTATTAAATTTTTAAAATTAATATATCTCAAAGCATTGAATTGAGTGTGGTACTTCTATTAATTCTATATTTTAGAATGTATAAGTTGTGACAGTTCAAAAATCTAAAATTTAAGTAAAATTAAAAAATTAAAATCATCAACAAACAAATATTTTCTACCAAAATAACTATGTAACTCTAATTTTTCATTGTACTCGAAGATACATAGGAGTAGGAGACCACTCTCGTTGAGCTAGAAAGACAAAAATAATAATAATATTGACCCTCCTTTTTTACCAAAAAATAATAATGAAATTTAATCTTTAGCAAGTAAAATAAATGCACATATTAAAGTAAACCATTGTCATAGTTAATTTAATTGTTTAGGGTGAGATAAATATTTTGAAAGTCATAAATAAATTTTAATTAGAGCTAACCGCCTTTCTAAAGGACGTTATAAGATGTTAATATCTTACTTGCGTGTAATTGACTCCTGAACCTAAATCTAGTTTTTGAAGACCATTTTCTTTTTAAAGAGATTTCTCCAATATTTTTTTTAAAATAAACTTTGGTGGTGACTCTTTGTTTTTAAATTATTTTCACCATTCCATTACGACTGTAGTTCTGACATTTAGCATACTCTTTCTAATACATTTTTAATAATTGACTGAAATTTATTAAAATTTGCAAACTTATGAGTGAAACCTAGTAAACTTGGAGTGAGTGAGACTTACATAATTTTCAATAAATTTCAACTAATAATAAAGAATATTAAAAAATACCTTAAAGAACACATTGTCAATATTTCTCTAAAAGGATTAACCTCGTAGTCTAACTGACCAAGTATATAGCACGTCTATAATTAAATGATCCTCCTCTTTTACTTTGTGGTGTTAAAGTTTTGATGTCCCAACTTGGCTATTGACTTTTGTCATAATCAGTAAAATGTTTCACACGCTAAACTTATCATACCTACTTGCAGGAAGCAGATAGCCAAAACAGACAAGTTCAACTATTAAAAGAGGATGCCAGGGAGGTGCTTGTCTCTCCTATTGATAACAATTTCTCTTTTAAATTAAACTTTATAGATTCAATCCAACGCTTGGGTGTTTCATACCATTTTGAACATGAAATTGATGAAGCGTTGCACCAAATTTACGACATTGCAACAAAGGACAACAATATCATAGTCCACGAAGATGATCTTCATCAACTGGCTGTACTCTTTCGATTGCTTAGGCAGCAAGGATATCGCATTTCATCAAGTATGTGTCCATGAACATTGCACCAAAATTATATTTCAACAAACAATAATATATTGTAACTTGCCATAATGATCTTAAATTCCTCATTCAGGTTTACTTTTTCCACTATCAAGGTATAGGGACGTTATATTACATTATGTCTTTGTTTTGGTCTATAAAGTTGAGTCAATTTAAGAGGAAAAATGAGTCTAAACCAATTCAAAAATTTTAATTCAATTCAAATTTGGAAATTTATGTTGCACAACTGGAGCAAAAATAACTCAGTCAAATTCAAATTGGTTTGAAATAGACCATTTGGTAGAGTATTTATTTACATTTTTATATCAAAAAAATACAAATTCAAAAAAGAGAAAAAGAGAGAAAAGTTATCCTAAATTGGAATGATTGTTGCTAGAACTTGAACTATTTAAAAATTAGTGGTTTGAGGGAGCACAGACTAGTGGAGCAGAATGATGTGATTTTTACCTAAAATAAGGATGGATTCAAAGGCATATGTAAGGAAAAAAGAAAAAGAAAAGAAGAGAAGAAGCACAAACAATTTAAACATATATAAATATATTAATTAGTAATGATATGGAGTATGTGAGCCATCGAACATTGGTGGGTTAAGAATGATGGTGACAAAATTTGTATTGGTTTTAGCTTGTTTTTGGATGCAAGATGAGAATCACATACTTTCTCTCAAATTAGTGAATCATGAAATACACATACTGTTGGTTGGGTTGACTTAAGTTTCTTTGTTTTTGAAATATTCCTAACAGCCTAATATCTAATTTGACATAGGATTTAGTCTCTTTTAAACTAAACAAAACTAATTATTTGATTCCAAAACCTTTTTGGCCTTTAGGATTGGTTTGATTGGGCTTATAGGGTGACTCAAACCCATTTACACAGATTGTTTGATTTTAAATATGATAGCATCAAATCATAATAATTATATAATTAAATATATACCCAGAATTGACAGATGTTGTTTATTGATTAAACAGATGTATTTTATAAATTTAAGAAGCAAACTGGAAACTTCAATGAAAGGCTAGCCAATGATATACAAGGAATGATGAGCTTGTATGAAGCATCACAACTAAGATTTCATGGAGAAGAGATACTGGAAGAAGCATATAAGTTCACCCAGATTCAGTTAACTAAATCCTTAACCACCCAATTAAGCCCTTCTCTTGCTGCACAAGTGAACAACATCTTAGGGCAATCACATCACAGAGGAATTCCTAGGTTGGAGGCAAGATATTATGTGTCTTTCTATGAAGAAGATCCTTCCCATGATGACAATTTGTTAACCTTTGCAAAACTAGATTTTAATATGCTGCAGAAGTTACATCAAAAAGAACTTGGCAGTGTGACCAAGTAATATCTTCCTCAAATTATGATCTTTCATTAAATAAATAAATCCAAGTCCAAGACCTATTTTATTAGAAATTAATATTGAATTTGGTGATTAGGTGGTGGATTAAGGATTTAAATGTCCCTGCAAACTTGCCTTTTGTACGAGATAGGATTGTAGAAGGCTGCTTTTGGTGTTTGGGAGTCTACTTTGAGCCACAATATTCTTTTGGTAGAAGGATAATGATGAAAGTGGGTGCTATACTGACCATCATTGATGACTTGTATGATGCCTATGGAACCATTGATGAACTTGAGGTTTTCACTAACGCAATTGAGAGGTTAGGCGCATAAAAATTGGCATATAGTAGTGTATCTTCAATTCACTCTATTTCTTCAAATAAATTAAAGTCAACTTTCTATTGACTAGCAGGTGGGATATATGCTGCTTGGTTGATCTCCCAGAATATATGAAATTATGTTATACATATCTTTTGGATGTTTTTGAAGAAATAGAGCAAGAGATGAAAAAGCAAGGAAAAGCATACTACATCAAGTATGCTAAGAAAGAAGTATGGTTAAAGTTTTTTTATTTGCATTAGTTACCTACAATTTTTTTCTTATTGTTTTTTTTTTAATTCACACTAAGAAATTAAGTAAAGTGTATTTTCCATGCCATTTGACTTTTTTCTATTTTGGTCGCTATATTTTGCACTAAAAGATATAAAGCACATTTCTTTATTTTCTATTTAATGGTTTTTAATTTTGGAAAGACTCTAGAAAATGGATCTTTTGCTATGTACAATTAATGGTGTACAGGAAACTCTCATATGATAAGCAAACCTCATAAGGGATTTGGATTTGTTGCAATTGAAAATAGCGCAACTAGTAAAATGAGTTGTTCAATCTCTATCTAAAGACCAAGACCAACAATAGATCATGCGTGACTCAATCCAAGTTATTGCATAAAAATCACATAATCCCCATTTTGTCAATTACATTAACTATACCATTTGGGACTATAGTGAATACATATCCCCTGACAAGATTATTTTTCTCATTAGAATATATATATATATATATATATTGAGAGAGAGAGAGAGAGATTCTTTGTCCATTAAAAAATTGTTATTACGACTTGAACTTAAAGCCTTTAATCTAAACTTTAATTTTCATCCATTACTATAACTATCATTTGAGATACACTTGTATGAAAAATCTTCTTGTAAATCAATCAAAAGTATGGAACACACTTCTCAATATCATAAATTTGCATTTTAATTCTAGATGAAAAGGCTAGTCCAGGCTCAGATGACTGAGGCAAGATGGTTTCATTGCAACCACACACCAACAATAGATGAGTACATGCAAGTTGCAACTGTATCAATTGGCCACAGTGTGTTGATAATCATACCTTTCATTGCCATGGAAGACACAACAGAGGAGATACTCATATGGGCAACAAGTGACCCAATAATTGTTATAGCTACTTCAATTATTTGTAGGCTTGTGGATGACATTGCTGGAAATGAGGTACATACAAGATATCAATTAGTTTTTCAAAAGGTTTAATTACCTTTTTGGTCCTTATAGTTGCACAAACTTTACTTTTTAGTCCTTATAGTTAAAAATAATCCGTTTTAGTCACTATACGTGTACTTTCGATATCGGTTTGGTCCCTATCGTCAAGTGTGTTTAAATTCCATAAAATAAAACTGGCACAAAATAACAATTGACAATGTAAAACTGTCACAAATTGACATTTTTTGGCCTTTTTTATTCAATTTATGACAGTTTAAAATGACAAGGACCAAACTAATATCGAAAATACATGTATACGGACTAAAACAATTTTAATTATGGGAACCAAAAGGTAAAATTTGTGCAACTATAGAAACCAAAAAGGTAATTGTGAATACCCAATTTTGTCCACTCTTTTTATCTTACTTTTCTTTTATTATCTTGTTCTTTTTTTTTTTTAAATGAATAAATAAATAAATAAAATCATATTTCACAATTTAATTCTTTTTTGGTTATTCATTTTGGGCTGGCACAAGCCCACAAAGTTAGCTTTCTGTAATAATAATAACAAAACCAAAAAAAAAAATATAAAAAAGGAAGATGGAAACCGTAACAGAAAAAAAAGCAGTGAAAGGCATGCTTTGCTATTCCAAGGATGGCAACATTAATCCTTTCACACTGTCTTCTGCTATTGCCATTCTTAGCCAAGACACCATAGCTTTACAGGCACTATCTCCTGAAGCCACCTAACCACCCTGATATTGTCTCTGCAAGCTTTGTCTCTTGTCCCTACAAGAAGGCAACTGGTTTAACGTTCAAGAGATGAGGGGTTAGAATATAAAGAGAGGAGAGGTTAGTAGAAGGGGGGATTTTTTAGAGACTCTGAGTTGGAGAAATTACCATCAATCTTTCTTTCTATATTCTCACATGTACAAGGAAGGTCTTAGGAGTTGAATCAAAATTTGAAGGTAAGCTGAAGTTGGGCACTTACAGGTAATCCTTTGATTTGTTTTAGCTTTGGTATGTCTGTGAGCATTGCAGTATAAACTCTTCACTTTGTTTGATCTTGGCCTGGTTTCTGTTTTCTTTATGTCATGCCCATGTCAAAATGAGTAAGAAAAAGAAAAGATAAAGGAAATCAATTTGCCTCAAAGATTAATGGCAAACAAGAAACTCTTAAGTGTACATTAGTCACCTTCACAGAACCAAACACTACCATAAAAAATAAAAAATAAATACCTCACACCGTAACCAACCACACAATACTAGGAACAAAATAGCAACCCACAACCAACACCGGAACGGCCATCATAAACCAAAAACTCAGCCTCACCATCAAAGCCATGACACTTTCTTTCTAAAAAAAAAAAAAAAAAACCACAAACATCTAACCCACCACAAACTAGCAAACTAGCCATCAAATCAAGCCTCCACGACACAAAATTACCAGAGTCGCAACTACCCACAATCCTGTGAACCGCTAGGACCGCTACTCTAAGAACTCTGCATCGCCCCAAAAACCAAAATCGAAGCCAAACAAAATCACCGAAGCCAAATCCGTGTCTTGAAACCTCCGCTTCGCCCAATACTTGGTGCCGTCAACGAACCTTTGTGAGCCCAAACCCCATGCTGTCCACGAACCTCCGTAAACCTCCAACCACCGTATCACTACCTCTCGTCGGATGTCCTCAAGTTGCTTCCGTTATCCTCACATGTTCGCAGTTGCTCGTGAAGCTTTCGGTCCTCCCGTTCCTCATTTAGGAACTAATCTTATGCTTGAGTTCACTTTACTCTTTTGTTTCAATGACTTTTTTTATAATCTGTTTGTGTTAAGTATTCCAACTCGGCTCGGCCCAATTCGCGTGTTGGCACTCCTTTTTTATTTTGATATTACGTATTGTTGTTTTTGCTCGCATTTAAAAGTTTCTTCGCGTGCCGCCGTGCCTGTGCTGCGCATGTCAATAAATCACGCCCTTCCTTCATTTAATTTATCCTAGGCCATTCTTTGTTCCATGTTATTATGGTTATTATATGCGTTAATTTGGTTGCCATGCTATTTCATTGTTTCATCTTTTTATTAAATTTAATTCATTCTCATTACGTTTCATATGTGTCAATTTATAAAAAAAAAAAGGGTTAGCAAAATGGAAATTTGAAATAATATACAAACAAAAGTGAGTGAAATTTCAACAACAAAAAAAACTGGGCATGTGTATTAATAGGTGTTCTATTACTAATTTAATTAAAATAAGTTTTTTTTAACTAATTAAAGGAAGAATAAGAAATAAAAATTTAAATAATAAAATAGTTGATTGGATGTGACATTCTCTTGACTCTTAATTTTTTCTTAAGACATAAGCTGTGACAGTTTGTTGTCTTAAGACTTCTTTTAAAATACTCCACAAAGTATAAAGTCTAATTAGAATCAAATTTCATAATTCATTAAAAGAATAGATTAATAATAATAATGTTTTTATTGAGAAAGAATTAATTAGATGTGACATTTTCTTAATCCTGAGAAAACTCTTCTCCAAAATAAATGTTAAACCAAAATTAGTTATTATAAAAATAAAATGTTAAATCAAAATTTTAAGAAGTTCTAATGGATTGACTTAGGTATACACTTCTGTTAATTTTGTTTTTAGAATGTATGAGCCGTGACGGTTCAGAGATTCTAAAATTTAATAAGCAAAATTAAAAAAATAACCACAGACAAATATTTTCTACCAAAAGAACTACGTGAGTCTGATTCTTTATTGCACCAGGAGATACGTAAGAGCAAGGGCCCACTCCTGTCGATCTCAAACATAATAAAATTTAATCATTTTAAATATATATATATATATATAACTTTTTTTAATAATAAATAAAGTTCTCTTTTTGTCATAAATATTTTTGTGTGAGATAAATATTTTGAAAATTTTAATAATTTGCTTAATTAATTAAAGGCAACCATCTTTATGATGGACGTTGTAGGGTGCTAATACCTTCCCTATACGTAATTGACTTCTGAACCCAAAATCTAGTTTCAAAGATTCTTCTCTTTTCCAAGGTTTTTCCAATACTTTTCCTAAATAAATATTGGTGGCGAAACTCTTTTTAGCCGTCCCGCAGCGACCCCAGTTGTGACAGTAATTAAATATCTTTTCAAAATATTCTCTAATACTAGATGAATTTTATGTTGATTTCACTAAAAAGAGAGTGGGTCAATTTTTTTTTTTTATAGTATTCTTGTAAAATACATCTATTTGTAAAAAAATGTGTTGAGAAGAAGTAATAATAGCATTGCTCTTATCCAAATACTTGAGTTACTAGGTTTTATATGACCATTCATGCTAAAGCATTGAATTTAAAACATGGATGAAACACATTTAATTTATCTTATGTTAAAAGAGTCCATCATTCCAAAACTTCTGAAGAATTAAGAAAGGAAGAGTTGATGATAACTTTGTTATTACCATTAACAAATTTTACTTTAACCGTTAAATATTGATTCTATTATGATTCATTTTTCTTCTATTCTATTTATGTAGTTTGAGCAAGAAAGAGGACATGTTGCCTCAAGCCTTGAATGTTATATGAAGCAACATAATACCTCAAGGGAAGTTGCTATTGATAAACTACGTAAGCTGGTTGAGAGTGCTTGGAAGGACGTTAATGAGGCATGCCTTAATCCTGGTCAAGTACCAAACACTTTTCTTATGCCTATTGTCAACTTTGCGCGCGTGATGGATGTCATTTACAAAGATAAAGATAACTATACAAATCCACAAGGGATAATGAAAGATTACATTGAAGCATTACTAGTAAATAAGATTCCTGTATAAATACGCTAGAAGCTTAGTTCCTTTACTAATTATTTATTATTGATCTATTTCTTGAATTTATGTAATATTACATGATAATTTCTCTTTATCTTAATTATCTCATTTTCCAAATTTTTCAAATAAGAAAATAATTAATTAAACTAAAAAATAAACCCCCTTTATTTCCTCTCCAAAGCGTTCCAAGCATCTAAACATTACATGTAACGACTACCTTGTTTTGATGAGTAAATTAAAATGCTATCATTCCTTTAATTAAGTCATACAAATATACTCAAATATGTTTGATATTTTTTTAGTAAAGACTATAAGTATCTTTTACGAAAGATAATCTTGTTTGAACTGACTAAAACTACCATGGGCAACTAAACAACAAAAATGTCTAATATATAAATGTTGGAAACACTAAAGCCAAGTAACAACTAATATCTTATTTACCTTTTCAGTGTCCTAATAATAAAAAAGGTTTTTTTTTTCTTTGCTCATTTCATTACTTAAACTAAGGCTTGTTATTGGTGGAAATGCCATCATTGGTCATCCATGCCGCTAATTTTATGTCATTCTTCCATCATGAAAAGGTAGTAAGAATTTATTTATAATATATAATTTGTTATATTATTTTAATAGTAAAATAATTTTTTATAATATTAATTTTTGTATTACAATTTAATCATAAATTACTCTATGAAATAAGATTATTGACTTTTTCAACAATTATTTTTAAAATCACTTCTAAGTTATTTTTTAATTAATTATTAGTGTAAAAATTTTTATACTTGGGTTTCTAAAACAAAAAAGTAATTATATCCATACATTTATTTTCTTTCCTATCTCATTTTCACTTTATTTTTTCTTTTTATTTTTCTCTTTCTTTTTCATCACATCACTTATTACATCTTACTTTTTATCTCTTCTTACTACTCAAATCTATCTCAAAATAGAATGAGCGTTTATATTCTTTTCCTAAACAAAAAACAATCACCTTTTGTTTCCATCGCTATCAAAATTAATGTACTGTGCCTAAAATTACTGATTCGAACGCAAGCATATTTGAATTAGTTTATTTTAACTACAAAAAGGTTTTGTTTTATGAAAAGCTTATTAAGATAATATTTACAAAATAAATATCTTTAAAATTAAACTATTGTCAAAATACACTTAATATGAAAGTAAAATGACATAATGAAAACCAACATGCCATTGGTCCGAGTGGTATTGGGCTCGAATCCCTTAAGCAAGATCTTGGGTTCAAGCTTTGTAGATGGAAGAAATGTGATTGGGAGGAGAGACTCCACTAAAGGTGGCTAGTCAGATTTTCCATTAGATATTAGTTATCAGCAAAACTTGTGGATATTTCACACCAATAACATGGTTACCCAAAAAACAAATGACTTAATGAAATAAATAAAAGAAGAGTAACATGACAAAAGTGAAACAACGAAACAATGATTTTTATAGTAATCATGTGGAAGCAAAGTAAATTTAATGCAAAAATTAATTTTTTTTTTGGTACGTATCTGCTATAGGGATCTTTTATGGAATATAATTGTGCTCGAGCTAGGTAGGACCACTGTGAGTTTCAAAGCTCTTTCTCTAAGTATTTAATATAGTTGTATACCTAGAGTTTGAACTCGAAACCATAGATTAAGGTAGAACAATCCTGTGCTAGTTCATGTATGCCTTCATAATGGGTATGTTGCAAATTAGTCACTCTATTTGCTCATTATGGAACATTGATGAGAGAAGCTTCCTACTCTTGCCTAAGGGTATGTTTGGTTTCCTGTTTGGGCACCTAAATGAATATTCATCATTCATTGAATGTTGCATCCGCATGTTTGGCAAATCTCATTTCTCGTTGAGTTGAATGCCATTTTCGTTTAAACGTCCGTTCAACCCAAAGCTATGAGATCCTTCTTTTTTGTTGAATGCTTATTCATTGGAATCATTAATTATAGGTTTTAAATTTCAAAAACCTATAACAGACAACATTTACCCCTTACCTACCAACATTCAAGATACAATATCCTGTATAATTGTTCTTTTGGTAGCATGTGGATGTGGGTTGCAACTCGTGCAGAACAATTTCTCCTCTGCTTGCTCGAAATTTCTTTACACGTGGTCTCTCTAGTTGGTTTTCACGTGCACCTTTTTCTCTTTCTCGATAAGCTTCTATTACTGTCCCTTATGATCTCTTGCTTGATTTCATTATTATTTGGTATTCCTATTTCTTGACTTGTATATATGAAAATATGAATTGTCTACTCCAAAGGATGCACATTGATGAGAAACTCTCAGTTTCTCTCTCTCTATATATATGTATATATATTACATTTTGATGTGAAAATAGAATAGATCTATTGTTGGGTGTATATTAAAAGTTATTTCAAACTTTTGCAGCATATGCAAACATTATAGAAAATATTTCTCTTTGGTTCTTAATTTATTATTCTAAGTTGAATGAGGCTGCTAATGAATTGTGATATTTCTTTTATACTACAATAATGAGTAACAATAAGGGAAAAGGCATTGTAGATAGTCCTCTTGTAGATAATGAAGATGTTAAGGCAACGGCTGCATGGGATGTGCAGGCAATTGAGCTTTGTGTTAAATTATGCTTAGATCAAGTCTGTAAAGAAGAACAAAAAGGAACGACCCTTAAAAGGAAAGGGTGTAAAGCTATTGAATTTGAATTCAATGCAAAAACTAGAAGAAAATATGGCAAGAGTCAATTCAGAAACAAGTGGGATAACCTTAGAAAGGAATGGTCAGTATGGTACAAGTTGGTTGGCAAGGAGACAAATTTGGGATTGGATAATGTAAGAAATATAGTAGATGCATCAAATGAGTGGTGGGATAAAAAGTATATGGTATGAAGTCTTTTAATGTAAAGTTAGAAGTTTTGTATTTCTTTTGTGTAATATATTATGTTGATTACTTATAAATATATAGGAAAATCAACTATATGGAAAATTTAGATATAAAGGACTTGCTTGTGCCCATGAGTTAACATTGTTCAAGGATTTGGTGGCTATGGGAAAATTTATTTGGGCATCCTCTTTTGGGATATTACTTAATGGTATAGATGAAAATGATGATTATACCGTCCATGCTTCGAGAGTGGCAATATAGACCTATAGGAAGGATTAGGGGATAGTGAAGAAATTATGAAATAGAAAAAGCGCACAAGAAGGGGGGGGGGTTGAATTGTGCGTTTAAAACTTTTTCAAAACAAGAATAAGTATGAAAACGTTTTCAAGCTTAGGGATAGAGAGACGAAGAACACAGAGAGTTTTTATACTGATTCACTCAACCTGAGCTACGTTTAGTCCCTTCACTTAGAAGGTATTCACTAACCAACCTTGGTTACAAGTATTGTTCGTGGCCTCTTCAGGCTTTTACACTGTAATCACCATAGATTGCTCAACCCAAGTATTCTTGTTCACTAGGCCTCTCCAGGCTTTCTCAACACAGATAAGTGTTTTTACAAAGATATCAACTCACGTAGTGAGGATTTGAAAGGTAAAGCTCAGAACACTTAGAAAATCTTTACAACATTTTTACACTATCGTCCACTGGACGCTTCTATTGAATGTACAGAAATATTGCTAAGATTTTTCTTTTCGTATTACAATTGTTCTTCGTTCTCGTTGTTCGTTCTTTTTGCTTCTTCATTGGTGCATATATATATAGTCTTCAGGAAAAATATCTGTTGTAGAAGAGTTTGACTTCGTTATGCAAAGAGGAGCGTGCAAACTATCCTTTCAGAGAGGTTAGGGGCGGTAGCTTTTAGACTTGCATCAAAATGGAAGGTGCAGGACTATGCTGGTGGTCTGCTTTTCTGAACATTCTTCATTCGGCATGACAGCTTGATAAGTTGACTTGCTTTATCTGTTCTGCTACGCTTTTGCACTGGAATGATTCTGATAAATATTTAATGCTTCAAATAATTTGAACGTTAGATCATAAGAGTGGTAATATGTTAGTTTCGAGGAAAACTAGCATAAATAAATTGGGCATTTAAATAAAACTTAGTCGTTTGAAATTTGTCGTTGGAAGCTTGCATCAAATATTTGAATTTGTTCTTCGGATGGTCATCTTAAGTTTCTTCACTGGACGGTCCTTTAACAGCGAGTCTTCTGGACGGTCTTCTTCGACGCGTCTACTGGATGGTCTTCTTTGACATGTCTATTGGACAGTCTTCATTTAACACATCTATTGGATAGTCTTCATTTAACACATCTACTGGACGGTCTTCATTTAAGCTCGTCTTATTAGATGGTCTTCTTTTGCTATGATAAGGTTAGTCTTTAGGCACAAACTTGAACATTAATAAGTTTGTTATCTTCAAAACTTTGAGGGTTTAGACGCTTTTACGTCTTTGATTCCAACAAATTATACTTGTTAGTGTTAGTAATTTTTGAATTACGGAATATCAATTTAAGCACTTCCCAAGGAAACAATAGTGAAAGGAGCATTGGGAAGAGGAAAAGGGTTGGAGCTTCTGAAAAAACTAAAAGCAAGAAGGTGAAAGCTCCTGCCTCAAAAAAAATAAAAATAGTTGATGCAATAGGTAGAATTGCATCCGTGTCTGAGTCACGTTCAACTGCCCTAAACACAGTAGTAGTACTTGGCACATCAATTAAGGAAGTGATGGATGAAATTGACCAAATGGAGGCTATTACAAGTCATGAGGATTGGCATGCCTGATGCTATTAATTTATGTTGTCCAAGCTTGCTAGGGAAATGTCTATAACATTGAAAAGACATAAGCAAAGACTATTAGGCTAGCTAAATTATGTACCTTATAATGTATTACCATCCATGAAAAGTTAGTTGAATCATTGTATTAGGCTGTGTTATTTTGATATAGTAGAAATTAGGATCCTAATGTTATTTTGATATAGTAGAAATTAGTTGCCTAAAATGTTAATATTGACTATGTATATGAGTTTCATATTCCAGTCTATAAATGACATTGATTAGTGGTGACAGTTTGATTTTACTTATATTCTGTAACATTGATGGATTACTTTGGTGTGATGGTAGACTTGTGACTTTATTGGGACTAAATTACTTTGATATTGATATCTATTGGTTTATGGAATGAATGATGTTTTTAAGTGATTTTGAATTGAATAAATGAGATTGGTTGTTCAATTGGTTGTTTGGTTGAAAGGCGAATCAGTTGTTTGGTCCATGAGGGCTGTTTTTAATTTTGTCATCTTAATCCAGCTGGTGAGGTTATTGTCTAATGGTTTGTTAAGCTGATACTGTTAATGGATCGAAGGCCAAAAAGCTTTGCCTTAAAAAACTCAGTAGGATTACAAGGATGATGAGGCAAATCTGATTGTAGCTCTCTACATGTATATGGAACATATGAGTTTCCATTACCATGCGTTCACATTCTATTTTTGTTAGTATGTGCAAATTGTGTTGATTTGCACTATATGGTTAGGCTAATTGCACAAATCTTTGGTGCCATTCATAATAAAAGGAAGTCCAATGTTATGTCAAGTGTATAGACCAATGGTTTTGTGGGTAATGATTCTTCGAAACTCTTGGTTGCTGCATAATTGTGCAGATTAAAAGTAGATAGCTAGTCAATTAGTATAAGTGTTTGTGGGTAATGTTCTATGAGAAGATTTTACACTCATTTGTAAGGTGGTAAATAATTTGTATAGTTTTTGATCCGGAATGTTTAAATATACCTGTACACTCATTTGCAAGATTTTACACTCCCATATAAAAAAGTAATTTTACACTACATAATTACCAATGGCTTTGTGGGTAATGTTAAAATTGCTACATAATTGCTGTATAATTCGAATATGTCAATCTTTGAAACTCTTGGTTATTGCATAATTGTGTAGACTAAAAGTAGATAGCTAGTCAATTGGTATAAATGTTTGCAGTTAATGTTCTATAATAAGATTTTACACTCATTTGCAAGGTGGTAAATAATCTCTTTAAATTGGTTTTACAACCGATTTAGATACAAGTGAAATAGAAAGTATTACCATTTTAAATAGTAACTTGAATCGATTTAAAAAACACCTTTTAACTTGGTTCTCTAGGGAATTGAGTTAAAAAGTGATTCTTTTTAACTTGGTTAGGCTCAAAACTAAGTTAAAAAGTTTTTAAATCAGTTTTGAGCCTAACTGAGTTAGAAAGTTCACTTTTTAACTCAGTTTTAGTCTAACTGAGTTAAAAGAATCACTTTTTAACTAGGTTAATGCATAAAAACTGAGTTAAAAAGTTAATTTTTAACTAGATTAATGCACAATCGTGTTAAAAAGTGACTTTTTTTAAATAATTTGATTGTTTTGTCATACAACCAATCCTGTAATCATCAAATAGATACCACAGAAATAGCTAGTACAGTAACATATTCAATTATAAACTACTTTAACCAACAAAATGTCATAATATGTTTTCAAACAGATAAAATAAAAAACTACTTTTGTTTTGCCTAGCTAAAAACATTCTAAACAAACTATCTATTACTAATTTGAAGGAAGAATGTTGCCCAACGTTGGTGGATGTCAGGTATGTCCTTATGTGAGAATGGTTTCCTATCGATGAATAACTACAAGATTAAAAAACATAAGATAAATTCATTAGCTAATCAACTATAAAAACTATAAATATTATTACTTATTGAAAATTATATTACCTTATCCCACGAATTCACAATATCTGTTAAAACTATGGTCAGCATATGTTTCATTACATAATATCCACACTAATAGCCTCCTACTTATTTGTTAGCCTACCAATGACAATTGTTTTTAAATATGAGTTGTAGAAACCATTACAAATTGTAATCAAATTTGCAGTTGTAAATTACTTACATAGAAAAAAAAACCAACTAGGCTTCCTTTGTAGTGACATGTGTCTTCCTGCCAATATTTGATATCTGATCATAACTTTGATTAAAACATATTTTAATGTATGTAAATTTCATACCACCATGCCAAAAATGTGAATATACAGCGTTGTTTATACTGCGCTTAGGAATATAGGTGCATTAAAAAAAATGCAAAGCAAATATACAGCACTTGTTTAGACAAGCGCACTCTATTGATGAACATATATGACGCTTCTTTAAATAAGTGCCGTATATATGTCGATTTAAAAAAAATAAAAAATGCGAAGCAAATATACGGCGCCTGTTTAAACAGGCACACTCGATTGATGAACATATATGGCGCTTCTTTAAATAAGCGTTGTATATCCTTTACAAAAAAATTTTATATACAACATTGTTTATATGACACTTCCAAATATAAGCACACTATATAGAACGAGAAGCAAATATATGGCGCTTTTTCAAATAAGCACACTCTATGTAACACTATATACGGCGCTTATTTGAAAAAGCACTATATATAACGATTTTCTTTTAAAAAATTAAATATTTGACTTATTTTTCTGCCTATTCGCACTCTATATAGGCTCGTTCACTATTCCAGTGACTTTAGAACTCGCGCACACTCATTTTTTCCTTGTATCTTCATCATTGCTTGCTCCCCTGCACATTCATTCGTTGTTGCTGCTGTGGTTGGCGTCGCACGTCACTGCCCCTGTTGTGACCGGCATCGCACGCACCCTTCTCGTCGTTACTACGCGTTGTGGTTGCCTTTGTCCTTGTGCTCTGTTGTCCTCACTGTTCGCGTGCTCTGCTATCCTCACTGGTACTATTCTCATGCTCCCCATCTTGTCATAGTTCTCGTGGTCAATTCTCATCACTATTATTGTTGTTGTGCTTCCCATTTCGTCACAGTTTTCATGCTCTGTTCTTGTCACTGTTAGTGTTCTCGTTGTGGAAGTGTTCAGCTTAGGGGAAGTGGAAGAACACGTCACTCTCTACCCATAGGACAGAACGGGTCACTGTTAATCTTTGTGGAACTGTCTCTGCGTTTCATGAAAGAACATCTCTCACTCTCGTTGAGCTTGGTGGAAAAACATCTCTGTTCTTTGTGGAGGCTATCTCAAGAATTCTCATTTAGGTATACTTTCTACACTTTCCTTCTCTTATTCTTGTATATGGTTTCCTTGAATCTTCCCACTTCATTAATCTTTTACCTCCCTCCCCCCCCCCCCCCAATCTATTCCAGGAAACAATTCAAGGCACATTGGGCAAGTTGCAGATTAAATTTAATTTGTGGTAATTTATTTAACATTTTGTTAGAAATATGTTTAGATACTGTTTGTGGTCATAAAATTTTTTCATACATGTATAAAATATAATCCGGATGTAGCCATGTGCATCATGTTAGCCATTGTTGTTCTGTTTATTGAAATTAAGGGGATTTGTGTATAAATATTATATGTGTGATTGATGGAGAGAAAATAAGAGAAGATGAAAAAAGAAGAGGAATGGAGGCATCTATCATGTGATTAGAGACAAATCTAATTAATGATCGTACACATCTCTCATGCAATTAGAGAAAGTATGCATTTTGGTAGGACTAGTCATTTAATTAGTTGGATAAAACACACCGTTACTCCCTATGTCAACCTTAATACCAACAAGGGAATCCTAGAAGAGCTAGTTTTCATTGCCTAATTCCAAAAGTCATTGGGAGAATAAATTATAGGCTTTTTTTAACTTCATTTCTACAACTAGAACATATCCTTAACGCAGAGCTTATAGCTCTTAAATGTCACCTAAAACATACTTGGGACCAAAGGTTTTATTATTTCATCTGCCACTTCAATTCATATGTTGCCATTGGCCATTTAGTGTAGCCACCAAATAAGAATCATGTGTATGGTTGCTTGATCTGTGAAAACTACCAAATCTTTTTGCCTTGAATTGAAAATATTGAGTTACAATTCTCCAAACCCAATGGGTCTTGAAAAAATATTCTAGGGATAAAAAGTGACTTGAGTGAGTTAGTTTCACTCAAGAATGTCAAATTGTTTGAAAATAGCACGAGTCAAAAGTTTACCTAAAGACCATAGTTTTACGAATTAGTTTAGTACCCAATTTGAAGTATAAGTCTCCAAAACATATGGAACATCAAAACAGATTTTATAAGGATAAAATGTGACTTGTGTGAGTTGGTTTCACTCAAAAATCTCAAGCAGTTTGAAAATGGCACAAGTCAAAAGTTTAGGCAAAAACTATAGTTTTAGGAGTCAGTTTTCTATGCAATTTGAGGTACAAGTCTCCAAACCCTATGGGACCTAAAACCATATTTGATAGGGTTAAAATGTGACTTGAGTGAGTTGGTTTCACTCAAAATATCAAGCGGTTTGAAAATGGCACAAGTCAAAAGTTTAGGTAAAAACTATAGTTTTATAAGTTGGTTTTGTACACAATTTGAGCTATTAGTCTCCAAACCCTATGGGACCTAAAAAAAGATTTGATAGGGTTAAAATGTGACTTGTGTGAGTTGGTTTCACTCAAAAATCTCAAGCAGTTTGAAAATGGCGCAAGTTGGAAGTTTAGGCCAAAACTATAGTTTAAGGAGTCGGTTTTGTACGCAATTTGAGCTACAAGTCTCCAAACCCTATGAGACCTAAAAATAGATTTGATAGAGTTAAAATGTGACTTGTGTGAGTTTTTTTTACTCAAAAATCTCAAACTATTTGAAAATGGTGCAAGTCGAAAGTTTAGGCAAAAGCCATAGTGTTATAAGTTGGTTTTCTATGCAATTTGAGCTACAAGTTTAGGCAAACTAACTTTTCATTCTTTTTAGCAATCATTGGGTCTTGGTTGGAATCGATCTTAAGATGGAGATAATATACTATCTAGACCCATTAGAGAAGGACCTTAGTAGGAGGCAAGATTTGAAAAAGTTGTTTGACACGTAAAAATATAAGCGCCATGACATTATGTGTGTGTGTGTGTTGATGTATAATTTTTACTTATATATGTATTGTTTGTCTTTATTAATTAGGGTTTTACAAACATATTGGGCTCAAATAGGAGCTAAGGTTTCAAAGACTATGTTAAGCAACATCAAGTGGATAACAATTAAGGTAGTTTACAATTTTTATGCGACAATCAATTGATCGTGTTAATCTTTAATTACTTATACTGATGTTTTTGCTTTTGCTTCTATAGTGCCCAAAGCAACCTAACAGTAATGATTGTGGGTATTATGTTTGCCGATATATAAAGGAAATCATCACCCACTGTGAAGGGGGGATAATCTCAAAAGACGTATGTGATATTGGTCTTATATCTCATTCCTTTTAAATATATTCTCATTTGGTTTTAATTTCATTTTTTATTTTTGTAGTACATCCCTAGTTGCAATAGGAAGCAATATTCTCATAATGAAATCACTGAAGTTAGGGAAGATTGGTGTCAGTATATCATCCAGAAATGCTTATAGGTGAGCCTTTGATTCATGATGTCTAATACACATAGTTAATGAAGCTATTTTAATGCTTTTAGAATGCATGTGTGTAGAGACTCCTTTGGTCTCTTCGAATTTGGAAGTGTACGAAAGATATATTTGTGCGTATTATGTTGTTTTTGCTATAAAAACCCCTACTGGATCAAATCAGTGACTATACCCCCTATTTTTGTAAATTTAAAGTGATTCATGATCTTAAATTACTCTTATTTTATGCCCTAAATGATGAGCAATGGAAGCCCTAACTTGTTTGTGCATTAGGATATTGTAATTGTTTGAATTTGGTAATTCAAGAACCATGACTCTGTCAATTTCGTGGTAACTGTTTCAGACTTGCAATCATGCATAAATTCATGAAATTAACTTGTTTTTGGCTATAAATTAATGTTACAAAAGTTACCAAGTCATTACCCTACTTGTATGGAGTCAAACCATGCATAAGTATGTGAATTTGAGTACATATTTCTGCATAATTCTGCAGTGCAGACCAGCAGCATTTAAGGACCATAAAATCATGTTTTTATTGAGTGAAAAGTTGTTTAATTGATGCATTATGGTTTGTATTTGATCCCTACAAAATTTGGTAAGCTTTGGACACCATTTGAGTAAGTTATGCCACTTGAACTTACCATATGAACAGTAATTTCGGGTTGCAATACGGCCCCTCTGTTCTTGCATAATTGACACTGTTTTTATGCTCATGTTTAATAAATTAATAATGGATGCCCAAACATTAAAGACCATAGAGGAAAAAGTTCAGAAGGATTTGGTTGTAAATAGTCATAAACGAGCATGTTTAGTATCATTATAAACTTATTGTCTTGTTTCTATTTCTATGAGAGCATAATCACTTTCAAAGTATTATTTTTGTGCAATTTAGTGTTAACTTACTGGTTATTTTTTGTCTTGCATTGCAAGAGTACGTATGCAGCAAAAGCTCTAAAGTAGTTAAACTTATTAGTTGCATGTAGTAATTGTAAATAGTTCAAGTAGCTAATGTCTTGTTTGCAATGTTTAGATTCTAAATAGTTCAACTAGCTAGCCTTTTGTAGAGTAGCTAAACTTAGTAGTTAATTTAATTGTAAATAGTTCAAGTAACTAATGTCATGTTTAAATTGTAAATAGTTCAACTAGCTGTATTTGTTATATAATAGAATCACATTTGGCAAGATCATTTAATGCATTTTGGTGGAATCATGTATAGTTCTTGGACTGTTTCTATTTGTACAGGTTTTGGAAAAAATGAAAATGAATGAAACAGGTTAAAAAAAAAAAAAGAACATAGATGGCGCTTTTTTCAAAAACGCCATCTATTTAAACCAAATAGATGGCGTTTCTTGTAAAAAGCGCCATTTATTTGGTTGAAATAGATGGCACTTTTTCAAAAAAGTGCCATCTATTTCAACGTTGACATAGTGCGCTTTTTTAAATAAGCATTATCTACTTACAAACTAATATACAACGCTTTCCTAAATAAGCACCATCTATTTGCAACCACATATATTGCTCTTTTTGAAAAGCACCATCTATAAATATACAACGTCTAAATAGATGACGCTTAAAAAGCGCCATCTATATGCAAAAAAAACGCCATATAATAACATTTTTGGTATAGTGTACTCATCAGTTGTGTGTCTAGAATTAATCCAACTATGATCCATAACTTCCTTCTATGATCCACAAAACATATCTTAATACATGTAAATCACACTTTTTTATACAAGGCCCTATCCCATTCAAAAAGACATTTTTTAAACTTGATTAATAAGCACAGGTTTAGTCTCATATCTTAAATTTGACAAAATTTTGGTAGCATTTCACATCGGTCTCCAAGTACAGAAAATGAAAGTGGTGACATCAAATTCACCACAATCAAGTATACACCCGGAGACACAACATGAAATGTACTAAGCTAAAATTTCATCAAATTTAAGATGAGACTTGACCATTACATATTAATCAAGTATAAAAAAATGAATCTTTCCAAACTGTCCAACTAGACAATTCAAGGTTCAGTACAACAATTAGTACTTTAATCATTGTATTAAATCTCAAATGGGAAACTAAGGTTCGCTCGTAATGCATAAATTGAATAAAGAACAACACAATTAAACACAACATAATGCATATAATTTATACAGAAATCTTGGCAAAATTTTCTATGTATTCTGGTACTTTTCCAGAGACCTGTTTATAGGTATTCAATCACAATACCAAAGGTTAACCTGTTAGACAATCCAATCCACAACAAATCTTATACTCAAGGATTCACAATTCTTATAAAAATCGATAGAGTTTCCTTTGTTTTTGGTGCTATCCATCATACCTCACCAAGAGTATAGTCAACAACAAATAGAGGTACGATCTATCAATTAATATTCAACATTATTCTCATCATTACTCAAGTTCAATTTATATCATATAGGCTCTCATGGCCTATATCATTAGATATAAACTTCTTAGTCCCTAGTTATCATTTTAGATACCACTTAAATCTAAGTTCCAAACTAGAAAGTAGTAGGCAAGAGACTTAACCGTTTCAATTCACTTTACCTAGTACTTAACTTTATTATGAGATAATGATAATTAGATATAGACATTTTAGTCCTTAGCTATCCTAATCACCTAAGTTCACCTCTAATTTAGACTTAACCATTTCAATTCTCCTTTTTTTGCTCACTTTATCTTAAGAATGTATCTTAGCATATAAGTTCTCTTATCTTATTGTCTTTTAATTTCCTAACTAGTTCCTAATCTAGGTTAAGGCCAATTCTTTGAATCTTGTAAACCACTAACTCTAGAGCTTTAGGTTTTAAACAAAATACAATACATTTGGTGATAATTAATTCCTCATATATAGTTAAATTAATTTCATACTTTTATCCTTTTCCATTACTAAGCAACATCAAGGTAAGTTCTGGCTAAAATAATCAATTTCAATTGATTCTACCTTATGTCATCCAATTCTCAACACTTAAAATTCTTACTTTATGTTCATATAAGTTAATAATTAACTTAAATAATACTTCTTTTTCCTTCAAGATTCATAAATCCATATATATACAAGAAATTAAGTTTTTCTTCTATTGATCAACATATTCAAGCATAGTCTTTAGCAATTAATTCCATGTAACAACAAAATTAACATAAAAAATTAATAACCATGTCCATACATTTGCTCCAAGGACAGAATCACATTGTTATGTCAAACAAAATCACAATAGATACAATCCAAAGCAAACCATAATGAACCAAATCAAAAATCACTAATCCACGAGTGTACTTCGAGCTACTCATAGTAACACAAAGTTAATTAGCTTCCCCTTCCACGAGTGCACGAGCTCCAAGAATGGCAACGATTTCCTTCTTGAGTGAGTTACGAGCTTGGAGAGAGAGTTTGAGAACTACTAACAATGCAACTTATAAACAACTTAGAGTTACAAGCTTTGAAGAAGTTGCATGCGCGAGGAGTTTCAAACTTGATGGGAGGATGAGAGGGAGCTTCGAACAAGATCTTGGAGAGAGCTTGGTGAGAGGATGAGAGAGCTTTAGAGAGCTTCCATTGATGTATGGGTTTTCGCGGTGCCAACTTTGCACTTTTCGTGAAAATAAAATGTTTAGATATAAACTTTTTAACTCAGTTGTAGTACCAAGTTAAAAAGCTTGTTTTTTAAATCGGGTTTTTGACTAGCCGATTTAAAAACATGTATTTTAAATCAGTTGTAGACCAAATCGAGTTAAAAACATGTTTTTAAATCGATTCAATGCAAACCAATTTACAAACAATGCACAAAAATTGCAAAAATGCCACCGGTTATTGTTTTTAAATCAGTTTACAATGAATTGGTTTAAATTCTTGCTTTAGAAAAATGTTTTTGCAGTAGTGTTTGTATAGTTTCTGATCTAAAATGTTTAAATATACTTGTACACTCATTTGCAATATTTTACAATCCCCCTATAAAAAAGCAATTTTACACTGTATAATTACTAATGGCTTTATGGCTAATGTTAAAATTGTTGTATAATTTAAATGTGTCAATCTTCAAAACTCTTGGTTGTATGAGCCCTAGGCAGAGGCATTCGAGCCATAAGTGAAGCAGTGGTAGTCAGCTGTATGGGATGGACTGCTAGAGATAGGTGTGGTGCCTGATAATGGCATCACTCATGACCATATTGATGGGAATAACGTAGGCGGATCCATCTTTGACCAGCATGCATGGCTATAGGCACACTACTGCTAATCTTTTGGAATACGCCAACCCTACTGGAATTACTGTGCTTTAAAATAATTTGAATGTGTCAATCTTCACATAGTTAACAATTAAAAATTGTTTTATTATTATTATTTTAATTATGCTTTAAGGAAGGTCATGTGTCCATATACCGCAAGGAATTGGAATTTTAATTTGCTTTCTTCAATGGTGAACCTTATGTGGTTTTGTTATATAGTTATCTTTTATTTATTTATTTTTAATTGTTTAGTCCATAAGAAGTGTAGATTATAGGTAATGGAGTTAAAGGTATAAGAAATTAAAATATAAGTTAAATAAGATAAAAAAAATTGTAAATATGACATTATATAATGGTCTTATTGATTAGACAATTATACTAAAGTAATGTATATTATTAAATTTTCAAAGTAATGTTTTTGTTTATCACTTGAATTTGCTTACACTAATAGGTTTAAAGCATCAATGGAGGATTGGAATGAAGAATATGTGGAAGATCAAAATGAAGAATCTACCTCACTTTCCATTTTACATGATGATATAAAGGAGGCTGAAGATATTAGTGCATTAATTAGTGAATATGCAATAAAATATTTATGTAAAGAGCCATGTAGAAGTAGTGAGCAAACAAGTCATTCATTGGTGTAAGACATTTTACAAGGGCATCCAATTCGTTGTTATGAGATGTTTTGAATGGAAAAGCATGTATTTAATCCACTTTGCATTGAATTGTTTGAACATGGTTTAAAAGGAACTAAATGAATGGGGGTTCAAGAAATGGTTGCAATGTTCTTAAACATGGTTGGTCATAGAGTAGGCAATAGGATAATACAAGAAAGATTTCCACACTCAAGAAAGATCGTAAGTTGGCATTTCCATAAAGTATTAGTTGCTTGTCTTAGACCAGCCTTCAAATACATCAAGCCACAAGATTCTAGGTTTTGTGATGTCCATACAAAAATTTGAGATGATTAACGATATTGGCCATTTTTCAAGAATGCTATAGGAGTAATTGATGGTACTTATATCCTCGTGTGTGGGTAATCCTAATGAACAACCTAAATTTATTGGAAGAAAAAGACATCCAACACAAAATGTAATGGCTGGGTGTACCAGGATGGGAAGGCACCACACATGATGCACATGCATTTGAGAATGCCCTCACAACTCCCACTATGAATTTCCCACATCCACTTCTAAGTATATGTTTATTACAATTACAATGTATTTATATTTGCATTGAAATCACAATTTACATGACAATAATTTTATTCTTTATTAGGTGAATATTACTTGATGGATTCTGCTCATCCAACACCCATCAGATATGTTGGTCCATATAAATGTGAACGTAACCACCTTCCAACCTTTAATGCTCCTCCAAATTTTCTAACTATAATAAAGTGTTCAATTATTACCATTTAGGTTTAAGGTGCACAATAGAAAGGACTTTTGGGGTATGGAAAAATAGGTTTGCAATTTTATGTTGTATGCTTAAGTTCAAATTTGAAACACAAGTTCAAATGGTTAGTGCAATAATGACTATATATAGCTTTATTAGAAGGAAATCTAAAACAAATTCTGAATTCAAGTGTTATGAAGATGAAAATATACTTGAACATGAGAATGATGATCATATTGGTGAAGATCAATCCTTACCTTTAACTATGGGCTCTTCAACAGAGATGGAACCTATTTAGGACTCAACCAGAGATCAAATTAGAGCATATATAACTTAATTAGTCATGTATTTATACTACAAAATTGTGTTATATTTTCCTATCTTGTATTTAATTTGGAGTATATACAATTACTTATTGTTGTTTTCCTCTATGTATTTTATTATACTTTAATCTGTCATGTATTTATTTGCATATGTTATATTTGGTTAATCAAAATTATATTTTTTATGTATATATTTTAACATTTTTGCAAACTTATTATTTTTAATTTATAATATTAGCACTAAGTATATTGATGACTTAAAAATAATTTTTAAACATTTAAAACCATTTTTGTCTATTAATTTTGTTATCTGACGAAATAGTCATTTTATCTATTTCTGAGCTTTGTTCCCAAAAAAATATAATATAAACTAAGTATTACTTACTAATACAAACATAACCATAGGAATGAAATTTTTGAGATTTCCATCTGGTTCTCCACAAATAAATATAGAATAATTAAGAAAACAGTGTAGTAAGCAAAAGTAAGGGTTACACTAACTTATGTCACCTATTTTACATTACCTACTAAACTATCAATTTCTAACTTCTCAAACAGAGATTTCCTTGGTCTCATTTAGTTTGAGCACCAGTACAATAAACATTTCTGCCTTATATTGAAAAAATTACACAATATTAGAATTTTAACAGAATAATAATTTAGCAATCACATAAAATTTTAGCAAAATAAAGATGTAGTAATTATAATTTAATTACTGAAATTTGACAGAATAATAACTTAATAATTATAATTTAATTATCTAAATTTGGACAGAGTAACAATTTAGCAATTATAATTTAAGAATCAAAATTTGAGTAGAGTAACAACTCAGCAATTATAATTTAGTAATATAAATTTGAGCAATGTAATTACTTAATAAAAATTAAAGTTTAGCATCAAATATAATAATGTAATGATAATAGTAATTAAAATTATGCCTAAACAGGTTTAGGAGAAAACCTTTCCTACCAACATGCAAAGTGACAATAATTTAGAACCAACCCCACTCTTCTCATTACCTAAAGATGGTTGGTGAAGATGATGGAATTGTAGGTGCAAAGCTCCTAGGAAGAGAACTTTATTAATTGTTGGAAAAACTATTAAAATTTTAGCATAAAAACAAAGTAAAAGAATTTTTTTCTAGAGAGAGAAGCTCTCTAATTTTCAGCCAGCTAGAGAGAGAGAGATGTGATTAAAATGCTGTCTAAATGTGGGTTGTTTATAGAGGAAGATGGAAGCTTAGGTGTCTATGTGCTTACATAAGCCATTATGTCATAAATATAACTTTTTTTGTTTATTTTCAATCCAATATAGGGACACATAACCTAAACATGTGGCGAATAACCTCTTTTAGAGTTGGGGACATGCTCCACCAGCTGTCCAAGCTTCCATGTGTCAATTTTTATCTATAGGTAAATACCGATACTTATAAAATTGCCTAAACTTGAAAAAATTAACTTTTAATATAAAAAAAAATTAATTAAATGTAAAACTGGACAAATACATTACTTTTTATTAGAAATAAGTTTTGAATAATTAATTTTAATTTTTTTAATTTATTTCAAATTTTATCTATTTATTTTGTATTTTTAAGTAAAAAAATTCATAACAAATCCATTTTAATTCAATAAATACCAAAATTTTAAAAAAATTATAAAATTAAATATTTTACCTATAATTGAATTTGGATTACCATTTTTACCATTTCTAGATATCAAACCAATACTCTCTAGGCTTATCGGACACCATAAGGCATTTTGATCATTTTACACAGAAATTTTAGAAAATTTCTAAAAAAATTTAAAATCATATTTTAATATATATGACATGATTCCAAGTTGACATCTTAATGTTAATTGAATCTTCTTTCATGTTAATCCTTAAAGTTGAGAAATATGAGCAAAATTGTAATTTTCTAATTTCTCCGAGCTCTGGCTTGGAAAAATTATTAAAAATCACAACTAGATAGCTCTCGACATTCTAAATTTAACCATAAAAAAATTGAGACTCCTTTTCAATTTTTCAGAATTAAATCGTTAAATATTAGAAAAGCAATTAAAAATTAAAATAGGGGTATTTTTGTCATTTCACAAAAATTATCTCAATAAATTCTTGAAAAATTTATAAAATTATTATTAATTATTCTAAGTATATTGATTACTTAAAATAATTTGTAAACACTTCTAACTATTTTTTGTCTATTAATTCTGTTGTCTTACTTTTAGGGATGAAACGATCATTTTACTAATTTTTGGACTCTATTCCCCAAAATTTATTAAAATTCTAAACTAAGTACTACTTACTAATACGAATGCAATCATAGGGATCAAATTTTTGAAATTTCCATCTAGTTTGCCAAAAAAAATTCAGAATAATTAGAAAATAATTTTATATGTAAAAACAAGGGTATTACACTCGCCCTAATCATGTGCTCTCTTTCCCTATCTATGTGCGAATTGTGTCGTAAAGTTGAGGGTCCTCTCCACATCTTAGGTAAGTGAAACCATTCCTTTTATATGTTCTAAGACTTTGGTGAATCAACTAAGAATTTGGGGGGGGGGGGGGGGGGGTGGTTAAGTTGTGGCTTTATAGAAATCATTTATCTATGACTATTTTAGATGATGTTGTGAATGGTATCTTGTTGACATTAGGTCACAATGTTACAGTATGACAGTGGCTAATTTTATGCAGTCATTAACAAAAAAGTTGGTGTTAAGTTGCAGGAATGACTCACCCTGTCAACAACACTCATTTCAAAAGTTGCTTTGCATAAGAAAAATATGACACCCTTAGGGCAGAAGTTATCATTATCCATGATTAAAGGTTTGTTTTGAATGGGGAGTATTATGCAAATATACTACATCAATGCACTAAAAAACAATGAAAATTGTTGGCATACAAGGCACAACTAGTAGAGAAAGAACTCATCTTCGAGTTATGCCAACTAGGAATGGCAATGTGTAGGGTTTGGGTAGGGTACTATAGTACCCGTCCCTAATTTAAAAAAAACTCATATCTTCCCCCACACCCGCACAGATAGCAACTTTAATCTCCATCTTTGTACTCGCTGGGTACCTATATACCCTATACCCTGCACCTGCTCCCTGTACTTTACTTGTGTGAAAAATCAATAAAAATATGTTAATTAAAAAAATACTACAACTAAATTGAAAATTCACTCTTATGTCATTCAAACATAACCTTAAATCATCCAAATATAACATTAAAAGCATTCAAACATAGCATTGAATCATCCAAACATAACATTAAAATTATCCAAATATAACCTTAAATCATTCAAACATAAGTTATGACTCAACAACATTAGCAACATAATCATCTAACATAATCATTCTTAAATGTAATGTTATAAATTATAGAAACTTGGACATTATATATTGGTACTCTCCAAGACTAGCCAAAAAATAGGACATTGACTCTAATTATCTTATAATTATATTGTCTATAATAAATAGTTATAGATTATGGACAACTAGTATATGGACACCCAAAGTTGCGTACAAGCACACCCAAAGTTGAAACTTATATATACTACAAATATAGCAAATAATATAATGGTTTCAAACAATTTATTATTATTAGCACATAATTAATTCATTTCTTCAATAATCAATACTATGCTTTAGTAATTAAATTAATAATTAATAAAGTGTGTGTGTGTGTGTGTGTGTGTGTGTGTGTATAAGATATTTTAATTAGATTATTATATATATAATAAGTGTGGGTATGGGGTGGGGCGGGTACTATAGTACCCATACACGCACCCATCTCTATTAAAATTTGCTAGTAAATACTCGCCCCCAGACCCATCCCCAATAACCAGGTATTTACCCTACCCATTGGCGCATATTTTTGCAGGTGCCCATATGATCCAGGTACACTTTGCCATCCCTAATGCCAACATAGATAAACCCTGCCCAAAGTATCCTTTTTCAAATAAAAGTTGGGTGAGAGGAGTTGAGGTCCCATTCGACTTTGATTGGTTGACTAATGTGTTGGGGCTACTTATATTCAATAAGTGTGCCTATGTAAGAGAAAATTGTATAATCTTTCAAAAGGCCATTCCAATAATCTGTGAATCAAATATTTTAGAAGAAGTGAGAAACCGCAACATTATTTTATGAAAGCAGTTAAATAAGTAGCTAAGGCCTAAGCAAGCTTCATAAACCACTGCATTATGTCCTTTGACATACTGTGGGAGATCACTATAAGGAAGGTTCATCTTATTGCTTTGATCATGATTGGGCAACCAATTGATGTGGCACATATAATTATAAAGCAAATTTGGTTTATTCATGAATCAAGGACCACAATAGCCTTTCCCACTTTAATCCATCGGTTGTGTGATAAACCCTCAATTGTTATGATTAGCATGAGGAATTTAGGTCTCTACTTGTTAAACACAACTTATCTTTATAGATATTTTGACCTATTTTTCTCTTTTTTTATATAGAGGATGAAAAGAGTGGTATTTTGGAAGAAATGGTCAACTTTAAAGAAGGAATTACTGCTGCCAAAGATGCATGGTCGTGCTTCACTATGTACGATTGTGCTTCGATTTTGGAGTTACGCTTATGAAAAGAAGCATGGTCGTGCTTCACTATGCACGTCCATGCTTGGTTGATAGGACTCTGCTTACAAGGAAAGGCATAGCCATGCTTTAGAAGATATACATGGTCGTGCTTTACTATGCATGCCTGTGCTTCTATCAGGCCCACAGGCTCACAGGGGATTTAAATAGCGAGTTTATGTAGCCAACGGACACAAAAAAAATTCTACTCTTTTTGTTTTTTGGCTGAGAGGAAACTCTCCAAAGCTTCAGAGGACTTCCCTATATCTCTATAGACAGAGATTAAGGATTAGCCTTTTGATTAAGGTTTTTCTTTGGTTTGTGATGTTTCACATTGTAATGGGTTGTTTCTCAATTGTTATGCAGAACTAATCCTTAGGCTAGGATTGTTGTGCAGCCATGTTTTAGATGACCGAAACTCCTTTTTAATTGTTAATTTAATTTTTCCTTTTTCTTTTAATTGAATTACCTCAACATTCTTTAAGTTGTTATTTGGAATTCATCACTCTTCGCTTGTTTTTAATTAATTAATTAACCAGCAACCGTACCATAATTAATTGGTAGACCTTAATCGTAATTGGTTTTAGGACACTAAATGACCAAACTATGAACTAGACTCTCAATTAAAATCGTTCATCCTTTTTATTCTTATTCCTTTCCTTGAATAAACTATTCCATGACCAACCAGAGGTTTAATACAAGAAAGAGTTTCTACAACCCATGACCAAACGTTATGAAAGAATTCGGTAGGAGGAAATTGACAATTAAGCTAGCAAATAAGATTACTATTTAATTAGGGGAGAAAGGAGTCAAAGACATTAGTGAACCTATGGTCCTAGGTTTTGTCTTATTGAAATTCAATTCACTCTAAGCAATTTTCTCTCAGTTCTTGCATTTAACCCCTTTTAACTCAAACAACCTAGACAATAGAGAAATTTCTCCAAAAGGTACTTCATATCAGTCCCTTGGGTACGATATTTGGACTTAGTCCATTGTTATTACTGCAATAGGGTACGGTTGCCTTTAAGCTTGTTATAGCACATCAAGTTTTTGGCATTGTTGCTTGGGACTAATTACACGATATCAAGAAAGAGAAATTCCAGTTGGATTAGGCATTTTCTTTATTTTATCTTATGTTATTTTATTTTATTTTATTTTTATCTTATCTTATCTCACTTTATTTTTATTTTACTATATTTTATTTTATTTTTATCTGATCTTCTCTTATCCTATATTTTATTTTATTTTTATCTTATATTATCTTATCCTATCGTATCTTATTCTATTCCTATTTTATTTTATTTTTTCCCTCTTACCACATTTCACTCTTATTTCTCTAACTAGTGCTTTACACGCTCACTTTTCCTTCTCTCTTTGGTTTATGCTAACCGATTCTCACGAGCCTGAGCTACAGTATATCCCAGAGGTTGAAAGACATTGTAGCAGGTTAAGGAGAGAGCAAAGACTAATGGTTAGAGAAGCACCCAAAGAGACCCTCCAAGACTACTTTGCCCCTCAGATAGGGGTAACTAACAGCATTAACTATCCAATAGTGGAGGCAAATAACTTTAAGCTAAAACCTGTACCAATCTCCATGGAGCAAAACTAAGGGCAATTTGGGGGCCTACCATCTGAAGATCCCTTAGGCCATTTGAAGAAGTTCCTGAGGATTACAAACACAATGAAATACAATAGTGTCACATCTGACACCATTAAGCTTGGCCTATTCCCCTTCTCTTTAATGGGAAAGGCAAGGGATTGGCTTTCTTCCCTTTCGAGAGGATCTATCTCCACCTAGGATCAGTACACCCAAAAATTCCTAACAAAGTACTTTTCTCCGACAAGGTCTAACCAACTGAAGAAGAACATAATGAACTTTGCTTAGTTTGAGCAAGAGTCACTATTTGAAGCTTGGGAGCCCTTTTAGGACTTACTTAAAAAGTGCCCCCATCATGGTTACCAACATGGGCAACTAATTTAGATCTTCTATGGTGGGATTTCAACCTAGAACAAACTCTTTATTGACACTACTTGTGGGGGCACAATACTAAAAAACTCCCCGAACGAAGCCTTTACCATCATGAAAGACTTGGCCTTAAACAACTACCACTAGTCCTCTGGTGATAGACACATCATGAAAAGGCGAATTAGGGTACACTAAATGGAGGTCAGTGTAGCCATGAAGCATAAACTGGACCCCATTACCAAGCAGTTGGAAACTTTGATGAGGGCTCAAGCCCAACATGCTCAAGCAGCCTTTCCTTCTTGTGATCAATGTGACTAGGCAACCTATAAAGGGAAAAACTGTCAAATGAGTAGTTTCTTCAACCATCATGTTGAAAAGGTAAACTTTGTAGGCAACTCCATCTGAGCCCAAAATGATTCGCATTCCTTTACCTATAACCTTGGCTAGAGGAACCATCCCACTTTCTTGGCCACTATTCCATGATGTCTAAGTCAGGTTCAATTTCCCACTTTGGGATATAAGGCTAATATGAACACACTTTGGTTTTCCACTGCCTTTTTTTTTTCCTACTGAAGAAAATAAGTTAATCCTAACGTGTCATATGGTTTGGGCGTTAAGGACGTGCTCCATTTATAACTGAATTATTATTATTATTATTATTATTATTATTATTATTATTATCATTATTATATTTTGATTAACAGAGCATTATTCAAATTTCCAGCATTGGCACTTGGAAGGAAATGGCAGTGATGGCAAAGGGCCAAGTGCATCATTGATAGCTTAAAGCAACTCCACACCAATAACCTACTCTGGATTAAATTAGACTATAATTATTTTCTTTCGTGTCAGTGTCAAGAATTGGTTACTTCAATTTATTTCTATTTTTATTCCCCTGAGAATTAGAAATCTGTTAATGGTTTGTTATAGCTTCTTATTCATATTTATTCTCTTGCTGTTAACCCTTAATTGGTTACATTGTTGACCATGCTGTTGTTTCGAATACTTCAAGAGCATTTATATTGACTCTCACAAAAGCAGAGCTGAGGTAATTAATAATAACTTTATTATTTCATGACTTCGTTTGGATTGAGTTGAAAACAAAAGATAAATACATTATACAATATATGCATGGGACTCACATAGATTTTTTCTCCACATAGGCAAAAAGAAGCGACGGGAAAAATATCAAAATTAAAATATGTCCTTTTAAAATTACAATTAGTTATATTATATGGGTTTAAATAATATTTATAGTGTCCTTTTTACATTTTTCTATCTAATTAAATAAGTGGAAAAATAATTCAATCTTTTTTTTTCTATTACGTCTTTCTTTTTTAAAACCTAAATAACTTAATTCTACATATTTATTTCTTTTCTCCTACCTTTTTTCACTCTATTTCTTTTTTCCTTATTTCTTTATGCATCCAAACATTAATGGATTGGGACCAAATAGCGTAGAATCTACTTAATATGTTTAGGTGTAACTAGCAATAATATAATACTAATGTTTATCCATGCTTCATATAATATTAATATTAAATTAATAATTATTTTAGAATTCTATCAATAATATTAATAATAAACTAATTAGGTATTTCGTTTTTAATTATGAATGTGTGATTGTGATTAAATGCTACAAGTACTTGTTGGGTTCTAAATATAGGTTGAAATTACTATTATCAATATAGTCTTGGTTTTATTTAGGCTAAATTGCAATTTTAGTCCCCCTATTTTTGAAAATCCACAATTTTGGTCCCCCATTTTATTTTAGAGACATTTAGTCCTCCAAATTTCAAAAATTAGGAAAATTGGTCCCTCCGTCAAGTTGGTAGGCATTGACTGTTATCTACTAACACTGACCAACTTAGCTGGCAACTTTTGAGCCATGTGGCAATTTTCCATGGATAGTATAGGTGCTGAGTAGATTAATGAACAAATTTTATTTAAAATTATAGGTAAAACTAATTTAAAATAAAGAAACAATTACAATGACATTTGCTCTCCAACCCCCAAACATCTATAACCCTAATCTACCAAACATAGTTCTACTGCCACACATTAAAGCATTCCAATGTAAGAGTAGTGGATGGATGGTGCTTTCGAAATGAGTGCATCATCCTTTACCACTGAGTCTGTTCTTTTAGTGGCATGATCCTCAACTTAATGCTCATGAAAAGAAAAATATTAAATGTTAAACAAAAGGGCTGGATCCAAGAGGGGGGGTGAAGTGGATCTTTCAAAAATTTCAAGAATCCCCAATTTCTTTTCAATAATGAATAACTAGATTTTTCAAAAACATTGAATCTTAGTGATTTGATTATACAAATGAAATAGAATTGGATCAATTTATCTTGAACTTTTCTATGCAAAGAGTCTTATGATTTTAAATGCAAGTGATCAAGATTCAATATGATAGCAAGAGGATAGAGGAAAGAAAAGAGCAAACAAGATTTATACTGGTTTGATCACCACCACTGTAATCTACATCCAGTTTCCAATCAAACTGATTGGTGTTATCACTAAGTAATTCAAATGTTTACAAACACTATGCACAAACACAAGAATTACAATCAAACAAACCACACAATCAAGTTTCTTGAACCCTATCAAGAAAAACTTGAAACCTTTCTTGTGGAACCCTACCACAAGGAAGATATGAGAGACACCCTCTCAAGAACGAAAATCAAATTAAAAGAAGGTTAGATATCACCTTGGTTTGTGATAGATGGAAAACAATGAAGAACTAATCAAACTTTACCCAAGAAAAGACTTTTCTTTATCCTCAAGATTGATCCATGATGAGCTCTTTGATCTTTGATCCAAAACTTGTAATGAAGAGGAGTAATATTGAATTCTTTCTAGAAAAGCTCTCTCTCAAATTTAGAAAAGTGGAGTTGTATTCAAGTGATGTTAAGTGGTATTGAAAGACTCACTAAGGTTCACTTTATATAGAGAGTTCATTGGAATAACTAGTTATTTAGACTTGTAATCAGTTATTTTGTTATTTGAAATCTAGAAAATGAAGTTTGAATGAGTTTAACTAGTTATTTTCATTTATAACTAGTTAAAACAGAGGCCATGCGAATTTGTTTTTACTAGAATAACTAGTTACATAAAGTTGTAACTGGTTATTTTCGCATAGGACAAAAATTGCTTTATATTATGTAACTGGTTACAGAACTATGTAATTAGTTACAACAGAAATAACTAATTACATAATGTTGTAACTAGTTAAAACAGAAAACATGTAACTGATTAACTGATTACATCTCAATTTAACTAATTAAAACAGTATATATTTCCACTGCTTACACGAATTTAAACAGATTTAATCTTTTACAAAGCTAACTTAACCAATTAAATGGTTCTTTAACAGAAGATTAAGTAGTTCTAAAGCTTTAGTGTGTAGTTCTTACTTCCTATCCATTTAAAAACAAGTTTTATCCAGTTATTTCTCTTTAAATTCAATTTTAGAGTTATGGAAAACATATTTCTACTTTGTTAACCTTTAAGTTTTAAACTTTGAGCTCATCACCATCAAACCATTAAGGATAAAGATAAATCATGCAAGACTCACAACCACACACACACATGCCTAAACACACATTACATCTTTGCACTCATCAAAAGGCTAAATCATCAAAACTATATTAAATCTCCTTAGGGGTAAAAGTAATTCTCTTCTTGCTTCTTCATTAAAGCACTGATGAAGAAAGTTGAAGAAATGAATATTAGAGAAAATGAACTCAAGAAGAACATGAATGATATAAAGATTTTTCAGAAGCTGTTAGGAATTTTTCTTCTGTTTTCTTGGGTCATTATAATTTGTGTTATGTTTGTACTTGTTGGTAGGAGCATAAGGTGACATGGTTGTGGGGACAAAAATGTTAGTGTGGGTGTGATAGGACCAAATGTTAGCATTGAGGGACCAAATGTATATTTTGTGTTTGGAGGAACTTTTTGTGCTGCATAAGTTTGCTAAAGGTGGGCAACAGTGACCCTTTTCATGTAATCAATACGGCAAATGTTTTTTAATGAAATGTATGCTGGCACCTTAGTATTTGTGGTGCCTACTTCTAACTTTCTCATATTTCCAGTTTTCAACCTTGGAGAGAGAATAGTTTTGTTAGTTTTGTTCTGTAACTTAATTTATGCAAAAAATAATCCCTGCATACCACATTCTGTACGTACAAGAATTGGATTTTATGTACTGAATTTTAGAGAAAGGTTAAATGTTAAACTATGGCAGTGTGTGTGTTATTTGAACTACTAGATTGTTGGTTAGGCTTGGGTATAATGAGGGTGAAACTTTGGCTGCTTCCTAATGTTGTATGACACTTGCCATGGCGGTTAGGTCAAACAAGTTATCTGTCTTTACTCTTCCTGACACTTTGTCAATTAAATTTTTTGTGAGCAAAGTGCTTGATCCATACAACCCAACCATGACACTTCCATAGTCTCTTTCGGAGCTGTGTTTATTGCTTGCTTTAGATGTAAAAAACAAGCAAGAGTCATAATCCACAATTTGCTGATGCTAAGTTGTTTCTTTACTGTGCTTGTCACTGAGATTACATGGTTGTTTATTAATTTTTTTTCCCAATTGCGAGAGCAGGCCCCATTAAATAATAATATCTACTCCCTTGATTTGGTGTGCTGTGAAGGACCAATATCCTAAAATTTAAGTGGAGGTTATATTAAAACAAATAAAGTTAGACTTATAGAAGGGCTTAAAGAATTAAAGTCTGAAACCAATAGCAGAAGCACATATAAAGCAAAAGCTGATATACCCCAATGGCCGAAAGGCAATACCAATTATATACAAGCTGCATGCGTAGTCATATAACATTTCATAATTTACATTTGAGAGAAAATTAATGGTTAATTATTGTCACAAAATTCACGTGGTATGTATATTGTTGTTGCATAAGAATACAGGGAACATACAACCTATTAAACGTCTTGAGTGTTTAATATGGATTAAAAACCCAACTTCCAATAATTTTAGGTTTAATTTTAATTAAGGAAACTTTATAAAGATACGAGTTTCGGTGAATATTGTCAGCAGCAGCAAATTATTCAACCTAGATACATCATTCGAGTTATAAAAACAATATGTCAGCAGTAACCATAAACCAGAATGCACCAGTAACCATAAACCACAATTGCAATTGTCATTTACTATGTAATTGTGTTTTGTCCAATATACAGAATGGCACTACATAGTGCTAAATCAAAAAAACCATCACCATTTAGCACCAACTATCAAATGCTATAACTTTACCAAAAAATCATGTACATATAATTGTACCAAAAAATCATCTTCATCCCAAATGTACCTATACAAATTGCTATACCAAAAACCCATCCCAATCTTATATGTCATCTTCAACTACTAACCACATGTGATGCTTGAGTTTGAGGTACAAATTCAGTGAAGTCAACAAATGATGCTATACTTGTAGCATTTGTTGGAGCTACTTTAGGTCTTGGTGTAGCTGTAACAACTGTCTCAGCACTTGCCTTAGCACAATCTGTAATTTTTTATTTCTGGCCATAACCAAAAGGAAAAGGCATTTGAAAATGCAATCAACAAGTATAATAATACAACCATAAGCATAAACATAAACCTTTTTTCTAGCCCCCACTTTAGCACCACAATTCCTCTTTAAATTCTACAACAGCAATCAAAACAATATCAAATTCAACCTGTCACCCAAACTTTGAAACAATATCATAGTATTACATTAGTTACCTTATTTCCACCCTTTGGTGTCTCTCTATCTGCAGTAGCTTTACCTTTATAGGTCCTTTTATTGTGACCTACTTTTCCACGTTTTTTATAGGTAACTGAAGGTGATTGCCTTGGTAACCTATTATTACTCTTAGGCTCATTGTTAGCCTTGTTCCTAGCTTTCTTGGGTCTTCCAGGTGTTCTCCTCATACTAGGTGGATTTATAGGGTCAGTCTCCACCATAGGCCATAAGTTTGGGCCATTACAAGGTTGGACAATATATGAATAGGTTGCCAAGAAAGTATTTTTCCTGCACAAAAAATAAACATTTCAATCTAACATATCTCAAGCTAACTAATTTAAGAAATATGACAAAATAACATTACCTATAATGATCAGCCACAAAATCTTTAGGACGGTAGTTGTTATGCCACATACACGCAATAGCATGACAACATGGAATACCACTAAGGTCCCACTTTTTGCATGCACAACTTTTCTAACTTAGGTTCACCACAAACTTTTGAACTTCTTTTGACACTTCAAATGGGGAGAACTGATCATCCCTAACCTAGTTTGGTGTCCATCCTTTAGCTTCTTACTTAATTTTCTCAACAATTTGTGAATCTTAGGGCAAATAGAACCATTATGCCTAAGCATCAAATCTCTTAGTCTAACAATTCTCTTTGTGATATAAAACTTTAATCCTTCAAGCAGTGTAATTATTGGTTTATCCCTGTATTCGAGAATTGCTTTGTTGAAAGCCTCGCACATATTATTAACCTGCAGATCACACTGACTATCTGTACCATAAGCAGACCTAGTCCACATTAGAGGTGGTATCTGTTGTAAATCAGTCCAGGCATTAACATCAACCTCCTTCAATCTTTGCAATACATCTTCGAAATCTAAAACAGTTGTGGCTTTAGCTGCCATCTACAATATCTCTTTCATATGAGCTCCTGGATACTTCTTCCTCCAATTTCCATATAAGTGTTTAACGCATAGGCGATGCTGAATGTGTTCGCCAAGTTCTTTTATCGTAGGAACCAGACCTTGTACCAATGGGAATAGAAAAAGAAATTAGAGAATAGAAATAAATAACAATGTATCATTTACATAATACATACCTTTTGCTAGTTAGAAATGAAAGTCCATCTTTTTTTCTATATACTCTCCAAGTCTGAAAGGAGAAGATCCAGAAACCATGTCCATGATTCCTTACTTTCTGCCTCAACTACTGCATATGCAATAAGAATCATTTGGTTATTTCCATCTTTCCTAACAGCAGCCAACAATTGACCACCGAAATCACCTTTGAGAAAACACCTGTCTAAACCAATTAAAGGTCTACATGTAGTCATAAAGGCAGCCTTGCATGCCTTTAGACAAATGTATATCCGCTCAAATATAGGGCCCTTGTTGCCCATATCACACTTGATCTTCACTGTACTATTTGGGTTACTCCTCATCAACTCCTCAGCATATCTTCTCAAGTGCCCGTGTCTTGGTCCTATAGGCTTGATCCATTGTCAACTTCACACCCTATTTTTCTAATGCAAATGCAATCAACCCCTGTGTCTTCATATGAGGCATGTGCCTCAACATTGATATGAATTTTTTTGAAAGCCATTATGTCTTTACTTGTCTATTTTTGGCTGTTCTATAACATGTATGCTCATCAATGAAAGTAACCACTTGCCAATATTGACTTTGCGTTGGCTTGCTAACCCTCAAATAAAATGGGCATCCGCTCATACACTTAACCACCATTCTTTTCACATCATTCTTCCTAAAATATACATTTTTCTTATTAACCATACCATATGCTTTAACAGCCTCTCTTACAAATTCTTTGTTGCTAAACATCAATCCCACCTCAAACTTAACATTAAACTTGTCTTCAGTCATTCTAAACTTTGGAAATTTCATTCTCTCATCATTCTTATCCTCCTCGCTACTACCTAGTGGGGTTTCTAGTTCATCGGATTGACCATCCTCATCATCAAATTTAGTTAATGCTGCTAGTTCTTCATTTCTATAATGTGTACTAGCTCTTTTGCTGTCACTGCATTTAATGCTTCCTCATTAGTGGCATGTGTAGCTGGCGAGGGTGTTGTACAAAATGTTTCTGGGGATAACACACTTGTCCAATCCCAATCTTCTTCAAAGTCATTATTATCTAATGAGACATCCTCACTGTCCACTTATTCTTCGCCTACATATTCCTCTTCTGAGTCAATTTCACCTTCAATTTCCCCTTCCACTTCAGCTTCAACTTGTCCATATACTTCACATTCTACTTCAGCTTCAACTTCTCCATGCACTTCACCTTCTACCTCGACTTCCCCCTGTATTTCCAACTCCTCCTCAACTTGGACCTCACCATCACCATCCTCGTTGCCCCTAACTTGATTTTCACACTAAACCTCATCAATGACAACAACTTCAATTTCTTCTGTGTCCTTGAAATCTTTTCCTCTCCTTTTGGTCTCCCTTCAAATATTAATGGAGTATCAATTAAGTGCTCCACATACACATCAACCACTTCATACCCTTTCACATCTTCAGCAAACTATAACACATTAGCATCACAATTTAATGGCTTCAACCCTCGACTAAGTGCTAGTTTCGAATGTTGATACCAAAGACATTTAAATTCCAAATATCATGTGCTCTTAACTAGCTTTGAGATATCAATGTTCGACATCTCATCAACATCCCATCCCCATTCTAGTTCTTTAGTGGTCCCCTTAACATACAAAGTGAAGGGTTCATAAACAAACAGCCCACTATGGTGGATGCACAATCTAACCTTCTGTACTACAATAGGCCTGCAACAAAAGTTTTATTTACAATCAACTTGAACCATATTTATATACTGAACAATATTTATAAGCTATTAATAATGAAAACATTAAGATAGATAACAAGTTCAATAAGATATTTAATAAGATACACAGTGAAAGACTATATTGCCCGTGCTAGTAGGTAAAATTCATTTAAGGTGTATATTCTATCATGAGAACATTTGACATACCAAAACAGCTACATACGAAAAATGGCAACTTTCTCTTTTAAACAACCCAAAATAAGAAAAAAAAACAATTCAGTTCAATAATGGTAAGTACTATCCTCGCACCATACAAAAACCTTTTCACCAACAAAATTACAAAAAATAGAATCCCTAATGTGAACACCCAATTTTATCCGGGCAGTTCATGCAATAAAAAGAAGAAAAGAAAAGAAATATATAATTAGTTGAATAACTTTCTTTTGCCTTATGCTTATTGGGCTAGAAATGCATTAGGCCCATAATCAATTAAAAAAGGAAAATTAAAGAAAAGGTTCCAAAACTAAGAATAAAATAATAAAATAAACAGAAATAAAATGTTTAGATCTGAATAAAAATAAGAATGAAAGAGTAAATAATTTCTTTTTAAATTGAGACTAAAAATGAATGAAAATGAATATAGTTATAGAGTTTTTGGGCCAGTAGGATGGAATGTCTCTCTAGTAAAATAAAAATTTTGGCCTTTTTTTTAACAAAAGAAAACGAAATAAAATGAAGGGAACCAGTGGCGGAAAGGGGAGAGCGGAGTCGTGGGGAACAAGCTAAACGAAGAAAACTTCCCAGAGAAGTTTTAACAATAAGTTATATATAGCCTCCTGAAGGGAACTGTAGAGGGGGATTTTCACTTTAGTGAGACTTTCATCCCTTCTCTCCCTCGTAGACTCTCTCATCTTTGCATCATTTCTCAAATTGGGAGGGAATAGAGAAAAAGTGGAAAATGTTGATAGATTAAAGAGAAAACGAAAAGAAGAGGGGGAATGATATCAGATTGAAAGGAAGGAGAACAGAAGCTATACGATTACGCCTTCTTTGTAAAACCTTCGAGGTATTCCTTTTTACACTCCTCTATTCTATGCGTATTACTCATTATTCCTCTGCTTGAGTTTCACCGTGTATATACCTAGATTATTTTGAAATTCTTTCATACTGATAGCTCTGTTATTTAGATTCCTATGTGTTACCAATAATTCACAAATATGAGGGGGCAGAATTTAATCTACTTGTGCTCTGCATCTTGCAAACATGCAGATCTAGTTCCTATGTATGCTTCAGTCCAAACATTTAAAAGCAAACAAATAATCATTACATTATTTTTTATTTTTTTTTCATTACGATACATTGGTTTCATTTGGCTTTTACAAACATGTTTCCTATCATAAGATTCAAACGCGCTGCCACAACAATCATTTGTGCCAATAATGACACCATACGCCTCATTCTGAATTCTTTCATCTATAAATCACCACAAAACGCATTGAACCACAAACATCATAAGAGACCAAGGCTCAGTGAACGAGTTTAGTGTTCTAAAAAAACGTGAATCGCTGGCCATCGTGGTGAAGGTTCGCACCGATGCTCTCACTAGTATTCCGCTTCGTCTACGAGCGCGAACTCACGTCAGCCATCGCCGCTTCTGCGATGTGCAAGTTCAAGCACTGCGACGCAGACTTGCGTCGGTGCTTCCGATACTTCGTCGTCTATTGTCGTGTCGTTGTTATGTTTTAACGATGTCTCCACCGCATCGCTGTTGTGTCCCTCTGAGACCCCGACTCGCCCCTCATCCTCTCCAACGGCAGCATGAATCACTCCCTCAAGGCTCTGAAGCTTCACCTCGTGGGAAAAAGCCATGTGCCCGATAAAGTTTCGTGAATTACCCTTCTGCAGTAACGAAAGGGGTTTGGGCCCAAGTATCAATTTTCTTTTGTTAGACGCGTAAAAGAACGGGCATGGCCCTGAGTCACGTTTTTTTTCTTTTTCCTGTTTTTTTTCTTCTTTACGTTGAAATGCTCTTTCTATATACATCTTAACTTTGGTAATCCGATTAAAGGGTAAATAAAAAGGTATGATTAAATATTTGCTAAGTGAATACGATGAAAGGACCTTTTCTTGGTTTTTGATAAAACATTTAAGGATTGAAATATATATATTTGTTGGTAATTAAGAAAAACGTTTATTCTTTGTCTTCTTTTTATTCTCGTTAAGCTTCCCCTTTTTTATGTTTTCAATATAAAATTAATAATGAAATAAATAAACAATTAAACTTAATAATAGCCACTTAAGATGCACTTCTTATTTGGATATTATTAAAGTTTTTAATGTTAATGATAATCATTTAAGATGCACTTCTTATTTGGTTATCATTCTTTTTTTAAAATAAAAAATAAAAATATAATGATAATAATAACATTAATTAAAACAATAAAATATATTTTATTTAGCAAAGGTTTGATGATAGTCACTTTGGATGCACTTCTTATTTGACTATTATGAAATCTTAAAAGGTATAACCACTTTAGATGCACTTCTAATTTGGTTATTGGGTATGCCTTTACCATACTAAAAATAAAATAAATAATAATAATAAAAAACCAATCAACCAACAAATATTTTTTTATAAAGAACTACGTGAGTCTGATTCCTCATTGCACCTGAGGATACGTAGGAGCAAGAGGCCACCCCTGTCGATCTCAACAAAAATAAAAAAATCATTTCTTTTCAAAAATAAAGTGTTTTCTTCTTAATTAAAATTCTTTTCATAAATAAAGATAATAAAATTTGTAAACAAAATAAATCTAAGGGGTAAAATAAATATTTTAGAAGCTATCCGGTTTTGCACATTTAATTAGGGTAACCGTCTTTATGACGGACGTTGTAGGGTGCTAACACCTTCCCTACACGTAATCAACTCCCGAACCCATATATTTGGTTTCATAGACCACATTCTTTTAAAGGGTTTTTCCAAGGTTTTCCTAAATAAACTTTGGTGGCGGCTCCTCTGATTTTTAATTCTTTTTCGCCGTTCGGTCGTGACCCCGGTTGCGACACCTAACAATAAAGGAAAAAAGGGCCCTGACAATGGACATTTACCAAGAAAAAAAAAACCCAACCCTAACGTGGAGCATATACATTAAAATATTGCATCCAAACAAAAACCCATGTGTTGCTGTTACCTTGAACAGTACATTGGTTCACTGCTTCCCTTGGTCTGTGCATGCAATGCACCTCCAAAAAATGATACATGTGAATCCATTGCCAACAACTACAACAACTCAGGCGTGCACAGCGGGACAGCTATGCAATAATGAGAAAGAAGGACACGAACTAGAACACACGTCGACAAGAGGTTGAAAACGAGGAACACCAAAAGGGAAGGAGGAATATGCACGTGGGGTTTAGAATAGAGAAAAGGAAACGTCGATTAAGGGGAAATGTGTTTTAGGGCTAGGAGGGGATAATGCACATTTTAACCCTAATTGCTTTATTTTTTTGTAATTTTATTATTTTTGTTAACTATTTATTTAAATTAATTAATGGCTAAATTACCACGTGGCTCAGAAGTTGCCAACTAAGTTGGTCAACGTTAATAGATAATAGCTAATGCCTACCAACTTGACAAAGGGACCAATTTTCCTAATTTTTGAAATTTGGAGGACTAAATGTCTCTAAAATAAAATGGGGGGACCAAAATTGAATATTTTCAAAAATAAAGGGACTAAAATTGCAATTTAGCCTTTTATTTTTTATAAGTGGGACTCTCTCTCTCTCTCTTTTAAGTTTTAGTTATGAAATGTCATCTTTTATTTAATTTTTCGTATTGTATTTGTTAGATATTTTTTGATTTAATTTTTTTTCAAAATTTCAAAATATTATAATATTTTTATCTATAACACCAGTGTTTTCCCTAATGTGTGATTTAGTTATTTAATAATTGAAAGTAAAATTAAATTTAGTTTTGTGAATTGTAGATGTATGGTTGTTGTTTTATGTTGTGTTGCCTTGGAAGTTTCAGTTTGAGTTGTGGAATTAGAGGAAACGTTGTTTGAGCTAAATGTCTTTGCCAGTGGTGTTTCAGTTGGTGTAGTGAGGAATCGTGATTCCAAGTCAGTTTGGGCCTTAGAGTGTTAGAAAGATAGAGATGGGCCTTAGTAAGCCCAATGCTCCGTCTTAGAGCCCATGACCCTTTTATAAAGAGGCAAAACCCTTCTCCTCCTTTCTTTTGTTCACCAAACGTGTGTGTGAGCGTCTCAAATTCTCTCAAGGCTCTCCTAGTTCTCCTCAAGGTTAAAGCTTGATCCAAGACCATTTCCTCTTCCTCTTCTTCTTTCTCATATAGAACCCCAGTTACCCCAAATTGGTGACTTCTTCCCTCTTCCCTTTTGATTTTCATGGGTCTTTGTTGGGGGTGTAGAAAAACTTCGATTGAATCTGAGTTTTGCTATTAAATATTAATGGATTTGGGTATGGGTATTATGGTTGTAGAGATCTCCCTTTGATTTGGCTCAAGGGTTCCATTTTTTGCTATCTCTCCTCTTCCACTAATCCAAGATTCGGAGACTTCAGGAGGTAAGGGAAGCTTACAAATTGGTTGTTCTATGTTAGTGATTGTTGGTATGTTGGCATGCTTTGGAAATGATTGAATCTCTATGGATGTTGCCTGTATGATATTTTGGATGAAAATGGGTTGTTTTTTGGGGAGGGGGGGAATTTGAGATTTGGGTGATGAAATGTTGAATTAGTTGCACAATCTGATGTATACGAGCTTTGTTGAGGTTGATTGATGATACAGAAGCTTTGAATGAGTCGAGAATATGGATACATGTTGTTGGGAAGTTTGAGTTTTTTGTAGAAAAATCGCATTTTTCGTAACTCTATAGCAGATAATCGATTATGGGAGCCTCATAATCGATTATCTGGAGTTCCAGAAGTTGTTTTCGTGATTCTGGCTCTGGAATAATCGATTATGGAAACTAATAATCGATTATCAAAGCTTCAGCAATTGTTTTCCTGACATAGGTTCTGAAATAATTGATTATGGAGATCCATAATTGATTATCTCTGCCAGGACATGAATAATGGTGCATTTTTCCTAACTAATTTAATCTATTATACAGGAGATAATCTGTTAGTACAATACTTAATCTCTTATTTCATAATTTAATGTTATTTTAGAATTTAAAATTTCTACTTCATGATGTGAATTATTATATATATACATATATAAAAAAAAAGTGTTATGCATTTCTAAAAGTTATATTGATCTTGTTTGCTCGATTTTCTAAGGTTTGTTTTGGAGTGAATATTGTTAAGTATGAGTTTTATTGTTTCTCGAAAAAAGGTTTAAGAATACGAATGAGTTGTTGAAGTGGAAGGTTACTTAGATAGGACCTCCACTTGTTAAGAGGATTTGTTGGTGAAATCCTAAAGGGGTATAGGTTGCTCAGATAGGGCCTAACCTGTTTGCCATGTTAGGTGTTAAATGGAGCCTACATGGGGTTATTGGTGGTTGTTGACCATGTGAGGCACTGAATTAAGTCCACATGGTGTTGTTGTTAATTTTATTGAATTGTTGTTAAATTCTATTGAATTCCTGTTGTTGAATTGATTAAACCGTTGATGTTGGATTGATAGTGGATGGTGTTGTACATGCATTCATGCATGAGTCCATAATGGTGACTGTGTTGTGAGCAGGCACAGAAGTTGGTTAGTTGGCAGGAGCTAAAGCTTAGACAGACCTCCAACCTAATGTCGAAAAGGTCAGTGGGGATCATTATACCTAGGACTTGGGGGATAGGTAAATGGGCAATTCCATAAGGGGCTAAGGTCATTACAAGCCTTGTGTCGTGGTGAGCCACTACCCACGTATATCTATCCTGATCAACCACTTGATTCTATCTATTGATCAGAGCTACGGTGTTCCCCAATAGCAGTGGAAGGCACTATATTAAGGAACATGTCTGTGTTGGTTGCTCAAATGGTGAAAATCTCTTGAGAGTAGTGTCTTCATGCATTGGCATAGTGGATGGTGAAATTGGTTTGTGATGTGGTTATGCATCATGGATGTGTCTGTGGAGCTTTGTGTGTGTGTGTGTGTGTGTGTGTGTGTGTGTGTGTGTGTGTGTGTGTGTGTGTATGTACATATGAGAATGTGTGTGACGATACTATATCATGGTGGATAATGTTATGTTCTTTAGTTTGAATGGACAAGTATGATTCTATTGTTGACTATTTTCTTTTGATTATATGTCCTTTTATTTTATGTAAGCTTACCCTTGCACTATTTTGCACGTGTGGTTCGTGTCTGTGATGATCACATCATTGACGTGGGAGCAGATGATGAGCTTCCGTTGATCCAACTGTTCAAAGGTGATGGTGAAGCTGCCAAAGTAGAGATAAGGAGACGTGATGAATCACCATCTCATTTTGTTGTTCTATGATAGTTGTTTTACTTTTGAGATTGGATGTATAGCTTAACCAACTTTAGGGAGTGTGTTTTGTATTCCCCTCTCCCTCATTGATGTATATTTTGGGTAGTATCGTTGATACATATGTCTTATTAAATCTTTGTTTTATAAATGTATATATATATGGTTCAGTTGATCATGATTGAGACAGATGGTCTCCCTTATATATATACATGATATGATGATGTTAGTTGCATGAGAATTGATGTTAAGGTAATTTTCATTAAATCTCACAATAATAATGAAATGATTAGTAGTGTTGTTCAGTAGTGATAGCGGGTCGTTAGATAATTAGCTGACCTACCTATGTAACTCAGGGTCGGGTTGGTTCGGTTTGTGTTTCTTATCAAAAAACAAGACTAAAATTTAATTTTGGTCTCATCGAAATTTTTGATTTCAATTTGGTCTCTTAAGTTTAAAAAGTTTTACTTTAATCTCTTAAAAGTGTTTTTGTTAGATCAAGTTGGTTCTTCCAATAGTTTATCACATTCATATTGTCAACTTGATGACATGTGGCAAACTGTGAAAGATGCCACATTAGGCAAAATTAACACCATTAGTGTAAAAAATTAAAGAAAGGACCACTTTGATCTCATAGAGACACTTTAAGGAAGCAAAGTGAAACTTTTTAAACTTAAGGGACAAAACTAAAACTAAAAATTAAAATAAGGGATCAAAATTATATTTTAGCCAAAAAAAAAATGAACCTAACCCAATCCAACCCAACTACGTTTCATTAGGTTTAGGTCTTAAAATTGACCAAACTCAACCCAACCCGATCCAATTACAATCCTAATTTAAGTTTGTATATTGCACAAAATAAATGTTATTTTACATAATTAAAATTTATAATAAATAAATATTTTTAATAAATAAATTACATTATATTAAAATTTATAATAAATAAATATCTTTGTTTATGTAAGTTATATTTTGAATTTACAATGAATAATTTAAATTGAAATATAATGTTATTTTTAATTATTAACAATATTGTCAAAAAATTATTGAAATTTAATTTAAATATAAAAATAAAAGGGAAATAGTTTGAAATTTTGAAAGAGAAATTTTTTTCCTAAATGCTAGAGTAGTATGCAAAATAGATATCCAAATGAAAGCAAAGAGAGAATATTCAAAACATCTAACAAAGTGAATAAAGAGTGAGAGTCCTTATTCCTAAACTGAATTCTAATTTATAATATAGGAGTAAATAATAACAAGAAGAAATTGCTTCTCAGCCTAACCCAATTTAATGTACAGTTTGTAAAATAGCACTTGAAAACCCTCCTATGGCTAATCTTAGGAATGGAAGCTCTAATTCTTTTGTTAAATTTTCAGGATACAAACAATTCTACACTGATAGTACATAACCATATAACCATTAAACTCTTGTATGGGTTTAAATGTCATTTGACATGTGTTTCTATTCATTCTTCTATCTAATTAAATAAGTGGAAAAAGAATTCAATATTTTTCTCTTTTACCTCTTTTTCTTTTTTTTTCTCAATGTAAATAGCCTAAAATTCTACATATTTTATTTATTTATTTTTCTTTTCTTGTACTTCTTATCACTTTGTTTCTTTTTCCGTAGTTTGTTACGCATCCAAACATAATGTTAGGTTCCACTAATGTGAAGAGATTTTATATGTGACAGCATTTTACAACCATAGTACCTTCCACTTCAAAGCATACTTTGTACGTCAAATGCTTGAATATATATATATATATATATATATATATACATACATATATAGAGAGAGACAGAGAAGGGATGTTAGTAATTCATTCTTTATTACTAATTAAACTTTATTAAAAACTATACAATCTTGAGTAAGACTTATTAAATAAGAAATAAAAGTTATAAAATTTTGTGATTTTCAATAATTTCAATTATTATTAAGAGTTTTTAAAAATGTTTGTTAAAATATATTTTTCAAATATTTCTCATATATTAAGTTTAGTAAGCTACATATTTGAGAAATTCACCAAGATCCATAGCATTTCATACATGAATTTTCTCGAAAGTGCATAACTTCCTCCACTAATATATTGCTTTCTTTATTTTTTGTTGTTTGATAATTTCTGCTTGATAATCTATCATGCTTGTACACGTAAAGGAGGGGGCTATTATTTCCAACCCACAATTTACTATTTTCACCCCAACTTTTGTTTGTATTTTTTAATTTGAAAATACCCCCCAACAAAAATGCATTTCTGTTATGTATTATCTATAACAGAAATGCACTTTCGTTGTGTTAAAGGGGTGCACCAATGATACAAAAAGGAAATGCATTTTCATTATGTATTGTCCATAATGGAAATGCATTTCCATTATGTATCCTAGGCGCATCCCTATAACATAATGGAAACGCATTTTTGTTATATATGTATCCCAAATACATGATGAAAACGTGTTTTCGTTATACATTTGGAAATTAATATTGTTATTTATTAAATTCATTTATTTTTTGGTAAGTCACAGCTTTTAATGGTTCATTAACGCGTGAGCAAGGCATATGTTTGAATGTGTGTGATCTAGACCCTTGATTTTTTGTGCACAATCTCTACAATTTCTTTCTCTAACTCACAAGACATCGCTTCTAATGATTTTTCGATGCATGAACAGGGCATGTGTTTGAATCGGTACAATTCAAACTTTCGATTCAATCAATGCAATCTAGACCCTTTTTTTCTAAAGCAAAAAGACATCGCATTTAATGATTCTTTGACAAATGAACGAGGCATGAATTTGAATTGGTGCAATCTAAACCCTCAATTCAGTCGAGGTAAGCTGGATTATTTCTTTTCATGATGCATAGGACAGAGGCCTTAATGAATCTCTGATTCGTGAGCAGTATCTACACTAGTATAAAAAAGATGTGTTTTGAAGCACTTGCCATTGCCTTTGTTGACATCTATCTTTATTTCATATTGTTTCTTCTCCTTAGAAGATGGATGGATTCCTTGTTGTGGTGCATTACGATGGTCACATGACAATAACATTTGAAGGGGTCTTGTTTCAATGTCCTCATGGTTATGTTTTTCATTAAGTCACTGAGGACATGATGGTTGTTGCTCTGACGAAAAAAATTCACAATGCGATCGGAAGTAGCAGAAAATTACTTAATATTCATTACCGTTAACCTATATCTTTAAGGAATGACTATGTTTGTTATGAGTCTATAGAGATTAAACATGACAAGGATGTGGCAAGGATGTTGTTCATCTTTGCCTAATTTTCTAGACTTGCGTTGATTGAGTTATACGTTTCGTTAAGTAGATCTCTCAAAGAGATCTTGGCCTGTCTGCATCGACCACAAACCGCCAAAGAGATCATCACGTGTTTGCGTGAACTTGAGGTGTCAACTAGCTCCAATGACCAATCAATTGTTAGTTTGAGTGAACCATAACGATGCACCTTGTTTACTATTATTTGTATTTGAATTGAATCTATGTAGAAGTGTTTTTATTTTATTGAATAATATTATTTACGTTGCATTTGTCTATTTTTATTGTTATCATGTGCTATAATTGTGACACTGTAATAGTGATACCAACAACGCAATCAGTATAACATATATAAAATTATGAACATCTACAAAATCTAAAAATATATAATAAGATCTGTACATACAACATAAAATACTCAAAAAAAAATCAAACAATAATAAATACAAACAAAAAGTTAATCCTTCAAAGTGGTCGTCCTCCTCCACCTCCTCCTTTGATAGGTGCACCTAGATGTCATGCCTGACTATGAAATGGCCAATGCCTTTTACAACATCCTATCACCATCCGTGCCCTTTGTAACACACCTACTTTTATATATTAAATTATTTTATATTTATTTCTAAAAAACTAGATGAAGATCTCAAAAGATCGATCCCTATGGTTATGTTTATATTAGAAAGTATTATTTAGTTTAGATTTTTAATAATTTTTGGGAAATAGAGTTCGAAAATTAATAAAATGACCGTTTTGCAGCCCTTAAAATGTTAAATAAAAAAATTAATAAACAAAATAGTTGGAAGTGTTTAAAAAATTGTTTTTAAGTCATCAATGTACTTAGAATAATTAATAATAATTTTATAAATTTTTCGTAAATTTATTGAAACAATTTTTCAAAAATGACAAAAATATCTCTAGTTGACTAACCAAAGACTTTTTGACCTTAGAATATTTTGAAAATTTTATAGTAAGTATATTTTGTTATAAAAAATTATTTTGAAAGAAAAATAGTGAAAAATATAACAACCCTATTTTAATTTTGTCAACCGTTTTTCTAATATTTGACAATGTAATTTTGAAAAATTGGGAAGGAATTTCAAAATTTTGATCCCCACCATTATGCTCAGAATTTCAAGATCTATTTAATTGTGATTTTTAATAATTTTTTCAAGCTGGAGCCCAGAGAAATTAGAAAATGACAATTTTATCCATATTTTGCAACATTAAGGGCTGGCATGAGAAAAGATTCAATTGACATTAAAATGTCAATTTGAACTTGGAATCATGTCATTTCTATTAAAATATAATTTTGAAAATTTTCTGGGAATTTTCTAGAATTCCTGTGTAAAATGACCAAAATGTCCCTAGGTGTCTATTAAGCCTAGCCAGTATTGGTTTGACATGCAGAAAGAGTGAAAATGGTATTTTTAATTTATTCATGGGTAAAATATTTCATTTTATAATTTTCATAAAATTTTGGTATTTATTGAATTAAAATGGATTTTTTATGAATTTTCTAGCTTAAAAATACAAAATAAATACATATAATTTGAAATAAATTAATAAAAATTAAAATTTATTATTAGAAATTTATTTTGATGAAAAATAATTTATTTTTCCAGCTTTGCATTAAAATGATTTATTTTGATATTAAAAGTTAAATTTTCAAGTTTAGGTGTTTTTATCGGTACCAGTTAATTTACCTACAGATAAAAATTGGCACATGGGAGCTTGGGACAGTTGGTGGAGCACGTCCCCAACTCTAAAATAGGTAATTCACCACCTATTTGGGTTATGTGTCCCTAAAATTAATTAAAAAGAAAAATAAAAAGGAAATTATGACGTAATGGATGATGTCATCAAGTGGACACCTAACCCACCCTTCTCCTTTATAAACACCCATGCTTCTTGGTCATTTTTCACATATCCTCCTCTCTCTCAAGCTAGCCAAATTCTTAGAGAGCTTCTCTCTCTAGAAAAATTTAAATTTTACTTTGTTTTTATGCTAAAATTTTACTAGTTTTTCAACAACTAGTAAAGTTCTCTTCCTAAGAGCTTTGCATCAACAATTCCATCCTCTTCATCAACTATCTTAGAGGTAATGAGGGGACTGGGTTTGGTTCTAAATTATTGTCACTTTGCATGTTAGTAGGAAGGGTTTTTTCCTAAACCTGTTTAGGCATAGTTTTAGTTAATATTATCTTTATATTATGTTTGATGTTAAACTTTAATTTTTATTAAGTCGTCACTCTACTCAAATTTAAATTATTAAATTATAATTGCTAAGTTGTTATTCTGCTCAAATTTAGATTATTAAATTACAATTGCTAAGTTGTTACTTTGCTCAATTTTTGAAAATTAAAATGCACTTGTTAAGTTGTTACTCTGCTCAAATTTAGAAAATTAAAATATATTTATTTAGTTTTTATTCTGCCAAAATTTTAGAACTAAATTATAATTACTTTGTCATTATTTTGCTAAAATTTTATATGATACTAAATGTTATTCTATTAAAATTTTGGTATTATGCAATTTCTGCAAAATAAGGTAGAAATGTTAATTGTACTGGTGCTCAAATTAATTGAGACCAGGGGAACCTCTACTTGTGGAGTTAGTAATTGATAGTTTAATGAGTAATGTAAAACAAGTGACATGTGGTTGCATGGCACCTTGCTAGGAAACTACAGTTTGGTACGTTGAGGAATGAAAGACAGGGACCCACTTGAGGAGGTCTTGGGGGTAGGCATCGAATGGTAAAGGTCCCAATGGCCAGGGTAACACCCTTGAGTTGGGGTATTCGCCTAACCAAGTTCGATAACCCCAACGACTACTCAGCATTCTAGGATTGGTTTGAGAGTATACCCTTTATAAACAGATATCCTGACTATTATTTTCCTCAATAATGATGAGGACTGTACCATGTGATGATGTTAATGAGGTATATGTACTCTAGTCACTTCCCAGGTTCTGTTAAGAACTGTTACCCACTAATGGAAAGTATGGATCCATACTTAATCAAAGGTAGTCTAATACAACTTAGAATGAACCTTAGATCTCTTTTGTTGTCAGTTGTGTTTTATCTTTGTTTTATGGTAGATTTCCTAGCATACATGTAAAAGTGATTTTAGAACAAAACACCTCACTCCATTATTTTCTTGTCTGTATGATTGATCATGATTATTGAAGACGACATTAACGTCCCGCGATGTTAAGTATGAGTTAGAGGACATCTCAACGGAAGAAGACTTGAAGACCTATAGTAATTTTCTTTTTGTATAAAGGATAAGGTAGATGAACACTACTCTGTATAGGACCTTTTTGATATATATTTGGTTAGATAGTGTCTATCTTTTGATATTTTTTTTTAGTTTTCTGTATTATTAAACCATGATGTACAGTTTGATATATATATACATAAGCAGTTTTTATCATTTCACTTCTATTTCCAAATTTTGTTAAATTTAGAAATTTTCTATTATAGAATTAAAAAAAATTGCTCACATTTTCATCAACTTAAATTAATAATTAAATTAATATGAATTATATTTAAAATTAAAGGAGTGTTACACCCTCAAGTACCATGCTCAACTACAGCATGCACTCCATAATGTCAATAATTCTCCCACTATGCCTACAAAAAAAGAAATGCAAACTTTTACTAAAAAATGTGTCATTATTTTTGAAAAAACACAATATAAAGATATGGATACTTACCTCGCATGAATGGGAGTCATTGAACAAAGATTCCGTTACAGGTTGCATAGGCTACTATGACACAAGAAATCGTGGAGGGTCTTGCAGAGGATCTCCCTCCACTAGAGGAATCAAAAAAGGATGAGAAACATGGTGAAACCGTTCCAAGTAGCCATCGACAAATGTCCATGGAGCCTCATGTGGCACAACAACTCCTCTGTCCACCGCGTGTGCCTGCCAAGCCCTCCTAATCATTAAACTACCTAGTCAACGACGGGTAATGAACAAGTGGGGGACAAGGGATCTACTAGATGTCCCAAATTGCCTAAACACCTTCTCCGATAGATGGGCACGCATATGGGTACCACATCTGATGAAGCTGGAATAGAATGATATCGCCTCCAACGGTCGAACGACCCGATGTAGGTCATATAGCACCTATATGATGTCGTTTAACTGTAGCTGGTCCAACACCTACCTGGTCCCTAATGTAATGCTTGTGCCCCTCAATGGCTTTCACCGGCACAGATGGGAATGCTGCTCTAAATAACCAATAGTTGGCTCTCGCTCCAAAGTGGGGAAGTGCTCATAGATCCATTACTGTAATAGCCAATTAATATATTAAATTACATAACACATATTTAAAAAAAATAAAAAATCGTACCATGACTAGGCTCATGTATCCTCTAAACTGCATTGTAGACCAAAGGTTGGCAAAGTTGAGCTAATCATACAGGAATGCTAAGACAACAGAATGCCAAGAGTATCCACTGTAGACCTAGAGATCATGAAAGAGGTCCAATTCAAGTAGTAGACTTGACACATGCATTGAGCTCTTGCTGACAAATATCATCCAGCCAACAAGATGTAACAAATAAGCTCGCGCAACAAATGTGGTTTGCCTAGATGCCTAGCGTGTGATGTATGTCTCCTTCAGCCATGCTAAGGTCAAGTGAGCTCCTTCCACAGTCGCAGTGGATGCCTCAATAAAGGTCATTCTTAGCTTGCTCATTAGCAAGCCACGGCATCAGACCTTGCCTATAATAGGCAAGTGTAGGAGAGATAACACATCATCCAAAATGATGATCATCTCCCTACTAGCACAGTGGAAAGAGCTAGTGTCCTTGTGTCATGCTGAACAAAGGCACATCTAAGGCCCTTGTTGATTGTAGAATCCGTGTTTGTATAAGAGGGGCGAGCCCTGAACCTCGCACGATTTCTATGACTTGCGATTGTGGGGGCATCAACAATATCTTGCCCCTATAGATGATCAACCTCAACTCATCATGGGGCTGTCTAAGCCATATATGTCCAGTAATATGATCCTTATAGGACCTAAGCAGGGACAAGTCTGCAGGACCTCCTGAAAATGAAGGTCCAATAATGCACTTGACTAGCTAAACTAGAGACACCTCTACCTTTGTCTTTGGTATGTCAATCTTTGCCTTAGGTAAGTCAGCATGTACCTCTTGCTGTTGTTACCTAGACGCTTCAACTTGTCTAGCCCAACATGCCGATGCAACCTTCATGCGTGACATAATGAATTTAAAACAATAATAATGAATTAACAATTAAGATACAATTAATATAAATAAATTACATATTACATAAATACTTTAATAGACAAAAAATAATTAAAAACATAATAATTTAAATCAAATAAATAATTAAAGGATAAAAAAGTTTAAAAGTAAAAGATACCAAAAAACAAATTATTATTAATTCATATAAATAATTAAAATAAAAAATTTATTTAAAAACAAATAACAAAAATTATTGAATTCATATAAATAATTGAAATAAAAAATAATTTAAAAACAAATTATTTAAATTATTTAATTCATATAAATAATTGGAATAAAACATTAATTTGAAAACAAATAACTTTAATTATTTAATTCATATAAATAATTAAAATAAAAAATAATATAAAAACAAATAACTAAAATTATTTAATTCATTAAAATAAAAAACTATTTAAAAAACAATATTAATTATTAATTCATATAAACAATTAAAATAAATAAATAATTTAAAAATTACATAATACCCAATGGAATCATGATTTCGTTTTGTATCCTTATCAAATGCAAGCGGAATCACGATTCGTTATGTATCACTACATAATGAAATTGTAATTCCATTAAATCTAAAACTTAAAAAAAAAAAAAAAAAAAGAAGCAACTCATCGGAATGTGAAGGTCAACTTCTGGTGAGACTGTGGTTGCCTTAAGGGGAACTTCTAGTGCGATGAATAGTGCTTTTGCAAGATAAACTTTCAGCAACGTGAACTTTTAGCAACGTGAATAGCGTTCCAACAAAGAGGTGTGAGGAAGACAAATGAAAGGGAGAGAGTGAAAGGGAAGAAGAAGTCAAGGGGTGGAAGGGAAGGGAAGGGGAGGGGAGGGGGTGGGAAACATTTTAAAAGTGGGATGGGATAGGGGTAGTTAGGTCTTTTCACTTTTTTTAAAAGTTATGGGTAAAAAAGAAAACAAAAAAGGGGGGGGGGGGTGAGAATAGTAGGGCCCTCAAAGAATGAAGGCACTTACTCCAACTCAAATTTGATAGGCCTTGGGCTATTCACACCTATTCTAGAAGGTCTAGTACCTATGCACAAAGAACTATTACTCTATAAAGTTTTTTTTTTTTTAATTTGATTGCAATATTGTGAAATATGCATCAAGTTTTCTTCATTGTATATTACAAGAATTTTATTTATATTATTTACATCCAGGTTTTGATATTAATTGTCCATTTATTAGAAAGGAAATAAATATGTAAGAAATATGATAGATAAAAATAGCAAAGGTAAAGGAACATAGGTGAGAAATAATAGAAAAATAAAAGTATTTAGTTTAAGAAAATAGAGAAACAATAAGAAAAAAAATAAACAGATGAATAAAAATAAGTAAAAATAACTAATGAATCTCACATATTTTTATTTCTTTCCTCTCTCAACTCTCCTCCACTAAATATACTCACTTTTTTATTTTTCACTTTTTTTTTCTCCACCTTATTTCTCCTTCACCACTCAAAGGGTAAAGGAACAAGTCCAAAACCTAAAGCAATGTCTTGAAGAAGATTCTGTGCAAATTGTTGATTTGCTATTTATCCCTCTGATAATTCATTGTTGAAAAATATCAAATCCAAGGAAAGAAGTAACAATCCATAGCATTGAGTTTGATAAAGCCAATGCTCACAAAAGAAGCAACATCATTTAAGTTCAACAAAGTACTGGTAGGTGCAAAGCATAATGTACCAATTTATCAAGATTGATTTTTTAGGTATCCTTTCTAACATAGGTATGTTGGAGATTAAAACAAATAGAGGAGAAATGGATTCCATGGAGTGCGAAATTACATGTATTGCATTAGATTAAGTTGGTCTTTCTGTCAATTTATTATATTAACAAGGTTAATTTTGTGACACATGTAAATAATGAGAGATGGCACGTCAAATAATTGTTTGCTACGTTAGTTAAGATTATCAATGTCAAAATAAAGAACTAATGGAATAATCATTTTGATCTAACAAATTAAAATAAAACTTCTAAACTTAAGAAATTAAACTGAAAATAAAAATAAAATAAGGAACCAAAAATATATTTTATCTATTTTTTTCCTCATCATCACATACGAAAAGATGGATAAGTGGCAAGAAAAGTAGCAAAATTACAAATGTGTTTTCTTAATTATACTTAATTATATTATATGGATTTAAATTTTATTTAACATCTCTTTTTTTCATTTTTCTATCTAATTAAATAAGTAGAAAAAGAACTCAACATTTTTCTCTTTTACCTCTTTTTTTTTTGTTTTAATCTAAATAAACTAGGAATCTAGCTACATATCTTACTGCAAAGGTACTAAAGAAGCTATAAAGCTTTCAACAACAATAACAATAAAATTCCATACACTATGGTGTCATATGATAAGATAAGTAGATTAGACCACTTTTATTCTGATTAGATGTAAGAGGAAAAATGTAGTAACAATTAGCTAAACCCACACAGTTCTTTGGACAAAAATATGTACATAAATGCTACTGTGGACCACTTTCACATATGGTCTACGGTGCACCACCTTTATTCACTGTTGGATTCATCTAATCCACATGATTATACCCTATATCTTCCACACATTCCTCCCCCAGCTCCTCCATAGCCTTCCTATAATGTCCCATCGATAGCCTCTGGCGATACCGATGCTAGCACCACCGCTTTTTCCTTTCCTTCTCTTTCTTCCCTTTCTTCTTCCTCGTCTCCCTCCTCTCCTTCTCCTTTCCACATGTTGTTCCTCTTATCATTCTTAAGCCTTAAGCCAATCTAAAACATAACATTAAGACATTGAAGCCCCATAACTCAAAATCCAAGCAAAAAAGATGAAGTAGTAGCAGTAAAGTCAAGTCAAGTTCTTGGGCTAGGCCTGTTTTTGGTGATCACGGGTGGCTCCATCAACACAGTGAATGGAATGGATGATTTGGTGACGAAGTGTTCCCAGGCAATTTAGAAGTAATTCCGTGTTTGGAGTTCACAACAAGGAAGGAACTTGGTGACAGAGGCATAGGGTGGGTAGGGGAAGGAGAAAGAGAGGAGGGAGATGAGGAAGGAGAAAGGGAAGAGAGAGGAGGAAGGGGAAGAGCGGTGGGGTTGATGGCTACTAGAGGGATGTTGTCAGAGGGAGTTAGGGGAGGGATCCGGTGTGGAAGATGTGGGGTATAATTGTGTGGATAGATGAATCTAACTATGAATAAAAGTGGTGCACTATAAACTACATGTGAAAGTGGTCTACGGTAGGATTCGTCAAATATGTAAAATGTTCTTTTCTTGTTAACAAAGAAAATTTTTATTAGCTCTTTTAATTTAAAAATATTTATAAGATATTTATATAGGGAAATAAAAATTAAATAATAGTGATTATATATAATTATTAATTTTTTTGCATTATTAAATATAATGTTAACTAATTAATTTTAAATATTTTAATATCTTTTCATCATATAATTATTAAATATAATGTTAACTATTTAATTTTAAATAATAAAACTTTAAAAGTATAGATGTTATCATATAAAAAAATACGTAGGAGTATATGATTTGCACATCGCTTTGACTTCCTAGAAACATGGGAACGTATAATCTCATCAGAAAGAGAAAGTAGGTGATTCAACCATAAGCCGAAGAACAAATGTATCAACCTCATACAATCACAACAATTATTGGAGTAATGTATTTTTATTTCATGTACGTAAATATAATTTTATTTAATTATAATCGTTTAAAATATGATGGATTTTATTTTAGTAAATTAAATATTTTTAAATAAATTCTGTCACCACTTAATAATATGAAAAATATTAGTCATAATAACATGTCATATGTACGTGACCTTTAAATACTTATTGATTTTGTATATTTAGATGCATAATATGTTAACATAAAATTGTGATCATGACTTCATCAAAAAATTATGAGAAACCAAACTAACAAAAGTATAAATAAATCGAAAGGTCAAAATAAAATAAAATCATATTTATTATCAAAAACACGTATAAGTTTTATTGTTTTTTCTTGTAATAAGTATAAAAAATAAAATGAAAAAAAATCTAAAACACACCATACACAGGTGGTTTTGACTTGAACTAGATGGAGTAAAAATAATTTTAACTTAATTAAAATTCTATTTCATTCAACAAAAAAAACTTTAAATATAATAAAGTGATATATATATATATATATATATATATATATGAGATTTGCTGACATACACACACTTATTTTTTAGTTGGAGTACGTTAACAAATTATAACTACAATATATCTTAAAATATATCAATGGTATAGCTTGTTAACGTATTCCAAATAAAAAAAGGTTGGTGTACATTAGCAAATACTTGTAGAATTTGCTAACGTATATATATTTGTTTTTAGTTGAAGTATATTAGCAGGACTATAACTATAAATGTATCTTAAAATACACCAATGGTATAGCTTACTAAAGTACTCTAATTAAAAGATAAATAGGTGTATATTAACAAATTCATATATATATATATATATATATATATATACATGAAAGTTATATTTGAAAATTAAAAATATTTACCATAAAAAATAAAGAGAATCTTAATAAACATTAAAAAATTATTTTCTTTTAATAAAAGAAATAATATAATAAGTGAGTACTATGAGCTGTTGAGTATGACACCATTTGGTTATAAAAAGGACTATGAATACACCCAAAAAAAAAAAAAGGACTACAATGAAAACTATAAGTATCAACATATTTTGAAACAAAATTTTAGAGAAGTGTAATTATGGAGTCGCCATATATCTGGAAGAAACTTTACTTACCTATCGATGTCGGTCTAAGGATTAATTTCATAGTTTGTTTGAGAGAATTTTCCGTCTAAGAGAAAAAAAAAACGTTTTTATGTTACCATCTAGCCGAAGAAAAGAAAAGAAAACACATGTTGAAAATGATTTTCTGAAACGCGTGGCCAAGGGTGAAAATTATGATATAGGTTCATGCACTATAAGTGAGCAAGTTATGAATAACAATAATAAATTATATACGCATTAAAAGGATTTTTGAGTTGCAGCGGAACGATTCCACCCTCTCTCGGCAGCGGCGTGGCCTCTGTCCATACCAACCAAGCAAATGAAGCCAATAATTACCTCTAACAGAGTTCGTGATCAGGGTTGGAAAATTCAAAAGAATAAGAGAATCAAAATCAAAATATGATATTGTCTAAGAGAAAGGATTTTTGAGTTGTAAGAGAAATTCATTATTCATAAGAAATCAAAACATACAAATTAAGAGAAGCAGAGAGGAGGAGGAAGAAGAGAGACATTCTTCGTTCTGTTGTGAGAATTTTTCTTAATCTTCATCTTTTCATCGTTATGTTTTGTTTTCAACATCGCTTAACCACAGTGGAAGCTCATATCTGCCTCACCATCAAACTATGAAACACCACCGTTAATCTCTTACGTGCCATCAAAATGTAATGGAAATTCCGTTTTAACTTATGTATGATGAAAGATTTGCTGCATTTTTTTTTTTTACTGTGATACGTGAAAAAATGTTGTCAACGTGCTGGTATTATTGGAGGGTCTTGTATTGTTGAAGAGCCTACAGACTGTGCACTTATATAGTAGTGAAAACAAAAACAGATTCTATTGGAAAGAGAGAGGGAGAAGAGTGACCTAAATACTGTGATTAACTTGAATTCAGAAAATATGTATTTCCCGCAAACTGCACTCTATTGCTTTCTTCACGTTTTGACTAAACACGATTTATTCTCTCCTTCTTGCAATTTCCGCTCAAATTTCTCTCTCTCGTGTGATGGTGTGGCTAACCGCTAACCTCTGCCTAGTAGTCACACTGCTAGAGTCGACAAGGGCTTGATCTGTGCAACCTTGACAAGGGGGAGCATGAGGAAGGCGCGGTAGAAGATGGAGCCGGCACCAGAGACAAGTATGCCGATGCGAAGGGCGGAGCCGTTGATGAGCGCGACAAGGAAGTTGAGGGCTGCGGATAGTGAAAGTGGGAGGAGGAAAAGGTGTGGGAGAGGCGAATGCCCTGCTTAAAGAAAAATAGAGGGGGAAACAAAAGAGAAACAAAGAAATATCTGGGCCATTAAATTTAAAATTGTCATATCTAATGGTTCAAAACTCTTTCTCATAGCGGGGGATATGTCCAACTCTCCCACCCCAAAATCTGCCGCGCCGCAGTATGGTTACTGTACATTTGGCTAACTTTTTTCTTTAATTTCTTACTTAATTTTTTAATTGCTTACATATAATAAAAATAAATTAATCTAATCAAAAATATATTTTATCATGATTTAATTTTTTAGCATTATTCAAACTTTTGTATATTAAAATTTTATAATTTCCAACATTTTGTGTTCAATTATAATAAAAATAAACTATACTTTTTTCATTGTTTTTAAAATAGAAACCATCATCTGTTTGAAACTAGACCCAACACTTCTTAAAAGAAAATGTGTCATTAAACACCCTTTTATGCCATATAGTACATAATAGATTATATATTTATAATTTTAGTATTAAAAAAAAAAAACTAGCGATCATTATTCATTGACTTAGGAAACGTTTGTTTTGAGGTTTCATATTATATTCTCAGGTATCATATTTTCAGGAATGTTATTCCTAAGTATATTTAAAACGTGTTTGGTTACATTTTAATATTCCTAGGAATATTTTTTAAAATTCAAAATAGTTTAAATACAAATATAAGTTACAAGTGTGTTCAAAAATAACTACCCATATTCTCATGAGAATATCATTTTCCCACCCCTCCTCATGAAAATGAAAAACATGGTAAAAAGGGAAGTTACAACTTTCTTAGAAATCAACAATACCTGGAAATAATTTTTCAAAACATGTAACAAACATGGGTATATTACATTACTATGTATACATTCCTAAAAATCAACTTTTAATCCATGAAACAAACGCACTCTTACTATTCTAATTGAGTTAGTAATTGGCATGATTTTGATAACACTAGTCTATTGGGAACTTTGTTGTGCTCAATGAACTTACAAGGGCATTAAAAGTTTAAAATTGTTTATAAGCATATGAAGAATGAGACAACTTCAATACAAGAAGTAGTAAAAAAAAAAATCAATTATATTCAAATAATTATTTTAAAAATAATGTGATTAATTTTTAAATTATAATTTAAAGATATAATATATCGATTCCTTTTTACGAGCACAAATTCAAAATCAAACTATTCTATTAGATTTGAAATTATATATAATGTGTAAATAGTTATTAACATCTTAACTTAAAATGACTAATCAGGTGATAATAGGGTAGAAGTTAATTTGTAGTTACTTTAATCTGATGAAAAATGTTCATAACATTAAACTCACTTCTATCCACTAAACATGCTTGATTGACCTATTTGGACATCTTGGATTGCTTGAAATAGCATACAGTTTTATTAGAAATATATCTATTGAACTAGAAATATATCATGGCTCTCTAATTGTTATTATTAGAAGACTAACACATTTTTCAATGATATATGTTGCATTGAATCAAATGCGCACGTACTTCGATAATTTTGAAATGGTCACATGAATCACTTGCTCATTATTCCTTCACTTAGTACTCCGACTCGCTTTAATTTGATGAAAAATGTTCATAACATTGTACTTGCTTTAGCCACTAAGCATGCACGATTGACCTATTTGGACATTTTAGATTGCTTGAAATAGCCTATAGTTTTATTAGAAATATGTATATTGCAATAGAAATATATCATAGCTCTGTAATTGTTATTATTAGATGACTTCTACATTTTTAAATTATATATGTTGCATTGAATCAAATTCACATGTACTTCGATAATTTTGAATTGGTTACATCAATTATCATTTTAGTAACATTAAACATAATTATTTTATGGCTGAAATATGTTTTAGGTCCCAGCAATTGTTGTTCTCTCTGGTTTTAGTTTTTGCAAATTTTTTTGTTAGTTTTAGATCCTTGACATTTTCTTAATCTTCTTTTTTAGTCCTTACCGTTAACTTTAGTTAATTTAGTGCTAATATGACTAACAAAATAAAGAATATTAATTAACATAATTAAGGTAATGAAGAATGTTTTAAATTAAGATAATTCAATTATTTTTAGGTGTGTAATTCAATTAAGTAATATATTTATTATTTTATATAAATAAGGTAATTACATATAATTTACTTTTATAATTTATTTTTAATATATTATAAATAGTGACTTTTATTACTTTTAATATTGTTCTTATTTTTCAATTTACTAATTTACTTTTAATATTGTACTTTTTAAAAAATTATAATTTACTTAGACCTTATAATTTATTTTTAATATATTACTTTTGTCTTTGAAGACAAAATCACTGCTTATGATATATTAAAAAAATAAATTGTATTACAATCTATCAAAATTAATGAATTAAATGTAAAAATAACATAAAAATAATATATTAAAATTAAATTATAAGTGTCTAAGTAAATTATAATTTTTTAAAAAAGATTAAAATGTTAAAAATAAATTAGTGAATTGAAAATTAAGAAAATATTAAAAGCAATAAAAAACATCGTTTATAATAAATAAAAATAAATTATATGTAATTACCTTAATTATAAAATTAATTTATCTAAATTTAAAATATTATTCACTACCTTAATTATTTTAATTAATATTTTTTATTTTGTTAGCCATATCAACACTAAATTAATCATAGTTAATGATAAAGACTAAAAAAGAACACTACAAAAATGTCAGGGATCTAAAAATAACAAAAATTTTTGCAAAAATTAAAATCAAATAGAGTAATATTTGCAGGGACTTAAAACATATTTAAGCCTTATGTTATTCATAGAAGATTTTATATGAATCAATATTAATTGTTACATTTGCAAACAAAAATAAACTCAACAACTTAATCTATATATGCACACTTATTCATATCAACTTTTAAATATATAATAGTTATAAACTATATCGATAAATTTATTATATAGCAACTTATTGTTATAGTTAAATACCATTTTGATATATATGCATAAAAACCACTCAATGCGACACGGCTCAATGTGCTAGTTAATGATTAAAACTTGAAACCAATCAAAATTGGTGCACCCCACTTTGGCCTCCAAACCTTCTATTAATTACAAAGTCCACGCACGCAAAGACACAGATACACTAAGACAGAAATATCAATTATAATTAAAAGAAAAAGAAGATACCGGAAAGAATGCATCCCAAACCATTTCTACTTAAATTGTTAAATGAAAATTAGGTGAATTTTTATATATCCCAAACAAGTGTAGCAAATTAGTGGTGTTTATTATTTATTTTGTTCATGTGCTACACGTTGTACATACATTCTCTTTGCTTTTATAGTGAATAAATTGATGGTTGCATGTCTTGTTCCATTTGGGTCTGCTAGAAAGCATCCATGTGATTGAAAGCTGCGATAATGAAGCATGAGTTGGTTACTTAATGCATTATTGAACTGCTCCAATGATGATTAATCTCTTGATTGACTTTGAGTTGGAAAATTGATTCTCTTTCTAGTTTCTGTCAGCATTGTCTCAATTCTCAACTTGGCCACATATAAGACCAATCTTGGCTACCTCTCGCAAAAGAATAATGTGAGCAATACAAAAGCTTCTGAGTGTAATAGTTAGGTTAGAGTGCATTTCTTTCTATATATTGTTTCATGGAGTGTTACATCACCGGAAAGGGCTTATCATCTTGTCTGAATGATACTGCAAATGACAAATTAAATTTGAACTGAGTTTTACATGATAACTAGTAAGTCTGGGGTTAAGAGCATTCACAAAATTTGATATCAGCTTCTGCAAAGTTCCTGAATTATCATGTTCTAGTTGTCTAAAGCTTTCCATCACAACAAAAATGTCTTCATGGCCGATCTTTCCCATTTCCTTCAACTTTTATACAATGAACTCTGCATGACTGCAGAAAAAATGTGCTGAATGTTTCAAACAGATGGTAGAGTTCAATTTGATGAAGCTCAATAGTTCATCATCAGATGGATCTATTATTGGTTGAGTTGTTCCTTCTGCTGGAATCAGGATGTGCTATAAAAAGGCACACAGGAATCCACAGAGGCGACTTTTATCAATTTTTGCAAATTGTGAATTTTTTGTTTCCAGGGATGCTCAGTCCCAAGGTTATCCCAATGTTCAGAACTCTACCTCAACTAAATTCGAGCTTACAGAAATTAAGGCTAAAGATCCAACATGTGGTACTTGAAAAGCTTAATGAGATGAAAATGTATAACAGTAACACATGATAAAATGCCTTGTGGTGAACCTGTCAAATATGATGAACCTGCTAATTTAGGTAGGTTAGAAAATATAAAAACTAAGAAATAAACTGGACAAGACATGCTAGAATCAGTTAATTTGATGGGTCTTATTGATATGAACTTACCGTGTATCTCTGCACAAATGTTTGAGAGAAAAAGAATGAATCACAGTCAATCAGATTACCAACTGCAGCAATAGAGAAAACGAATGAATAGCAAGGTTGCCGGTAAGTAGCAGAGAGCCCCTCTTTCTAACTCTACCTCTCACATGACTAACTGTGATATATGCTATATCAATTATTTTGCCAAACTTTCAATAATTAGTGTTTGAAATCAATTAATTTAACTGTGTTGAATATGTGGAAATAGATCATGGATTTCGATTTGAAGACTATATATTTTTTACAAGGTTACTGTTGCTTGTGAGCATTTATGCTGCTAAATACATGTAACAATGAATGCTATGTAACAGAGTTGAAATAAGATTAAACAAACACTAAGTGAAACTAACTTAGGTTTTGGTGCTGAGAAATGATGGCAAAGCTTCCATGTGATTTTATAATACTGATTTCAAACCAATATAATTAAGTAAACCAGGAACACTTGACATCACCTTCCATGAAATAGATTTGCAGGTTTTGCTATCGAACTGGAAACCATAAAAGCTGTTCCATTGTTCTAACAGAATTTTAACATAAGCTCAAAACCTTCTGCCCATTTGGAAAACCATGGAATAATTACAGCACATACACAAGAAAAGAAATAGGGTTAGAGAATGGGAAATGGAGCATTAGAGGAAATTTCCAAGTCCAAGTAGTCATACCGCGGGTCCAATGTTGTTTTAGCACTCAAAAACAACTAGCCATACTGCTGAATTTGTGATGATTGAGTAGTGGTACTCCAAAGTTGTTAAAGAAATCATAATTAACTATATCAACTGTTAGATCTGTCATGCAGAGGTGGAAGAAGGATTACCAAAGGACGGCATGAGATCATATCAAAACACGCAAATGTATACTTGATACAGAGATCAAAATAAGGGATAAAAAATCAAGGAAAAGACATCATCTGATCAGACGGGAGACACACTGAAAACATACAATATTAGGTTAATGTATTAACACTTAGTTAAAGTAAGCGTCCCTTCATATTAGGTTAATGCATTCAGAATCAGAAACACAAAATAAGTACCGGGAAGCAAAAGAAGGAACTTCAACGCCATCATGGAAACTGGTGAATACAAAATTGACCAAGTCCCTTCAGTGTATTTTTGCTTCAATCATTATGTGAATAGGCCTTGAAGACAAATTTCTGGTAGCACCACAAAAATTCCTTTTTCTTTTGTTCTTCGGCACAAAGATATCGATAACATGTCATTTTATTGTCCTCACCACTTCCCATTTGTGTTAAAACAATCCACATGTCTAAGTCAGTATAATAGCAAGGTCTACTCTGCTCAAGGCCTTTCAAATGAAAATCTTGCCTTTGTTCCTTTGCTTGTTGTAACACCTTTCATTACATAAATAAGTCATGAATAAAATATTACTAAAGATTAAATTTCAAAAGCTAAAAAGGGTTGAAACAATACTTCAATTATATTAAAATAACCAATGTAATCTATCTTTACATAAATCGTATCATTATACACAAAAACTCAGGCAACTACTAACAATTCTAAACAAAAAAATAAAAAATAAAAATAAAATTCTTTCAAATAATTTCTAACCAATCTAAATACATACTAAACAAAAGAGATAATAAATCTTCAAGCCTCCTCTATCACAAAAACTTTGTCCTCGTTCTCTGAAAAACAACACTTTAATGAGAAAAAATCTCAGTGAATAGAAACAAGCTCAAAAAGGAGTTCGCAAATAATGTTTGTTTTCAGCCGACACGGTAACTGGAAAAACCAACCACGGTACCCACAAAATAAGTTTATAAAAAGTCATCTTTTTAAAATCAAGTATAAGATATTCAATTCACATATATAATAAAAAGAAATCAATAATCCTTATAACCAAACATTTATATCTCAAGTATTTGACTTTATACACTACTCAGTGACTTCTAAAATCACCCTACTTGACTCCTCGGTTCCCTGAATCAATATGAATCCCAAATTCACTTTCCTTTTTTCACCCCCTGTCGCCACACGGGGGCAACATGGGAGTGAAAAAAGGAGCTCCTTTCAACTTATTCCAACCTAGGATAATAAGCTCATGAGTTTAGTCTTACTTCACCGTCGAGAAATGAAAGAAGACTTCCATCTCCAAATTTGACTCAGACATAACTCGCTTCTTTTTGGGTGTGAAGCAGTGTCAAACTAAACTACCCAACAAGCATTAGATCTCCCTGAAAAGGAGGTGATCTAGCCGCACCTTCCAGTACGGCTACCTTGTTACGACTTCACTCCAGTCACTAGCCCTATCTTTTTGGTTCCTAAAACCAGTGTGAGTCCCAGATTCACCAAGGTATATGAGCTCATATCCACGCAATGGCGTCCCACTGTCTTTCCCATCCCAAATGAAGGTATATCATATCTCATCCCAAATGTAGATATGTTTAATAAATAGATATCCTATCCCAGATGGTGATATCCCCCATTTCATTCCCAGAATAAGATGTATACCGTCATTCTTTCCTACAAAGTAATGACTAACTCTCACTAGAACAAAATTATGTCATCCCTATGACTATCAAATTGAATTCTCATATCTTATCCTAGATGTAGATATGTTCAATAAATAGATATCTCTCGGATGGCAATATCCTTCATCAACTTATAGTTAGGTTTTTCTAAGAATCCCAATTCTTGTCAAAAGAATTTCCAAAAATCACATTTCTAAAAATTATTGTTTCAAATATATAATCAGGTTGCTCCAAAATAATCCCCAATCTCTTATGAAAACTCTAATGGAATCATATTCCTTAGAAATCATTAAATTAACACAACAATTATGTTACACAAAAATTCCTAATTTTCTTATTAAGAACCCCTAAAAATCACATCCCAAAAATTGATACCATGGAAGTTTAGAAGAGAGGTTATTTCTACTCACCTTGAATGAATGCTAAGTAATGGTCTCCTCAATACTGTGGTATCTCCTGAATTTCTCTAACGACCTCCCTTTCTGTCTTTTTCTTTTCTAAGCGTGACCTAAGTTTTCTAATTGTGGGGGCAAATTCCCTTTATCTATTTTTTTTTAAATAATTGTTGACATAGTATACCCTCACCTGATTGCTTCTCGTAAAAGTCATATGTTACCTGAGAAACTTGTCCCAAATTTTCTTTTAAAGTCATTTTTTACTACACTTGATTATTATATCCACCCACTTAAATATATAAAAATTAAAAAATTCTTTTGTCAATATATATATATATACACGTACAACAAAAGTCTCATATTTTTAACATATTTATATTACATGGGTACATGTATATTATGTCTTATATACATAATCTAAATTAGAATTATTTAAATAACAAATTGTCGTTTACGTATATTATAAATGTAAAAATAATAATAAACTATAAATTTTTTATTTAATAAATATTTCATACTACATATATATATATATATGTACATATATATATATATATAACATTATACTATCTTTGTGCTAAAATATAATATAATATAATATTAACCATTTTTACTATTTAAGGAGGAAACAAAACTAAGTTTATCACACTTTGTTTAACTTATTTGAACTAGTTTAGGGTCATCTAATCACTCTTAAACTTGTAAATTATTATCTTAATTTTTCAGAGTCTAAACATTCCTAGTTTTAGATTTTGGATGTTACACTTGTAGCTTGGATAATTTCTGATGATATACTGCCAGTTAGTGGCTTAAAATAAATGGCAGATGGAGGGGTCATTCTATACGCTCAGATGCGGAAATTGATTATGCAACAACTTGAACGTGTTTTCCAGTGAGGGTTTGGCATCAATAGCATCCTTTCTCCATTTTGCGGAAATTCATCAACAGTTGAGTGAACAACAACTAAATATAAATGTTAAGTTCCAAGTTGGAGTCAAATTAAAATTGGTCAAAGAGAGTTAACACAAGGATTAACTTGGAGTGAGATTCTTAAATTTAGAAATCAAATAATGTGTCATGAAAAATTAAAAAAAAAATTTGCGGGTAAGGATTAATATTAGAAATGAAATAGCTAGTTTACCTTTTTTAGAAAAATAATAACTATAACAAAGACCATAAGCATTTCTTCTCACCTTATTTAAACAAAGTGGAATTTACTTTAACAATATTGCAGCTTGTCTAGAGGGGATTGGACTGCCTATCCCAAAAGTCATGGTGAATGTGAAAGCTACTGCTGCTTCTACTGTGCCTCTTTGTTTGGTTTGATTGTAGCAAATCTTGCTTCCATATTCAACAATTCCTCCAATTCTTCACTATGATGGAAGTGTAGCCGAAATGCAGCTGCTACTTGTTTTCTTCAATTGCCGAAAACTTGCGCTTCCGAAGGGACAAATTTCCGCTATGCATCATTGTTAAGTTTGATAGTTCTAGATCCTGTTCATATACCCAACGATACCCATATTTCTTCACTCCAACACCAAAACCTTGCATGTCTCTTATTTTAAAAACCAAATTCAAGGCACCAAGATTATGTTTGCCCCAGCGATTACAATGTTTGAATTGTTGTCGAGTGAAATAGAATAGCCACATGTGATCTGATTGGTTTGTAACTAGATCTCTATCAAGAAGCACATCAATATAAACAGGGGATTTTGTTTTTGAAGGACCCATTGCTGAAACTGTTCCCCTTTTATGATCTGCCACAAATATTGCACAACACGCAATGCCAATCCAATTATTGTCATGCATATTGGGAGATGCGTCTATGCTTATGAAATTGCCCAAGTCCACATGCTGATTACTGAACCACCCCGGTATTTCACTTCCAGGGATAATACTCTCAATGTTTGGACTGAATTTAGAGGATCGAAGACATTTGTATTGGTGGTTCGCCTGGGACTACAACAGAGCTATATGTTAGTTCCTGGTTCATACATAAAAATAGATAAAGAGATGGGAAGAGGAAGGAAGGTGTATGCACACCTGAATAATTTGTATCATCCATGAAATAGTCATGTTACTGCAGTGTTCCCTCTCAACTAATTCTGGACAGTTAAAAATATTTAATCCTGCATTTCTTTCACCAACTGTAATATAAAATGTATGGATTGAAGGACTTGGCCAGGGCGGCCTGTAAATTCTTGATGGCAAGTCGGTTTGTGAAGGGAGCTCAGGCAAATATTTCAACTGCTTGCAACGCTGTAAGTTTAAATAATACAGTTTGGAAAGCTCCTTGAGGTTGGGTAGTGTAGCAAAATTGTTTCCCATTAAATTTAGCCTTTCTAAGCAACTTAAATTTCCAATAGCATCAGGGATTTGAACTAAATTGCAGAAACTTAGATTGAGTACGTGCATACAAGGGAAAGTAGGTGGGGAAGGCAACAAACAACTAACTGAATCTTTATGTGCTCTGGAATACAACAAATGTAAAGGCCACGTAAGCAACCTTTTGAAGAATGAGGATGTTGATTGGGAATGATTAGGAGCTTCACCTATACAAAGCTTCTTCAAATGCTCTGCATCCCATGCTTCATCTAATAACTGGTAATTATACAGTTTTGAACAGCCGGAGAGACTCAGATATTCAAGAGAATTGAACCCCAATATGTTTTTAGGTAAGCTTACTAGATTTTTGCAGTTTTTCAAATTCAAAACCGCAAGCTTTCTTAGAACACCAATGGATGGATCAATTTTCCTGAGTTGTATACACCCTTCGAGATTTAGAATTTCAAGATTTAGAGACTCTCCAAAATGTGGTAATGTTGTAAGACTTTTGCAGTCTTTCAAATTCATAAAAATAAGCTTTCTTAAAAGACCAATGGATGGATGGATCTGCCTGAGTTGTATACATCCTTCGAGATCTAGCGTTTTAAGATTTATGGCCTCCCCAAAATCTGGCATCTGGATTAGATGTTTGGAGTGAGAGAGATTCAACCATCTCAAATTGCGTAGAGGCTACAGTAAAGGACCAATAGTAGGACACAGTTAATAATGACACTTGGGCTTTCTTTTGTTTCTTTAATTAATCAGAAAAAAAGGATATAGTAGAAGAGAGTTTGTCTTTTAATTTGTTCATTTAAAGAAAATCAACATAGAAAATGAATAATAATTTACACTACCTTTGGGTTTTCCCATAGTTGTTTGATGTTGCTGTCCTTCAGGGACAATTCAACAAGATTGTCTGGCTGAAAGCTTGGTGGCAAACACTCGAAAGGATAATTTCTCCAAGTAAGATATCCTAATTTATTCGAAAGAAAATTGAGACTTCCTGAAAAATTCACACCCCCAAGTATGAGCAACTTAAGGTTTCTCATTTTTGATAGAGCATCAGCTCTCATTGTTGTTTCATCAAAACCCCATGGATTACGTTGAACAATTATGGCTTCAAGATTTTGTGCTACCTACAACGTTGCAAACAGGAAAGAAAATGTTAGATCTTTTGAAGTATATACATATTCTAGAAAAATGGCAACCTAAGATTTATACACTCAGAAAACTATTTTACCATATTGTCTGACATAACTTTGATGAGATCTTGATAATCCCACAATCTACTCCACTTTCTTGGATCTTTAGGTGATATTTCTCGAACAATATACCGGCCCAAATCTCTCAATAAGCCATACATATAAATCTGCCCCCCCTTGATGGTTATGAGTGATGTATCAACGAGAACTTGTAAGCCATATTTAGAATGAATTCCACGAAAATCTAGAATTTCCTTCACATATTGCTCTGTGCACCGGTCGAAGAAGCAAGCAATATCTAGAAATATTTCCTTTTCTGTGTCATCTAGATCATCAAAACTTATTCGCAGCACATCCATAATATTTTTACTTTTACTTTCTCTTAGCCTGGCCAATGCACTTCTCCATTGTGAGACATTTCGGCCAAACAAAGAGGAGCCCAATATTTCAATTGCTAAGGGATGGCCTTGAGCATATCTTAGTACATCACGCGTTAGCTTTTTGTAAACACTCATACTACAATTACTCTTGAAAGCATTTATGCAAAACAACTGGACAGCATCTTTGTGATTCAATGGCTGGACTTGGTAAACATTGTCGACTCCATGTGTCCATAATATATGTTCATTCCTAGAAATTATAATGATTCTGCTCCCTCCACATAGGCATCCACGTAACAGAGTGTCTCTATTCCCTGTAAACATCTTTAGCTGTTCAACTTGATCAACATTATCAAGAACTATAAGTGCCTTTGCATTGCGTAGCCTAGTCCATACCAAACATGTTCCCTCGGAAACATTGCAAATCTCTAGATTTTTCTCATTTAGAGTCTGAGAAAGTAACTGTTTTTGTACACCTAATGTACTAGAATCTCGATAAATTTTGCTTACATCATCAATGAAACAACGAAAATCATATTGATGAGAGATGCTTTCATATAAAGCACGGCCAAGAGTTGACTTTCCTATTCTACACATCCCACTAATACCAACAACTCGAACATCATTAATCGAGCCCAAACATAAAAGCTTTGCTAATTCTTGAAGCCGAGGTTCCATCCCAACTAGATGATCATTTGGAAGACTTGAAAATTTGGGACCCAATACATTTATTACGTTTTGAACAATTTGTTCAATCTCTGCATATTGTGGCCTGAAAATTTAAAGAAAATGAAGAAAGCCAAATCATCACCCAAGAGAACCAAAACAGAATGTACATGTATAAGACAGAGTACTTTTTCACTTTTAAAATACTATGTACATGTATAAATTTGGACTCAATTTGCTTGTTACCCCCTTGACCTCTCTTAACTCCAGTTTAGAAAGGGATAGTAAATTTGAAAGAACCACATTACTAAGAACTGATGAAATATATGCACATGGATATGACTCAATGCATATATACCTAAATAATTAAGGTCTGCCATGAAATGAGAGGATTGCATACTTATTTCGGATATCCCAACCAGAGAGATTGGCCACATGTGTGAGAGCTTCTCTCCATTTCTGTACTTCCTCCATCTTCTCTTTATCTTCTCTGAATCTTTCTTCGTGTTTGGCAAACGCTTTCTCATAACATCCACTCTGTTTTCGCACCTCTGATGGATCAACATCATAAAAAATAGGCAGAACTTGTCTTAGGGATGTTTCAATGCAAGTGCAGATGTGTGCTAGTTCACGCAAGCACCAAGTTGAGGAAGCATAGTTCTTTGAGAAGACGACAACAAAAATGCGAGACCCTTTAATGGCTTGTAGCAGCTCGGGTGCCATGGATTTGCCTTTCTTGAGATCTTCATCATCTTTGAAGGCATCAATGCCTTTTCTACGAAGGGCTTGAAAAAGAAAATCAGTGAAGTTGTATCGTGTGTCTTCACCGCAGAAGCTCACAAAGACGTCATATGTTCCTATATCGTGAGATGAAGAAGGACTGCATTGGACGATGGTGTTAGAAGCCATTGCCATCGGCAAAAGCAAGGACCAGTGTTTCTGGATACAAATAAAGCGTGGGTGGTGAAGAAATATAAGGTTTGGAAACTGACAACTGTAGATGAAGATGATTGATTATTCCAAAATCTCTCGTGCCTCAGGGAAACGCTTCTTGTATTTAAAAGTAAAAGCTAATATGGTCGCACTTTCTTGACACTTTCCACTTTACCATTGGACGAAATTAAGGTGCCACTGTTGTTACTTGAGGAACGCTGTTTGGTAGGAAGGATATATGCACGAAAGCAGAGGAAATTAGGCGGGTAGGTCTTTTATTGATTCTTTTAAAAAGGTAATTTTGAAATTGAACAGAAATCAAGTATGCGTCTTCGTACACTTGTTACTATTCCCTGACGTCCAAGTTGGGTTCAATTTTCCACTAAATTATAAAGGGCTGATTGATCAATTTGAAATTTTTTACAAACATTTTATTAAAATAATTTTTTTTTAAAATAAATTATTGATATAAAGTTGTTGTGATCATTGGTCAATTAAAATTATTAGTCTGACTAGTAAGAAACAATGCTATGTTAGTATTTTTAAAAAAAATTTAATGTGCCACAATAAACTCGTTAATCAAATTAGTAAAATATTAAACAATTGGTCAGAGTAGCGAGTATATATGGCATTTCACATGAACATTCAATTAGGTTAAAAAATTACACATATTCCATTAAAGTATACGTCGTAGATTAAAACAAATAGAGGAAAATGGATTCCATGTAGGCAGAAATTACCTCATAAGAGACTTTCTCATAACGTCCATTCTGTTTTCGCACCTCTGATAGATCAACTTCATAAAAAATGGACAGAATTTGTCTTGCAGATGTTTCAGTGCAGTTGCAGATTTCTGCAAGATCACGCAAGCTGTCATTATTGTATGGGCACAGTCACATTGATATAAGTGGGACACAGAATTAAAACCCACAAGAAGCAGCAGCGGAAAGGAATAGTCAACAGTAAAATTTTACAACTTGTTTTAATTTTGCCGACACATGAACATCAACCCTAAATTTATTGTTGTAGGGGCACAGTCAAATGAGCATCAATTAAATTTTATGTTTAGTTGTACAGAAATGCCAATGGAGAGGAAGAGGATGGAAATCAACTCGATCATATCACGTATTTGTTTCAATGCTGATATTTTTAACCCAAGAATCAGATCATACATGCCTTGGTCTTGAACCAAACCCATGCATGAATTTCCTCTGTCTCTCTATCTTGTTTGTCCATATCCATATGCATTCCTGCCAGTAAGATGTCTAACACAGCCACGTCCTCCAATTAGAAGAAATCTGTTGCAAACTTGTACCCATTGGGAGCATAATTCCAATTCCAATTTCACTTTTTCTTTTTCGAAACTTTCAAGTTGGATAACAAATGAGGAATTCCAAATGTAAGATAATTTAGCTTCTTCAAAGTAGTGGGCAATATATTATCAACTTCATTTGTTTTTTTTTTTTATCATTTGATTATTTTTTTCATTTATCAAGTATATTCTTAAGTTTTTTTTAAGTTTTTTAATTCAGTACTTAATTGATATATTTTATGTTCAAAAATAATTAAAGTTAGAAGAGAAAAAAAATGAATGAATATTTGAACATAAAAATTATGTCATGATGATTTTTTACAATATATAAAATTACAATTGATATATATCTCTCTTTACAATTTTTATGATTATATATGTACACATACAAGTTTTTCGTGTGTCTCTAATGTAATATGGTGGCACTTTCTTGGCAGCTTCTACGAAGCTTCTCCTACTTTCTTGGCCACTATTCAATAATGTCCAAGTTGGGTTCACTTTTCCACTTTGTGATATAAAGCTAATATGAACACACTTTGTTTTTCCACTGCCTTTTTTTTTTTTTTCTACCTGAATAGAATAAGTTAATCCTAACGTGTCATATGGTTTGGGCGTTAAGGACGTGACCCTTCATAAGTGAATTATTATTATTATTCTTATTTGATTAACAGAGCATTTTTCAAATCTCCAGCATTGGCACTTGGGAGAAAATCAAGGCATCGCGGTGAAGGCAAACGGCCAAGAACATCATTGATAACTTAAAGCAACCCCACGCCAATACTACTGGAATAAATTAGATTATAATTATTTTCTTTCGTGTCAGTGTCAATAATTGGTTACTTCAAATTATTTCTATTTTTATACCCCTGAGAATTAGAAATCTGTTAATGGCTTGTTACAGCTTCTTATTCATATTTACTAGATTTTAGAACCATCCGTTGCACGGGTTTGTTGAAGTTGAGTGACTAATCTCATAGGAATATACTATCAATATTGTGATTGCAAAAAAGAATAATAAGTCAAATTTAAGTTTGAGTTTGATAGCACATGTAAATAAAATAAATATTTATTAAAAATATTCAGATATATATTTGGTGTAATTACATTGTGGAAGATTATTATATATTTCATTGTACACTATATTTTTAGTGTAATATGAATAATTCTCATCCTACTCAATAATAAGAATTTTCAATCCCTTTGGTGAAGTTACTCTTGATAATGCAACATATAATTGCCCATGACTAAAGACAGGTTTTGGCAAATATAATCCCATGTAATTCAATGATTGACCTTGGCTTTTATTTATTGTTATTGCATAACATACCTTTATTGGGAATTGCTTCCTACGCAAGACAAAAGGTCACTTTGGGTCAGTAGTTGTGAGAACTATTCGTGAAATAAGTATTTTGGCACCAACGTTACTTCTTGTTATTATTTTTGCCTCTATTATCCAATGTCCTAAATCTTATGGTTCGTAATACTTATAAAGGTGTTTTTTGCAATAAAATATTAATGAAAATTAATTAAATATGTTTAATGTTATAAACATGAATAAAATATAGTTTATAGTATTAAATATAAATAGGATAATATTTTCTTAAATATAAACGTAGGATAATGAAAGGTCCTATAATTCTAATTAAATTTTTCTTGAATACGAACATAGGATAATGTGGTTTGTATAATAATTAAAAAAAATGGTTTAAATATTATTAAATATTTAATATAAATAGGAACCATATTATGTACATAAATAGGATAATTAAATAGGACCTCGTGCGTTGCCTAGTTGAAAAATTCAGTAATTCTGATAATATACATAGGATAATTGAATAAATATATATTTTAATGTCGTCATAGAAAAAAAAATAGACCATATTCTGATTATTAAATATAAATAAGATAATTAAGAATCCCTTTCACTTTTAGATAATGTAAGGTTCGTTTCAGTTTTTAATATTATTAAATATAAATAGGTTAGTTAAATCTAATTAAGTCCAATCAACAGATGTGAATGAATCTAATTTGAAAATATAAATTATTAAATAAATCATAATTGTCAAAATTGAATAATAGATATAATTAATTATCTATATAAATAGGATAATTAAATAGAACCTCATGCGTTGCCTAATTGAAAGGTTCATTAATTCTAATAATATAAATAGGATAATTGAAAAAATATATATTTTAGTCTCGTCATAGGAGAAAAAAAACAGACCATATTCTTATTATTAAATATAAATAGGATAATTAAATACCCATTTCACTTTTAGATAATGAAATGTTTGTTTCAATTTTTAATATGATTAATGCGAGAAATTTAATTCATCATTAAATATAAATAGGTTAGTTAAATCTGATTAACTCAGATCAACGGTTATGGATGAATCTGATTTCAAAATATATATTATTAACTTAATTATAATTATAAAACTATATAATAAACATCGTTAATGCGATTAAATTAATTCGTTAATAAATACAATTAGGTACATTAATTTTGCTTAGGTTTGATCAAAGGTTATCTAAAGTTCAGGACTTCATCCTACAGCTATAGAAACTTCAACTCTCCTTTACTTTGTTCTTGTTAATCAATGAAGAATTTTATGAATGCTTTTAACGGTTATGGTTTATTTTGAACAATTGTATGTGTTCATATAGCAAAAGTGTGTATTCAGATATTCTATCTTATATAACTAAATAAATTATTGTATTGAATTTACTTCACTATATTATTTGTTTTTGACTAAGTTAATGATATTATCTTCGTATGGTATATTATTATTATTATTATTATTATTATTATTATTATTATTCTCATAATAACAATGATAAAAATATTTAAATATAATTCTTTGATATTCAAAACCATTAATTATCATAATAACAATGAGTAAAAGTTTATATAAATTTTTTTTTCTTTATTCATCTTGAACTTCCAAAAACTCTTCTTGCTCTTTAACTTTCAAAATCTCCTTTTGTTCCTTAACTTCCAAAATGTCCTTTTGCTTTTGAACTTCCAAAAACTCCTTTTACTCTTTATTAGGTGATTCTTCTTCATCCAATTGCAACCTCAAAAAAATTAGTAAAAAAGATGAAGGTTACATTTCATATGCATTAAAATATAGTGTATAATTAATTTTCAAAGTGCATTAAAATTTACAATATGTATTGTACCTTAATCTCCTTCTCTTTTTTTGGTAAATTTGTTGCTTCGTTAATTGGGGACCCACTCAAAGAAGCACTTAAATTCCCTAAGTTTTCTTCTTTTTCAACTTGAAATTTATTTAATTATATAACAAAATATATATTATGAACTTAAATATTTCAAAGTAATATAAATTGAACATTATTGTAGTTACCACCTTAACCATTGACTTTTCCTTCAACGATTTTCAAAATAAGTTCTCATTTTAACTTGAAAAATATGTGTAGAGCCTATAATTTTTAAAAGTTGTGGAGTTAGATTGGAATCATCTTGATTTTCCTATATAAATAAAAAAAAATGGATTAGTACTAATAATGCTATTTTTGGGTTATAAACAAATTTGTACCAACATTATCAAAACAAATTAAACACAATACTTACATTTTCAAAGAATGAGGTAAGTTCACTTAGTTTTGTAACATTCCTTTAATTTTACATATAATTCATATTAATTTAATTATTAATTTAAGTTGATGAAAATGTGGGTAATTTTTTTTTTAATAATAGAAAATTTCTAAATTTGACAGAATTTGAAAATAGAAGTGAAATGGTAAAAACTACTTATGTATATATGTATATATATCAAATGGCACATCATGGTTTGAGTAATACATAACAGTCAAAAAACAAAAGTACGTCGAAAGACATATACTACCTAGCCCAATATATACATCAAAAAGATCCTATACAGAACAGTATTTATCTACCCTATCCCTCATAAAAAAGAAAATACTATATGTCTTCAGGTCTCCCCCCCCCCTCCATTGAGATGTTCTCTATCTCGTAGTCACGATCACGGAGCGTTAATGTTGTCTTCAATAATCACGATCAATCATGCACAGAAGAAAATAATGGAATGAGGTGTTTTGTTCTAAAATCACTTTTACATGTACGATAGGAAATCTACCATAAAACAAAGATAAAACACATTTGACTACACAAGGGATCCTAAGGTTCATTCTAAGTTGTATCCGACCACCCTTGACTAGGTATGGATCCATACTTCCCATTAGTGGGTAATAGTTCTCAACAGAACCTAGGAAGTGACTAGGAGCACATATACCTCTCTCAACACCATCACATGGTACAGTCCTCATCATCATTGAGGAACAAAATAACAATTTAGGATATTTATTTATAGAGGTATACTCTCAAACCAATCCTAGAATGCTGAGCAGTTGTCGGGGTTATTGAGTTAGGTTAGGCGAATATCCCGATTCAAGGGCGCTACCCTGGCCATTGGGACCTTCACCACTCGATGCCTACCCCCAAGACCTCCACAAGTGGGTCCCTGCCTTTCATTCCTCAGCGTACCAAACTGTGGCTTCCCTAGTAGGGTGCCATGCCACTACATGTCACTTGCTTTACATTACTCACTAAACTATCAATTCCTAACTTCTCAAGCAGAGGTTTCCCTGGTCTCATTGAATTTGAGCACCAGTACAATTAACATTTCTGCCTTATTTTGCAGAAATTGCACAATACCAGAATTTTAACAGAATAACGACATAGCAATTATAGTATAATTACTAAAATTTTGGCAGAATAATAACTAAATAAATATATTTTAATTTTCTAAAATTGAGTAGAGTAACAGCTTACCAAATGCATTTTAATTTTCTAAAATTGAACAGAGAAACAGCTTAGTAAGTATAATTTAATAATTTAAATTTGAGCAGAGTAACAATTTAGTAATTATGATTTAATAATCTAAATTTGGGCAGAGTAACAACTTAGCAAAAATTAAAGTTTAACATTAAACAATAATAATAATAATAATAAAACTTAAGCCTAAACGGGTTTAGGGGAAAACCTTCCTACCAACATGCAAAGTAACAATAATTTAGAACCAACCCCACTCCCCCCATTACCTCTAAGATAATTGATGGAGAGGATGAAATTGTTGATGCAGAGCTCCTAAAAAGAGAACTTTATTAGTTGTTGGAAAACTAGTAAAATTTTAACATAAAAACAAAATAAAAGAAAATTTTTTCTAGAGAGAGAAGCTCTCTAAGAATTTGGTAATTTGAGAGAGAGAGAGGTGCTGAAAATGGTCCAAGACCATGGGTATTTATAGAGGGGAAGAAGGGGGTTAGGTGTCCCTTGGATGATGTAAGCAATGATGCAATAAAACTTGTTTTTAATTTCATTTTAATTAATTTTAGGGACACATACCCCAAATAGGTGGTGAATCACCTATTTTAGGGTTGGGGACGTGCTCCACCAGCTGTCCCAAGCCTCCATGTGTCAAATTTTATTTGTAGGTGAATTAACCAGTATCGATAAAAAGGCTTAAACTTGAAAAATTAGCTTTTAATATTAAAATAATGCATTTTAATGAAAAACTGGACAAATACATTATTTTTCATCAAAAATAAATTTCTAATAATAAATTTTAATTTTATTAATTTATTTCAAATTATATGTATTTATTTTGTATTTTAAGCTAGAAATCATAGAAATCCATTTTAATTCAATAAATACCAAAATTTTTATCAAAATTATAAAATTAAATATTTTACCCATAATTAAACTAAAATTACCATTTTCACCCTTTTTGAATGTTAAACCAATACTGGCTGGCTTATTAGACATATAGGGGCTTTTTGGTCATTTTACACAGAAATTCCAGAAAATTCCCAAAAAATTCCAAAAATTATATTTTAATATATATGATATAATTCCAAGCTCCAATTGAAATTTTAATGACAATTGAATCTTTTCCTCATCTCAGTTCTTAATGTTGAGAAATAGGGACAAAATTGTCATTTTCTAATTTCTCCGGGCTCCGGCTCGAAAAAATTATTAAAAATCATGATTAAATAGCTCTTGAAATTTTGAGCAAAATGGTGGGAGTCAAAATTTCAAAATTCCTTTCCGATTTTTCAAAATTGTATTGTCAAATATTATAAAAAACAGTAGAAGAATTGAAATAGGATTATTATATTTTTCACCACTTTTCTCTCAAAATAAAGTTTTTATAATGAGAGATACTTAATATAAAATTTTCAAAATATTTTGAAGTCAAAAAGTCTCCGGTTGGTTTCCACAGTTAACCAGGGGTATTTTTGTCATTTTACAAAAATTATCTCAATAAATTCTAGAAAAATTTCTAAAATTATTATTAATTGTTCTGAATACATTGATGACTTAAAAATAATTTTTAAACATACAAAATAATTTAATATATAAAAATAGGGGTGTTACATTTAGAGTATCCCACATTCGTGAAACTTGCACCATTACAATGCTTTCATCAGTTGTAGAAATAGATTATTAAGCAAACTATATCTGTCAAAACGATAAATATTTGTAAATTTTGTATAGAATTTAATTTTTAATAATATATATAATTTACTTACTTCTTCACAAAATTGGTGGAAGTAGCCATTGTTTGTTGAACATCATTGAAAGAAGCCATTATTTGCTGACAGAGGAGGTTGCTAACAAAATGTGTGAATAGTATTAAAAAGGTGTAAGAAGGTAAATCTTACGGTTTGTGATACTTATAAAGGTGTTTTTTGTAATAAAATATTAATGAAAATTGATTAAATATGTTTAATGTTACAAACATGAATAAAATATAGTTTATAGTATTAAATATAAATAGGATAATATTTTCTTAAATATGAACGTAGGATAATGAAAGGTCCTATAATTCTAATTAATTTTTTTTTAAATACGAACGTAGGATAATGTGTTTTGTATAATGATTAAAAAAGTTGGTTTAAATATTATTAAATATTTAATATAAATAGGAACCATATTACGTATATAAATAGGATAATTAAATAGGACCTTGTGCATTGCCTAATTGAAAGCTTCATATAAGTTTGATAATATAAATAGGATAATTGAATAAATACATACTTTAATCTCATCATAGAAAAAAAATAGACCATATTCTTATTATTAAATATAAATAGGATAATTAAGAATCCGTTTCACTTATAGATAATGTAAGATTCGTTTTTAGTTTTTAATATTATTAAATACAAATAGGTTAGTTAAATTTGATTAAGTTCGATCAATGGATATGAATGAATATGATTTGAAAATATATTATTAAATAAATTATAATTGTCAAAATTGAATAATAGATATAATTAATTATCTATATAACTAGGATAATTAAATAGGACCTCGTGCGATGTCTAATTCAAAGGTTCATTAAGTCTGATAATATAATTAGGATAATTGAAAAAATATATATTTTAATCTCGTCAAAGGAAAAAAATTAAACCATATTCTTATTATTAAATATAAGTAGGGTAATTAGATACCCATTTCACTTTTAGATAATGAAAGGCTTGTTTCAGTTTTTAATATGATTAATTCGAGCAATTTAATTCGTCATTAAATATAAATAGGTCGGTTAGATCTGATTAACTCAGATCGATGGCTATGGATGAATCTGATTTCAAAATATATATTATTAACTTAATTATAATTATAAATCTGTATAATAAATATCATTAATGCTATCAATTTAATTCGTTAATAAATACAATTAGGTACAGTAATTATGATTAGGTTCGATCAACGGCTATCTAAAGTTCAAGGCTTCATCCTACGACTATAGAACTTTCAAGTCTCCTTTACACACACACAATTAGTTACATTATACGGGTTTAAATCATATTTATAGTGTCCTTTTTACATTTTTTATCTAATTAAAGAAGTGGAAAAAGAATTCAATCTTATTTTTTCTTTTACCTCTTTCTTTTTTTAAAATCTAAATAACTTAAATCTACATATTTATTTCTTTTCTCTTACCATTTTTCACTTTATTTCTTTTTTCCCTATTTCTTTATGCATCCAAACATTAATGAGTTGGGACCAAATAGCATAGAATCTACTTAATTTGTTTAGGTGTAATTAGCAATAATATAATACTAATGTTTATTAATGCTTCAAATTAGCATATAATATTCATATTAAATTAATAATGATTCCAGAATTCTATCAATAATATTAATAATAAACTAATTAGATATTTCATTTTTAATTATGAATGTGTGATTGTGATTAAATGCTACAAGTACCTGTTGGGTTCTAAATATAGGTTGAAATTGCTATTATCAATATAGTGCTGGTTTTGTTTTTTTATAAGTGGGATTTTTTTTTTTTTTATAGTTTTAGTTATAGAATGTCATCTTTCATTTAGTTTTTCGTATTGTATTTGTTAGATATTTTTTCATTTAATTTTTTTCAAAATTTTAAAATATTTTAATATTTTAATTAGCCGACCCGACTACCCAACCTAGGGTCAAGTTGGTTCAGTTTGTTTTCTTATAAAAAACCATGACTAAAATATAATTTTGGTCTCATCAAAATTTTTGGTTTAAATTTGCTCTCTTAAGTTTAAAAAGTTTTACTTTAATCTCCTAAAGTGTTTCTGTTAGATCAAGTTGGTTCTTCCATCAATTTATCACATTAATTTGGTTAACTTGGTGAGATGTGGCAAACTGTGAGAGATGCCACATTAGCTAAAAATAGCACTGTTAGTGTAAAAAATTAATGGAAGGACCATTTTGATCTAACAAAGACACTTTAATGGAAGCAAAAGGAAACTTTTTTAAATTTAAGGGACTAAACTAAAACTGAAAATTAAAATAAGGGATCAAAATTATATTTTAGCCAAAAAAAAATGAACCTAACCCAACCCAATTACATTTCATTGGGTTTAAGTCTTAAAATAGACCAAACTCAACTCAACCCGATCCAATTATAACCCCAATTTAAGTTTGTTTATTGCGCAAAATAAATGTTATTTTACATAATTAAATTTTATAATAAATAAATATCTTTGTTTATGTAAGTTGTATTTTGAATTTACAATGAATAATTTAAATTGTAATATAATGTGATTTTTAATTATTAACAATATTGTCAAAAAATTATTGAAATTTAATTTAAATATAAAAATAAAAGGGGAATAGTTTGAAAGTTTGAGAGAGAAATTTCTTTCCTAATTGCAAGAATATGTAAAATACATATCCAAATGAGAGCAAAGAGTGAATATTCAAAACATCTAATAAAGTGAGTAAAGAGTGAGAGTCCTTATCCCTAAACTCATGAATTCTAATTTATAATATAGAAGTAAATAATAACAAGCTCAACCCAACCCAATTTAATGTACGATTTTTAAAATAGCACTCGAAAACACTCCTGTGCCTAATCTTAGGAATGGAAGTTCTAATTCTTACATTAAATTTGCAGGATAAAAGCAATTGATAATCGCATAGCCATTAAGTTCTCATATTATATAGGTTTAAATGATATTTGACATGTGTTTCTTTTCATTTTTTTATCTAATTAAATAAGTGGAAAAAGAATTTAATATTTTTCTCTTTTACCTCTTTTTTTTTTTTTTCTCAATGTAAATAACCTAAAAATCTACATATTTTTATTCATTTTTTTTTCCTTTTCTCTTACTTCTTATCATTTTATTTTTTCTCCTTACTTCGTTACACATCCAAACATAATGTTAGGCACAGCTAACGTAACAAGATTTTATATGTGACGGCATTTTACAACCGTAGTACCTTCCACTTCAAAGTTGGCTCTGTACGTCAAATACCTGAACTTTTAATCTTTTTAGACCTTCTAACATTTATTTCGTTAATCCAAACATAATGTTAGGTTCCACTAATGTGAAAAGATTTTATATGTGACAGCATTTTACGACCACAGTACCTTCAACTTCCAAGCAGGCTTTGTACGTCAAATGCTTGAATATATATATATATATATATATATATATATATATATATATATATATATATATATATATATATATATATATATATATATATATATATATATATATATATATATATATATATATATATTTTGGAGGTTATATTCACTATCAAATCTTTAACCCATCCCATCTTAACATCCCACGTAAAGCCAAATGATAACAACATCAGCTATCAAGGTTAACTCAAACAGGTTGTTTCAACTATCTTGGTTACCCAGATCTCATCGATCCCGATTATTTTCGTATTGTCTATCCCGGTTATATGATCCTACCTATCCCGGTTACAACCTCTACGACCACCGCAATCGCGACAAGGAAAACTCCTAACAGCAAGAAAAATGCTTAATGTGGCACCCAAACGTATGCTACCACATGACACCTCTCCCTAACGGTTTCTTCCACCAAGAACACTCTGTATAAAGGACTCCACGCACACCAGTTATGAATAACCCTCTCACTCTCCCACATTCACTTACGTTCTTACTGATTAAGGCATTAGAGTCCTTGCAGGTGCCGTCATTGGAAACGTTTGTTGCCATGGTAGAACTTCATTGGAACTCTTTCTTCTTCTTCCTCTCTCTCTCTCTCTCTCTCTCTATATATATATATATATATATATATATAGGAGGAGTGTTATTAATTCATTCTTTATTATTAGTTAAACTTTATTAAAAATTACAAAATCTTGAGTAAGACTTATTAAATAAGAAATAAAAGTTGTAAAATTTTGTAATTTTCAATAAATTGCAGTTAATAATTAAGAGTTTTTAAAGAAGTGTATTAAAAAATATTTTTCATATATTAAGTTCAGTAAGCTACTTATTTGAGAAATTCACCAAGATCCATAGCATTTCATACATGAATTTTCTCGAAAGTGCATAACTTCCTCCACTGATATATTGCTTTATTTATTTTTTAGTTTTTGCTAATTTCTGCTTGATAGTTTATCGTGGATGTACGCGTAAAGAATGGATGCACTCCGGTCCAACTCAAATTTGATAGGCCTAGGGTTATTCACACCTATTCTAGAAGGTCTAGTGCCTATGCACAAAGAACTGTTACTCTATAAAGTTTTGTTTTGTTCTTTTGTTTTGTTTTTTTATTTATTATTATTTGATTGCAGTATAGCGAAATATACATCAAGTTTTCTTCATTGTATTTTACAAGAATTTTACTTATATTATTTGCATCCAGGTTTTGATATTAAGTGTCCGCTTATTAGAAAGGAAATAAACAGCTGAGAAATATGATAGATAAAAGTAAGAAAGATGAATGAAAATAGGCTAGAAATAATGCAAAATTAAAGGTGTTTAGTTTTAGAGAAATAGAAAAGAAACAAAAAAAAAAAAAAAACAGATGAATGAAAATAAGTGAAAAATGGAGTAAAAATAACTAATGAATCTCACATATTTTTATTTCTTTCCTCTCTCATCTCTCCTCTACCAAATATACTCACTTTTTTATTTTCACTTTTTTATTTTTTTTTCTGTCCACCTTATTTCTCCTTCACCGTTCAAAGGGTAAGGGAATGAGCTAAACCTAAAGAAAAGTCTTGAAGAGGATTCTGTGCGAATTTTCTGATTTGCAATTTATCTCTCCGATAATTCATTATTGAAAAATATCAAATCCGAGGAAAGCAGTAACGACCTATAGCATTGAGTTTGATAAAGTCAATGCTCACCAAAGAATCAACATCATTTAAGTTCAACAAAGTACTGGTAGGTGCAAAGCATAATGCATCAATTTATCAAGACTGACTTTTTAGGTATCCTTTATAACATAGGTGCGTCGGAGATTAAAACAAATACAGGAGAAATAGATTCAATGCAGTGGGAAATTACAAGTATTGTGCTAGATTAAGTTGGTCTTTCTGTCAATTGATTATATTAACAAGGTTAATTTGGTGACACATGTAAATAATGAGAGATGGCACATCAAATAAGTGTTTGCTATGTCAGATAAGATTATCAGTGTCAAAATAAAAAACTAATAGAATGACCAATTTGATCTACCAAAAATACTTTAAGAGATTAAAATAAAACTTCTAAACTTAAGAGATTAAACTAAAAATAAAAATAAAATAAGGAACCAAAAATATATTTTATCTATTTTTTCTTATCATCACATTCGAAAAGATGGGATAAGAGGCAGGAAAAGTAGCAAAATTACAAATGTGTTTTTTTAATTATACTTAATTATATTATATGGGTTTAAATGTTATTTAACATCTCTTTTTTTTTTTTTTTCATTTTTCTATCTAATTAAATAAGTAGAAAAAGAACTCAACATTTTTTCTCTTTTACCTCTTTTTTTTTTTTTTTAATCTAAGTAACCTAGAAATCTACATATTTTGCTACAAAGGTACTAATGGCGCTACAAAGCTTTCAACAACAATAATGATAAATTTATATACATTATGGTGTCATATATAAGATAAGTAGATTAAGACCACTTTTATTCTGATTAGATGTAAGAGGAAAAGTGCAATAACAGTCAGGCAAACCCACATAGTTCTTTGGGCAACAATATGTTGACAACTACTACCTTGGACCATTCTCACATGTGGTTTATGGTGTACTACTTTTATTCATTATTGGATTCATCTAATCCACACGGTCATACCTTATATCTTCCACACTGGATCCCTCCTCCAACTCCTTCCATAGCCCCTCTAGTAATGTCCCTTTGGTAGTCATCGATGTCACCATCACCAGCACCATCGCTTTTTCCCTTTCTTCTCTCTCTTCCCTTTCTCCTTCCTTGTCTCCCTCCTTCTAACATCTAGGGTGCTAAAGAGGGCGGGGAGTGATCGCCGGTGCAAAAAAGATGAGGCATAGACAATGAGCAGCTCTTGGCAGGCTTCCAACGGAAGGGACACATGAATGAATTGAATACACACCGAAATGAGAGGGATTCAGAGGCTGTGCAGGTATGAGACTATACAATTGAGGATAGTTTAAAGGAATTAATAAGTGCTACCTATACCAACAAAATGCATTTACTTTTTGGTAGCCTATCACTTAAGAACTACACAGTTAAACATGTATGAATTGGAGCAATTTTGGGATGGGTGATCTCGTGAGAAGTTTCGTAGGAAGCGTGTCAGTGAGGACAAAGCACGCTGAAAAGTCTTGTGTTGGTTTATGGGGACAGCCATCAATCTCGAGACTTGAGCCAATTTGAAACGTAACATTAAGACGTTGAAGTCCTAGAACTCAAATAATCCAAGCAAAGAAGATGAAGCAATAGTAGTAAAGTAGAGTCGAGTTCTTAGGCTTGAGCCTGCTTTTAGTGATTGTGTGTGGCTCTAGCAACATAGTGAATGGAGCGGATGATTTCGTGATGAAGTGTTCCCAAGTGGTTGAGAAGGTGGTTCCGTGTATGGAGTTTGCAATGGCGAAGGAACTTGTTAACAGAGGCATAGGGTGGGTTGGGGAAGGAGAAAGAGAGGGAGCGAGGAAGGAGAAAAGGAAGAGAGAGGAGGAAGGGGAAGAGCGGTGGCTGCCAGAGAGAATGTGGGGGTAGTTAGGGGAGGAATTCGGTGCAGAAGATGTAGAATATAACCATATGGATTAGATGAATCCAATGACGCATAAAAAGTAGTGCACTATAGACCACATGTGAAAGTAATCCACGGTAGCATTCATCAAAATATGTAAAATGTTCTTTTGCTATTAACAAAGAAAACTTTTATTAGCTCTTTTAATTTTAAAAAATATTTATAAGATATTTATATAGGGAAATAAAAATTAAATAATAATGATTATCTATAATTATTAAATATAATGTTAACTATTTAATTTTAAATGATAAAACTTTGAAAGTATAGATGTTATCATACAAATAAATACCTTAGGAGTATATGATTTGCACATCGCTTTGAATTCCTAGAAGCATAGGAACACATATTCCCGTTAGAAAGAGAAAGTAGGTGATTCAACCATACGCTGAAGAACAAATGTATCAACCTCATACAAACACAACAATTATTGGAGTAATATATTTTAATTTCATGCACGTAAATATAATTTTATTTAATTTTAATCTTGTAAAATATGATGGATTTTATTTTAGTAAATTTAAAATTTTTAAAAAAATCCTGTCACCACTTAATAATAATAAAAATATTAGTCATAATAACATGTCATATGTACGTCACTTTTAAATATTTATTGATTTCGTCTATTTATATGGATGTTCAAGGGTACGGATAACCTGTAGACCTGAACTGACTCAATTAGTTGGGTTCAATTTTTTTGTAGGTTTGAGTCACGCTTGACCCAATTCATTTAAGTACGGGTTAGGTAACGGGTTTTGATTTATGAATCCATAAACCCAATCTGCTAACGTAATATTTTATTTAAATTATTATTTTGTATATATTTTACATACTAATAATTATTAATTAGTGAATTATAAATACTGAATAAGACAAACTAACAAAGACGTTGAGAACCCAGACGTTGATCCTTATCATCGAATACTGTTGAGAACCCAGATGTTAATCCCTGATTCTGAAACTGTAAATTTGATTAAAGAAACCCTCTCTGCATTCCCACTTTGAGGAAGAAAGACATATTTTATTGTTAATAATAAAGATTTTATTTTATTAGATAAAAAAATGATCATAACACTAAATATAATATTTTTATAATGTGTTAAAATTTGTAAAAAAAAAAATACACTTTTTAAAAAATTTACATACCCTATTCTTTATATAGGTATATGGAAGCAAAAGAAGGAACTTCGATGCTATCATGGAAACTTGTGAATGTAAAAGTGACCGAGTCCCTTCACTGTATTTTCATTTCAATCATTATCTGAATAAGTGCTTGGGCACGCATTTCCCGTAGGACCCCAAAAAATTCATTTTTCTGTTGTTCTTTGGCTCTTTGATACCGAAAACATGTCATTTTATATTCCTCACCAATGACCAATTGTGTTAAAACAGTTCACATCTGAGTCAATATAATGGCAAGGCCTACTCTGTTCAAGGTTGGTCAGAGACCCTTTCCACCATTCTCTACTTGTCCTTTTGGATTTTAATACAGAGGCCCAATGTGAGGAGTGTAGGTTTAGTGGGTGTATAAAGTGTGAGAGTTGGTCCAAAAATGTCTAGACATTTTTTAGACACAACTTTCACTTATAAACACTCTAATTTTCTTCATCCCATCCGATGTGAGACTTTATTTTCCAACATGTCCTTCAAATGAAAATCTGGCCATTGTTCCTTTATTTGTAGCTTGTATAATTTCTGATGATATATTGGCAGTTAGTGGCTTAAAATAAATGGCAGATATAGGGGCCATTCTACAGACCCAGATGTGCAAATTGTTTATGCAACAACTTGGTTGTGTATACCCGGGAGCATTTGCAGCATCCTTTCTCCAGCTTGCTGATATTGTTCCTTCTTTTTCCTTGCTTTCATCCTTCATTTTATTCTGTGATAGATATGAAGGTAGAAGCACTACCCTACCATTTATTTAATGTTAACTTGACACAAGGCAGTCAATGTGAGATGTAGGAATGTTAAGTGCCACCTTGGAGTCACAATTAAAATTGGTCAGAATTAACACAGGGATTCACTTGGAGTGTATGCGAAGACTAATTAAAAAATTATATGGCAGGAAAGAATGTCAGGAACAAAAAGGTAGTAAGTTTACTTTTTATTTTAAAAAAAATAATAACAAAAACCATGAGCATTTCTTCTCACCTTATACAAAGTGTAATTTACTTCAACAATACTGTAGCTTGTACTGCCTATCCCAAAAGTAATGGAAAATTTGAATGCTACTGCTGCTTCTACTGTGTCTCTTTGTTTGGTTTGATTGTAGCAAATCTTGCTTCCATATTCAACAATTCCTCCAATTCTTCACTATGATGGAAGTGTAGCCGAAATGCAGTTGCTACTTGTTTTCTTCAATTGCTGAAAACTTGCACTTCCGAGCCGGCAAATTTCTGTTATGCATCATTGTTAAATTTGATAGTTCTAGATCTTGTTCATATACCCAACGATACCCGTGTTTCTTCACCTCTAAATGTAAACCTTGCTTGTTGCTTTCATCAAGTTCCAGTTTCAAGTCATGAGGTGTGCTGTAAAGAAACGTATTAAACAATTGGGGTCGAGAGAAATAGAATAGCAACATATAATCTGATTCGTCCGTTACTAGATCTCCATTGAGAACCACCGGAATCTTAATGGTGAAAACTCCTGTTTTTGGAGGACCCATAGCTAGAATTGTTCCCCTTTCATGACGTGCTGTAATTGTGAATACTGCACAACACACAACACCACGGCAATTATTGTCCTGCTGCATAATGGGAGATGTGTCTATGCTTATTAAACTGCCTTCATGCTGATGGTTGAACCAACTTGGTATTTCACTTCCAGGAACAATACTTTCAATGCTTGGACCCAACATTTGGTATTCAAGAAGTTTATGTTGGGGATCCGCCTGGTACAACAGATATAGCTATATGTTAGATCCTGGTTCCTACACACAAAAGAAGAGAGAGAGAGAGAGATGGGAGTCATGGGACGATGAAGGAAGGAGAGTGCAGACCTGAAGAATTTGTATAATCCATGAAAAACTCATGCTAGTGCAGTGTTCCCTCTCAACTAATTCTGGGCAGTTGAAAATATATACTACTGCTCTACCTTCATGAAGTTGAAACATTATTTTCTGAGGCGGAATGTAAATTTGTGATGGCAAGTCAGTTCGTGAAGGGAGCTGAGGCAAATATTTCAACTGCTTGCAATGCTGTAAGTTTAAACAATACAGTTTGGAAAGCTCCTTGAGGTTGGGCAGTGTTGCAAAATTGTTTCCCATTAAATTTAGCCTTTCTAAGCAAAATATATTTCCAATAGCATCAGGGATTTGAACTAAATTGCAGAAACTTAGCCCAAGTTGACGCATACAAGGGAGAGTAGGCGAGAAAGGCAACAAACAACTAACTGAATCTTTATGTGCTCTGGAATTCAACAAATGTAAAGGCCACATAAGCCACCTTTTGATGAATGAAGATGTTGATTGGGAATGACTAGGAGCTTCACCTGTATAAAGCTTCTTCAAATGCTCTGCATCCATGGGTTCATCTGATAACTGGATATCATACAGGTTTGAACAGCCAGAGAGACTCAGATATTCAAGAGAAACAAGGCCCATATGGTGTTGGGTAGGCTTACTAGATTTTTGCAGTCTTTCAAATTCAAATAAGTAAGCTTTCTTAGAAGACCAATGGATGGATGGATCTGCCTAAGTTGCAAACAACCTTGGAACTCTAGAATTTCAAGATTTAGGCCCTCTCCAAAACGTGGCAACTTGATTAAACTTCTGCAGTTTTTCAAATTCACATGAATAAGCTTTCTTAAAAGACCAATGGATGGATCAATCTGCCTGAGTTGTATACACCCTTCAAGATTTAGCATTTCAAGATTTATGGCCTCCCCAAAATCTGGCATCTTGATTAGACTTTTGAAGTGAGAGAGATTCAAATGTATCAAATTGTGCAGAGGCTGCAGTGAAGAACCAATTGTAGGAGACAAAGTTAATAATGACACATCGGCTTTCTTTTGTTTCTTTAATTAATCAAAGAAAAAGGAAATAATATGAGAGAGTTTGTCTTTTTATTGATTTATTTAAAGAAAACAAAATAGAAATAGAAAAATAATTTACACTACCTTCGTTCCTTCCCATAGTTGTTTAATGCTGGTACCACGTAGGACTAATTCAACAAGTTTGTCTGCTTGAAAACTTGGTGGCAAACACTCAAAAGGATATCTATGCCAAGTAAGATATCCTAATTCATTGCAAAGATAATTGAGACTTCCTGAAAATTTCACATTACCAAGTTGGAGCAACTTAAGGTGATATGTTTTATAAAACTCCCCAAAACTAGGTAGAACAACTATGGCTTCAAGATTTTCGGTTGCCTACAACATTGCAAAGAAGAGTCAAATTGTTAGATCTTTTGAAGTATTTAAAGATTCTAGAAAAATGGCAACCTAAGATTTTATACTCAAAAGCTATCTTACCACATTGTCTAACATAACTTTGTGGAGATCTTGGTAATCCCATAGCCTACTCCACTTTATTGGCTCCTTAGGTGATTTTTCTCGAACAATACACCTACCCAAGTCCGTCAACAAGCCATGCATATGAATCATCTCATATTTAATGGTTATGATGATTTATCAATGAGAACTTCTAAGCCATATTCAGGATGAAATCCACGAAAATCTAGAATTTCCCTCACTTTCTGCTCTGGACAATTGTTGAAGAAACAAGCAATATCGAGAAACATGTCCTTGTCCGCATCATCCAGCTCATCAAAACTTAATCGCAGCACATCCATAATATTTTTACTTTCATTTTCTCTTAGCCTAACTAATGCACTTCTCCATTGTGGGACATTTCGACCAAACAAAGATGATCCCAATACTTGAATTGTTAAGGGATGGCCTTGAACATGTGATAGTACATCATGTGTTAGCTTTTCATAATCACTCATAATATAATTACTTTTGATAGCATGTCTGCAAAACAACTGAGCAACTTCATTGTGATTTAGTGGCTTGACTTGGTAAACATCATCTACTCCATGTGTCCTCAATATATGTTCATCCTAGAAATTATGATGATTCTACTCCCTCCACCTAGGCATTCACGTAATAAAGTCTCCCTACTCCTTGTAAACATATTTAGCTGTCCAACTTGATCAACATTATCAAGAACTATAAGTGCCCTTGCATTGTGTAGCCTATTCCATACCAAAAAGGTTCCTTTCGAAACATTGCAAATATCTAGATTTCTTTTATTTAGAGACTGAGAAAGTAATTGTTTTTGTATACCTAATACACTAGAATCTCGATATATTTTGCTTACATCATCAATAAAACAACGAAAGTGATATTGATGAGAGATACTTGCATATAAAGCAAGACCAAGAGTTGTCTTTCCCATTCCACCCATTCCACTAATTCCAACAACCCGAACATCATCAGTAACTGAGCCCAAGCATAAAAGTTGTGCTAATTCTTCGAAACGAGATTCCACCCCAACTAGATGATCATTTGGAAGATTTGAAATTTTGAAACCCAATATATTTATTATCCTTTGAACAATTTCTTCAATAACTGCATATTGTGGCCTGAAAATTTAAAGGAAATGAAGGATGCCAAATCACAGCCAAGAGAACGAAAACAGACTGCACCTGTATTGGACAAGATAATAACAGAGTGCTTTTCCATTTTTAAACTGCTGGTTGAATTAAACATATATAAATTGGCCTAATTTGCATGTTACCTCTTCAACCTCTCTCAAATCTAGTTTAGAACGGGATAGCAAATACGAGAAAACCACGTGACTAAAAACTGATGAATTATATGCACATGATATGCCTAAGTACTTATATATGTAATAAATCAAAATTAAGATTCATCATGAAATGAGAGAGGATTACAGATTACTTACTTATTTTCGATATCCCAACCAGAGAAATTAGCCACTGGTGTGAGAGCTTCTCTCCATCTCTGTACTGCCTCCATCTTCTCTAAACCTTTTTTCGTGTTCGGCAAAGGCTTTCACGTAACATCCACTCTGTTTTCGCACCTCTGATGGATCAACATCATAAAAAATAGGCAGAACACGTCTTGGTGGTGTTTCAATGCAGTTGCAGATCTGTGCTAGTTCACTCAAGCACCAAGTTGAGGAAGCATAGTTCTTTGAGAAGACCACAATGAAAATGCGAGACCCTTCAATGGCTTGTACCAGCTCGGGTGCTATAGATTCACCTTTCTCGAGATCTTCATCATCTTTGAAGGCATCAATGCCATTCTTACCGAGAGCTTGTAAAAGAAAAGCAGTGAAGCTGTATCGTGTGTCTTCGCCGCGGAAGCTCACAAACACGTCATATGTCCTTCTTGCGTGAGGTGAAGAAGAACTGCATTGGGTGACGGTGTTAGAAGCCATTGCAATTGTTGTCAATGTGCAACTGCAAAGCAAGGACAATGGTTTCTGGATACAAAGCGTGGGTAGTGAAGAAATATAATTAAATAAAAGCCCCTAATTGTGGTTTGGGCGCGTTTATTGGCAGCTTCTCCCACTTAGCTGTTTCACTCTCTCCTTTCTATGAAGCTAAATAGCTAATATAATTTCGGCGTTTGTGCTTAGCAGCTTCTCCTCCCACTTGATCTTCTTGTAATTGTGTTTAAGAATTTTACCTAATCGCGCTTCGTCCATATATATATATATATTTTATTTTATTTTATTTTTTATTTTTATAACACGCTTCGTCCATATGTTGGGGTCGGCAGAAACCTTACCATTTAATTAATGTGTAACTTCGCAATTGGCTCATGGCAACGCAGGAATGTTCTTTAGCACCTTGTCCAGACAATGAAACTTGGTCAGCGTAAGTTAATAGAAGGATCAAGTCAATAGTAATTTTAGGAATGAAATTGTTAGTTTATTTAAGGAAGATATTGAAAGACCATGAGCATTATTTGTTCTTTTTCTTCTTGCTCATGTATTGTAGGTAAAATTAAATTTCAAAAATAACATTTTAAATTATAATGTTTATTATAAATTAGTAAGAAGTGTTATTACAAAAAAAAAAAAATGAAATATAGAATATAAAAGCATACTTCTTATGAAAAAAATTCTTCATCTATAAATAAATATATTTTGGAAGTAAAATATAAGAGTATTATTTGTTGTAACGCACAGTTAGTAAATAAATTATAATTATTAACTAATTTAAAAGTAATATTTATATCATATTTCCATTTGAAATCTTATAGCATTATATTCATTTTTCTTAAATAAAATTAAAAAACATAACAAAAAATGTCTTTTATTTTCAATATAAATTATAGGAAAATATATTTATTAAAGGCTAAAAATATACTTTCAGTACCTTACATTTATTTGCTTTTAACCACTTGTGAGATCAAGTTAACTATATTTACATAAGCAGTTAACCGCTTATGCTAAGTGGATGTCGGATGATCAATTCCTAGGTGTTTATGTATTAATCAATACTCTTTTTTGATTGCCCCTTTTGCACCGAGGAGAATAAGTTAACGTGTATTATGGTTTGGGCGTTCAGGATGGGATTAATTTGTATATTATTATTAGTATTAGAATTCCCAATTTGGAGAGTAAAGTTCTTGCTCTTTCTGTTAGAGATTCTCAGCACTCTCTCTTCTCTTATTTGAAGATGCATTTTATACACTATTCTCAAAACTAGTCAAAAAAATCTCTCATTAATCTAAAATTACTCTCTTCTAAAATTACACTTGATTTTTAAAATGATTTATCCTTTTTAATTTAAAAACAATCTTATATCACAATTTAAATTATTGATCATATATTTATAATTTATAATTTATATATTAGAATTAGAAATATATAACAACCACGGTCTTGTGCGTAGGGAGTACGTTGGTGCAGTAAGTGAAGTTGCAAATGGTAAAGCTAATGCACGGTCACACTTTATTTTTCACATCCCAATATACGAAGCTAATATAATTAATTAAATATTACAAAGCCTTTAATGGCGGGTTTAGGTGTGTTTTTTTGGCAGCTTCTCTCACTTACCTTTCTCGTAGTCACGTAAGAATCTTCACTTTATTATAAAGCCAATATGAAGACGCTTTCTTTTACCATTGCCATGTTTTTTCCACTGAGGAGAATATATTAATTCTAACGTGTCTTTTGGTTTGGACGTTCAAGACGTGACCCATTTAACTGTATTATTATTTTATTTTTCTTTCTTATTATTATTATTATTATTATTTGTTAAATATTTAATAGGCTGAGCCAAAGGGATGGCTAGGGCCATCCTCAACTTTAATTGGAACCTACTTCGTCAATTATATGATAGCCAAATTCAACAAACAACATGATCTCTCCAAATCAAGCTAGCATTATTAAAATCTCCAGGTCTAACGTGTATCGAATTTAGATTTAAGTGTCGAGAATGAAAAGTCTTAAGATTATTGTTAATTTATAGGTTAGATTATTCATATTAGTCCCCATATTAAAAAGATGTAATGTTTTAATCTTTGAACAACTTTTTTGTGACGTACGGTTTATCACCTAGAAAGTTGTTACAATTTTACATCGTCAAAAAGCTTTTTTTTTTTCCCATTGTTAGCAAGTGGAAAGTAAAAATTAAGTTCTATACATGTGCAGAAATTAAAACTTACAGTTTTAGCTTATAAGAACTAAAACTTAGAATGAAGAAAACTATAAGAACTAATAAGTGAATAGTTTAATGTAATTTATATATATGCCCTCATAAGGAGATATCACTTTCTAGGTGAGTATCCCCGAAAGGGGATCACAAAATTTAGTAGTTGGTAGCTTCAAAGAAATTAGTGAAAATTCTGCATACTATTTTGATAGAAAAGGCTAGAAGTTGTGAGAGATTTTCAAAATAAATGAAAGGTTGTATCCTTTCATGAAATTATGTTTTTATTCATGTAAATGTGTAAGTATAAATAGATGTGGCTCTTACCAAGTCATGAGATGTACTCACAAGAGTCATGAATGTGTCTCTTTGAAATGTTAAATCTCTTCACTAAAAGACATGAGTTGGTCTATAAATAGAACCAATCTACATGAAGAACAACAAGAACAAAATGAACAGCAAAGCATAGAATTCATCAAATTCTTTGCATTCAAATCATTTTCTTTCTTCTCTTATGGGTAGAGAGAATTAAGAAAACTATTATTCTATAAACTACCATTGACGATACGCTTGATAGTAGGTGTGTAAACTATGTCAAGGAACTCCATTGTATCCTGAAGGGGATTTGTCAAGAAACCCTATTGCATCAATTTCTATAGAGAATGGTGAGGGCGAATCAAATCTAAAGGTTGGTGTTTTACACACACCTTGGAGATTTGCTGCCTTTTTCTTTGTTGTTTCTTTTTCTTGCAGGACAATTTCCTATCAATAATTTCCTATGTGATATTTCTTTATTGTTGTGGAGTCATCACTACCAAGTTGCACCAACAATCTTTAGGTCTGAATACTAGTCAATAAAGATTGTACCAATAGAAGTTTTGTGTCTATAACTAGGGAGTCAATCCAGCGTCACCGTGCTTATTTGGTAAAAGGTCTTGTTACAGGAAGGAGGCATATCGGAGAATAACATTGACCATGCCCTTAGATGCAGAGAGCCTAAGGGCAAAGACTTACTATCTTACTCGAAAATAAAGTATGAATGTTTAAAGTTGTCTTGATAGAAAATTTATTTGTTTCAGCCTGGCTTTGAAAAAATGTATCTAATTTAGTTTATGATTTTATAGGTACAAGATGATGAAGCTGGAGGTATCCCAAAAGGTCAAACATTTGTTTTACCATATCAGTTATTCCCAGTATTTTTTAATAGTTTAGGGTTAATCATTTTCAGGCATGCAATTGTCAAACATTGTTGTTTGCTTTCCTTGCACATCTATTCACATTCTATCCACATGTGATGGACGTGTACCCAGTGCTTTGGCAAAATTTTTATTTAATACTCAGTACACCTAAATTAATTAATATTGGCTTAAATATGTTTTGATTTTATTTGGTTTTACTTCATTGCATGTTTTCGTTAATTTTGATTCTTGCAACTTTTAAAATGAAAATGGTCCATATCACCACTTGTTGATATATTATATATTTAGTCATATCATATCATGTCAATAAAAATTTGAAGTGGCATGTGATGAAACATAAATAAATATATAAATTATTTTAAAAAATTTCGAATTCACAAGAATTGAAAGTATATTTTACACTTAATTATTCGTAATCACGAGTGTGGAGATATCTTGAGCACATTTAAATTAGGGTTAAATATGTCTTTAGTCTTCAAAAAATTGACTTGGTTTAGTTTTAGTCTCCAAATTTTTTTTCTTTGAATAAAGTCTCTCAAATATTAAAAATATCCTAATTTGATCTCTTTACTAAATTTTGCTTAACTTTTTTGTTAAATAATAGGCTACTATCAGCTTTTAAGTAAAGTATTTTATTACCTGAAGTGTCTAGTGATAATTTTTAATAAAAAATCATATAATTACTTTTGCTTTCGGATTAAAAAAAATCTGTGGTTTGGGATTGAACATGTAATAATTTTATTAAAAAATATATTATTAATTTAACCTAGATATAACAGTTGACATGGACGACCACATCAGCAAATTGATGGTGATTGTGATGCGATATGGTCATCATTTAATAGAAAAGTTAAATAGAGTCAAATATAAGAATCTAATTAGGGTATTTTTAATATTTGAGGGACTTTATTCAAAAAAAAAAATTCTGAGAATTAAAACCAAAAGGATCAATTTTTGGAGTACTAAAAACATATTTAACTCTTTAAATTGATTCTTTACCATTTGTTGTTAAGTATAAAGAAGCTGACATGTAGATTGTAGTGGGTGGCTGCAAAATATTTTGATCGAGTTGATAATTAGAAACCCAAACGCTTGTTTCAACTTTAATTAAATGGGACCTAAAAAAAAAAAAAAAACTAAACTCAAACGTAACTTTTAATTTTGGAGGTCACTAATGACTGAAAAGTAATAATAATTTAGCAGGCCATTTGTTCTTTATTGTTTATTAACGGAAACTCCAGACAAGCCACCACTATGGTAACTTTGGAGAAACCTAGTTAGTGTCAATTTTAGCCTCAAGAATTACTATCTTCTTAGAGCTTCAAGCCTTTTTTATATGCTAAAAGAAAAAAAGGTGAGAAATATTCTTATCTTTGCAAATGAGAAAGCCTTAAGGTTTGACAAAATTTAGCTTGATTAGCTCACCCCATTATTTGGGATTGTACTATCTGTTATTTGAACATGATATTAATGACATGTTGCAATGCATTCATAATAATCATCTTGAAAATGGTAAAATAATTCTCGATGAAAACCTTCATTCTCTTGGCCTTATGTTTTACGTTACCGGAGATAGGAAGGATATCTTATGTGTCACTCACGACCTACCTCTACCCCTACTACTATTACATTTTCTTACCACCTAAGTCAAGCCATCTTAAAATGAGAAAAATAAACTCAAATTCTCCGAAACATAAAAGTAACTTATATTAGTAATTCTATGGTTTATTAATAATGTGTATAAAATATTACGATTGAAAAAAAAATTTGTGAATGCTGAAAAGATGTTAAGCTTATATCAATCCACATATCTCATTGTTCATTTATTCGATATATAAGATGAAGAGCTTTGTCATGACCACAATCGTAACATATTAACAACGGAATTTTTAAAAAATAAAACAGTTATTATAAAATATACTAGGCTTTGTACGTGTGTAATTTAGGAATTAGTGAAATATTTCATTCTTATATTATTATTAAATATTATTATAAGATATATATTGTTATATATGAAAAATTATAACCATCTTCTATCTTAGTTGCATCACTTTTTTATTTTAATTTTCTCTTTTTTTTCTATCACATTACTTATTATATATATCACTTTCTCCACCTTTGCTCTTTGTCTCTCTTCTCTCTCTACCCCATTTTGTAGTTATTACTCAGCACTCTTGTTATAAATTAATATAACATTACTCAGTAGGCATGTTAATTTAAATGGTTCATCAGTGGGTGTGAGAAAGATACTGACGGCGCTACAAAGCTTCCGACAATAATAACAATAAAATTCCATACACTATGGTGTCGTATAGGATAAGTGGATTAAGACCACTTTTATTCTGATTAGATGTAAGCGGAAAAGTGTACTAACAGCAGCTAAACCCACACAGTCTTTGGACAAAAATATGTAAAATGTTCTTTTGCTGTTAACAGAGAAAACTTTTATTAGCTCTTTTAATTTGAAAAATATTTATATAGGAAAATAAAAATTTAATAAAATGATTATATATAATTATTAAATATAATGTTAACTATTCAATTTTAAATAATAAAACTTTAAAAGCATAGATGTTATCATATAAATAAATACCCTAGGAGTATATGATTTGCACAACCATACGCCGAAGAACAAATGCATCAACTTCATACTAACACAACAATTAGTTATTGGAGTAATATATTTTTATTTCCTGCATGTAAATATAGTTTTATTTAATTTTAATATTTTAAAATATGATGGATTTTAATTTAGTAATTAAATAAATTCTGTCAACACTTAATAATATGTCATGTACGTCACCTTTAAATAATTACTGATGCTGTATATTTAAATGCATAATATGTTAACACAAAATTTTGATCATAACTATTTTAAAAAAGTAAATTTACGAGAAACATAACTAAAAAATAAATAAATAAAGAAATTGAAGGGTCAAAACAAAATAAAATCATATTTATTATTAAAAGCATATATGTTTTAAATTTTCTTGTAATATGAAAAATAAAATGAAAAAAATCTAAAACACACCATACACAGGTGGTTTTGCTTTAATTAGATGGAGTAAAAATAAATTTAACTTAATAAATAATTCTATTTTATTCAACAAAAAATTTCTTTAAATATAATAAAGTGATATATCTTCAATAACTTTTGTGGAATGTGAGATTAACTGATCTAATCATTGAATTTGATGTTATTATTAATTAGATTAAGTAAACAAAATTTTATATAATTTCAAGATTATTTAATAGTTATCATATTACTTTATTTTAACGTATAATATGATATTAAAATACATGTAAATATTCATTTTTAGATAACATACCTAGAAAAGTCTAATTTGTGTGAAATTTAATACACATGATCATAAAATGATATCACATAATTTAACCGTTAGATTGGTTAAATTTATATTCAAAAAGTCATTGAAAGTATAATTTAACTAACTTTAAGATCTAGTATTAACGGATCATGAACCATATATATGTGTGTGTGTGTGTGAAAATTATATTTGAAAATTAAAAATATTTACTATAAAAATAAAGAGAATCTTAATAAATGTTAAATTATTTTCTTTTAATAAAAGAAATAATATAATAAATAAGTACTAAGAGCTGTTGAGTATTACACCATTTTTATTAAACAAAATGTATTTATTATATATATAAAGGACTACCAAAAAAAGAGACTACGTTATAATGTAGGTGAAATTTGATATACATGATCATGAAAATAATATCAAATAATTCAATGGTTGGATTAGTTAAATTTAATGTTCTACAAAAAGTTATTGAATGTGTAATTTGATTAACTTAATCATCTAGGGTTAACGGATCTTGAACTATATATATATATATATATATATAATTAAAAATATTTGCCATAAAAAATAAAGAGAATCTTAATAAATAATAAAATTATTCGCTTTTATTCAAAGAAATAATATAATAAGTAAGTACTAGAGCTGTTGAGTATTATGCCATTTTTGTTAAACAAAATCTCTTTATTATAAATATAAAGGACTGCATGAACCCCAAAAAAACAGGGATTACATTGAAATCTATAAGGATCAACATATCTTGAAACAAAATTTTAGAGAAGTGTGATTATGGAGTCATCATATATCTGGAAGAAACTTTCCTTACTTATCGCTGTCGGTCTAAGGTTGATTTCACAGTTTTGTTTGTAAGAATTTTCCGTTAAAGAGGTTAAAAAAAAATGTTTGTGTGTTACCATATATAGCCCCAGGAAGATAAGAAAAAGTGTGAAGAAACACACTTGTAAGACACGTTGAAAATGATTTTCCGAAACGCGTGGCTAAGGGTGAAAATTATGAGGTAAGTTCATGCACTATAAGTGAGCAAGTTATGAAGAACAATAGTTGTAGGAAAAATTCATCAGCATACAAATTAAAAGAAGCAGAGAGGAGGAGGAAGAAGAGAGACACTCTTCGTTCTGTTGTGAGAATTTTTCTTAATTGTCTTCATCTTTTCATCAATATGCTTTGTTTCCAACATCGCTTAACCACCGTTAATCTCTTACGTGCCATCAAAATGTAATGGAAATTCTGTTTTAACTTATGTATGATGAAAGATTTGCTGCATTTTTTTTTTCTTTATTGTGATGCTTGAAAAAATGTTGTCAATGTGCTGGTATTATTGGAGGGTCTTGTATTGTTGAAGAGCCTACAGACTGTGCACTTGTATAGTATTGAAAACAAAAACAGATTCTATTGGAAACAGAGAGAGAAGAGTGACCTGAATGCTATGATTAACTTGAATTTTCAGAAAATATGGTGATGTACCTGTTGCCATGTTGAGAAGAAACTAAGCACCTTCCAAGAAGTGTTAGAGTGGAAGCAAATTACCAGGAACTTACTAAATTTATAACATCTGCTATTCTCAAGAGCATATTCAAGTAACATCAACATATTACTAGGAATAGAACACCTCTCAAGAATTATCCAATAGTAATTCAAAGTGTCCTAAGTTCTAATTTAGACAGAAAGAAACGTATAGCTTCTTAATTAATGATTAAAATTTGAAACTAATCACAATTGGTGTACCCCACTTTGGCCTCTAAACCTCCTATTAATTATAAAGTCCACACACGCACAGATATAGGCACACTAAGACAAAAATATCAATTATAATTAAAAGAAAAAGAAGATACCGAATGAATACATCTTAAACCATTTCTACTTAAATTGTTAAATGAAAATAGGTGAATGCTTATATATCTCAAACTAGTATAGTAAATTAGTGGTGCTTATTATTTATTTTGTTCATCTGCTACATGCTGATCATACTTACATACCTTTATTCTCTTTGCCTTTATAGTGACTTAATTGATGGTTGCATGTCTTGTTCCTGTTGGGTGAGCTAGGAAGCACCCATGTGATTGACAGCTGCGATAATGAAGCGTGAGTTGGTTACTTAATGCATTATTGTACAGCTCCAATGATGATTAATCTCTTGATTGACTCAGAGTTGAAAATTTGATTCTCTTTCTATCGGCACTGTCTCAATTCTCAACTTCGGTCACATTTAAGACCAGTCTTGGCTACCTCCTGCAAAAGAAAAATGTGAGCAGTATAAAAGTTTCTGAATGCAATAGCTAGGTTAAAGTACATTTCTTTATGGCCTTATGGGTTCTATATACTGTTACATATAGTGCTACATCACTGGTAAAAGGCTTATTATCTTGTCTAAATGATACTACAAATGACAAATTAAATTTGAACTGAGTTTCACATGAGAACTAGTAAGTCTGGGGTTAAGAGCATTCACAAAATTTGATATCAGCTTCTGTCAAAGCTCCTGAATTATCATGGTCTATTTGTCTAAAGCTTTCCATCACAACAGAAATGTCATCATGGCTGATCTTTCCCATTCCCTTCAACTTTTATACAATGAACTCTGCATCACTGCAGAAAAAATGCTGCTGAATGTTTCAAACAGATGGCAGAGTTCAATTTGATGAAGCTCAATAGTTCATCATCAGTTGGATCTATTATTGGTTGAGTTGTTCCTTCTGCTGGAATCAGGATGTGCTATAAAAAGGCACACAGGAATCTACAGAGGCAATTTTTATCAATTTTTATTTCTTGTTTCCAGGGATGCTCAGTCCCAAGGCTATCCCAATGTTCAGAACTCTACCTCAACTAAATTCAAGCTTACAGAAGTTAAGGCTAAAAATCCAACACATGTGGTACTTGAAAAGCTTAATGAGATGAAAATGTATAACAGTAACACATGATAAAATGCCTAGTGGTGAACCTGTCAAATATGATGAACCTGCTAATTTAGGTAGGTTAGAAAATATAAAAACTAAGAAATAAATTGGACAAGACAGGCTAGAATCAGCAAATTGGAAGGGTCTTATTGATATGAACTCACTGTGTATCTCTGCATGAATGTATGAGAGAAAAAGAATGAATCACAGTTGATCAGATTACCAACTGATAGAGAAAAAGAATGAATAGCAAGGTTGCCAGTAAGTAGCAGAGAGGCCCTCTTTCTATGCCTGCCTCTCACATGACTAACTGATATATGTTATATCAATTATTTCCCCAAACTTTCAATAATTAGGTTTTGAAATCAATTAACTTTACTGTGCTGAGTATGTGGAAATAGATCATGGATTTTGATTTGAAGACTATATTTTTTTCACAAGGTTACTGTTGCTTGTGAGCACTTATGCTGCTAAATACATGTAACAATGAATGCTATGTAACAGAGTTGAAATAAGATTAAGCAAACAATAAGTGAAGCTAACTTGGGTTTTGGTGCTGAGAAATACTGGCAAACCAATATAATTAAGTAAACCAGGAACACTTGACATCACCTTCTAAATAGATTTACAGGTTTTGCTATCAAACTGGAAACCATATAAGCCGTTCCATTGTTATAACAGAATTTTAACATAAGCTCAAAACCTTCTGCCCATTTGGAAAACTGTGGAATAATTACAGCACATACACAAGAAAAGAAATAGGGTTAAAGAATGGGAAATGGAGTATTAGAGGAAATTTCCACATCCAAGTAGTCATACCATGGGCCCAACGTTGTTATAGCACTCGAAAACAACTAGCCATACTGCTGAATTTGTGATGACTGAGTGTTACTCCAAAGTTGTTAAAGAAATCATAATTAACCATACCAACTGATGGTTCTCTCATGCGGAGGTGGAAGAAGGATTACCAAAGGACGCACGAGACCATATCAAAACATGCAAATATATACTTGATACAAAGACCAAAATAAGGGATAAAAAATCAAGGAAAAGACATAATCTGATCAGACGGGAGACACACTGAAAACATGCAATATTAGGTTAATGTATTAACATTTAGTCAAAGTAAGCATCCTAGATTAGGGTTACAAAATAACCATCTAACGGTATTGGCACAAAATGTAATACAGATATCTGTCACAACCAATACAACTAGTCATGCATAACAGCAATTACACACTGATCATTAGATACATTTATATTCAGAATCAGAAACACAATATAAGTACAGAGAAGCAAAAGAAGGAACTTCAATGCATTCATGGAAACTGGTGAATGCAAAATTGACCAAGTCCCTTCACTGTATTTTTGCTTCAATTGATATCTTCGGCACAAAGATATCGGTAACATGTCATTTTATAGTCCTCGCCAATGCTCATTTGTGTTAAAACAATCCACATGTCTGAGTCAGTATAATGGCAAGGTCTACTCTGTTCAAGGCCTTTCAAATGAAAATCTTGCCATTGTTCCTTTGCTTGTAGCTTGGATAATTTCTGATGATATATTGGCATTTAGTGGCTTAAAATAAATGGAAGATGTAGGGGTCATTCCATAGGCTCAGATGCAGAAATTGATTATGCAACAACTTGAACGTGTTTTCCAGTGAGGGTTTGGCATCAATAGCATCCTTTCTCCATTTTGCTGAAATTCATCAACAGTTGAGTGAAAGACAACTAAATATAAATGTTAAGTTCCAAGTTGGAGTCAAATTAAAATTGGTCAAAGAGAGTTAACACAAGGATTAACTTGGAGTGAGATTCTTAAATTTAAAAACCAAATAATATGTCATGAAAAAATAATAAATAAATAAATGGCAGGTAAGGACTAATATTAGAAATGAAATAGCTAGTTTGCCTTTTTTAGAAAAATAATAACTATAACAAAGACCATAAGCATTTCTTCTCACCTTATTCAAACAAAGTGGAATTTACTTTAACAATATTGCAGCTTGTATAGAGAGGATTGGACTGCCTATCCAAAAGTCATGGTAAATGTGAAAGCTACTGCTGCTTCTACTATGCCTCTTTGTTTGGTTTGATTGTAGCAAATCTTGCTTCCATATTCAACAATGCCTCCAATTCTTCACTATGATGGAAGTGTAGCTGAAATGCAGCTGCTACTTGTTTTCTTCAATTGCTGAAAACTAGCGCTTCCAAAGGGATGAATTTCCGCTATGCATCATTGTTAATTTTGATAGTTCTAGATCCTGTTCATATACCCAACGATACCCATATTTCTTCACTCCAACACCAAAACCTTGCGTGTCTCTTATTTTAAAAACCAAATTCAAGGTACCAAGATTATGTTTGCCCCAGCGATTACAATGTTTGAATTGTTATTGAGTGAAATAGAATAGCCACATGTGATCTGACTGGTTTGTAACTAGATCTCTATCAAGAAGCACATCAATATAAACAGGGGATTTTGTTTTTGAAGGACCCATTGCTGAAACTGTTCCCCTTTTATGATCTGCCACAAATATTGTACAACACGCAACGCCAATCCAATTATTGTCATGCATATTGGGAGATGCGTCTTTGCTTATGAAATTGCCCATGTCCACATGCTGATTATTGAACCAACCCAGTATTTCGCTTCCAGAGATAATACTTTCGATGTTTGGACTGAATTTAGAGGATTGGAGACATTTGTATTGGTGGTTCGCCTGGGACTACAACAGAGCTATATGTTAGTTCCTGGTTCCTACACAAAAATACATAGAGAAAGAGATGGGAAGAGGAAGGAAGGAGTATGCACACCTGAACAATTTGTATCATCCATGACATAGTCATAATATATTTTATCCAATTAAATCCATTAAATGTCAATAAAATAGTCATTTTATCAGATTATTATAAATATTTTATTTTTTTTGGTTGAAAAAAGGGCTTAACTCCAACAAATGCATAAATAACCACGAGGAAAGTCTACACTACCACATCACCCAGAATAGGGAGTGACAGAAAACTAGGAACAGAATGAAAAATACATTCACTACAAGATAAGAAGCCATGTTTAGTCAAAACATCTGCAACTTCATTACCCTCACGCAAGATGTGAGTAACATTAGATACCCGAAGAAGGGAAAGAAGATTTCAAATATCCTTTCACCAGATGATAGCAAGGGTGAGTGTTGATACATCCGTTTTCAATCAGGTCCACAGCTACCTGAGAATATGATTCAATAAGCAGGTGACCAAATGTTGGAGCGCAATGTGTAACACATGAAGAATAGCCCATAGCTTGGCTTGAGCAATGAAGAAAGATTCCAGATTCACAGGATACAAGTTATGACCATGAAACCAGCCATGCATTGCTGGAATCATAAACAGCTTTGATTGCACCTGATGGTGATGATCAAATCACAACATCAAGCACTTCTTTGGGATGGAAGGACAGAAATTTGATTTCGGCTTCTGCTTGGCATTGATTACATGCAGACAGGAAATAATGTAGTGGTAGAAATATGTTGCTGACTGAGGTTTATGTTGATTTTCAGGGCTGTGTCCCTTATCATTGTTTCAAAGGTCACTGTTTTATAAATTAGTCTATGGAGTTTTATGTCATAGTGTTGCAGATTATATACCAATTCTATTATAAAATGTTTAGGTATGTACAGTGTTTTGGTCTACAAATATTGTACTTGTACCTGAAACTTATCCTTTATCTTCAATATAAATAAGATTATTGGCATTTTGCTACATTCTTATGCGATACAATTTGTTGCATTACCATTTTGTCTCGAGAAGATTGTTGGCATAAGCTGATAATGGTGACTGGGTTATGTATGAATTTAAAATGGATGGTCATTTTCCCTGTTTGGGCATGGTTAGTTTTCCATGTTGAGATATCTGTCATAACCAATACAACTAGCCATACATAACTACAATCACACACTGATCATTTGATAGATTTACATTCAGAAACACAAAACATGTACATAGAAGCAAAAGAAGGAACTTCAATGCCATAATGAAAACTTGTGAATGTAAAAGTGACAGAGTCTCTTCCTTATATTCTCGTTTCAATCATTATCTGAATGAGTGCTTGGAGACGCAGTTCTGGTGGGACCCCAAAAATTCCTTTTTCTTTTGTTCTTTGGCACAAAGATGCTATAGTCCTCACTTATGCCCAGTTGTGTTAAAACAGTCCGGACATCTTCGACAGAATAATGGCGAGGTCTACTCTGTTCAAGGACAGTCAGGCCCTTCCAACAATCTCTATTTGTCTTTCAAATGAAAATATTGCCGTTGTTCCTTTGCTTGTAGCTCCTATAATTTCTGATGAATGATGATATATTGGCAGTTCATGGCTTAAAATAAATGGCAAATGTAGAGGTTATTCTATAGGCTCAGATGTGCAAATTGAATATGCAACACCTTGATTGTGTTTTCCAGTGAGGGTTTGGCAGCGTCCTTTCTCCAATTTTGCTGAGAATCATCTTCAGTTGAGTGAACGACAACTAAAAGATAAGTGTTAAGTGCCAACTTGGAGTCACAACTAAAATTGGTGAAAGAGAGTTAACACAAGGATTGACTTGGAGTGAGATTCTTAAATTTAGAAACCAAATAATATGTCAAGACAAATTAAAAAAATTAAATGGCAGGTAAGAAGTAATATCAGGAGCAAAACAGCTAGTTTAGTTTTCTTTTGTTTTAGAAATGTAATAACAATAACAAAGACCATAAGCATTTCTTCTCACCTTGTTCAGTAAAGTGGAATTTACTTTAACAATATTGCTGCTTGTAAAGAGAGGATTGGACTGCCTATCCCAAAAGTCATGGTTAATTTGGATGCTACCTTGGATCTTTGCTAGGTTTATGGTTGCAAATCTTGCCTGCATATTCAACGATGCCTCCAATTCTTCACTATGATGGAAGTGTAGTTGAAATGCAGTTGCTACTTGTTTTCTTCAATTCCCAAAAACTTGCGCTTCCGAGCCGACAATTTGCCGCTGTGCATCATTTTAAAGTTTGATAGTTCTAGATCCTGTTCATATACCCGGCGATGCCCGTGTTTCTTCACCTCAAATTGTTCGTGACTTACATCAGATGCCAGTTTCAAGTCATCAAGATGAGGTGTGCTCCCCTCCCAAAAAAATAAGACAATTGGGGTCGAGTGTAATAGAGCAGCCACATATAATCTGATTCGTCCATGACTAGATCTCCGTCAAGAACCACCGGAATTTCAGGGGTGAAAAATTTAGGTTTTCAAGGATCCATTGGTAGAATTGTTCCCCTTTCATGAGGTCCGGTGAAGGCTGCACAACACGCAATGCCAATCCAATTTTTGTCATGCATAAGAGGAGAGAGAAAGAGATAGGAGGATGAAGGAAGGAGCGTGTGCACACCTGAACAATTTGCATATTCCATGAAAAACTCATGCTAGTGCAGCGTTCCCTCTCAACTAATTCTGGGCAGTTGAAAATATTTACTCCCACTCTACTTTCATCAAGAAGTCGCCGCTTTATTTCAAAAGGTGAAACGTAACATTGCGATGGGAAGTCAGTTCGTGAAGGGAGCTGAGGCAAATATTTCAACTGCTTCCAATGCTGTAAGTTTAAATAATACAGTCTGAAAAGCTCCTTGAGGTTGGGAACTGTAGCAAAATTGTTTCCCATTAAATTTAGCCTTTCTAAGCAAAATAAATTTCCAATAGCATCAGGGATTTGAACTAAATTGCAGAAACTTAGATCAAGTTGACGCATACAAGTGAGAGTAGGCGAGGAAGGCAACAAACAACTAACTGAATCTTTCTGTGCTCTGAATTACAACAAACTAGTACGGTATCCGTGCTATTGCACGGACCATGTTGATTTTTAAGCATATTTTAAAATTATTTGTGTATATAATTAAAAGACATATCATCACACTATTATACATGTTTTAAAACCATTATATCAAAAAACATAATTAAAATATGTAAAAAAAATAATATTGTTGTGGTATATTTATCTAATGCATAAAATAATTAAAAAATATTTTATTTATGGTGTTAGAGAAAAATTAATTGAAAACAATTTTTATAAAAAAATATTTAATATATCAATTACTCATGTAATTTAGAAAAAGTAAAAAATATTATGGAAAATATTAAATGAAGAGGATCTATTTATTATAACTAAAAATTATTTGTTAAAAAAATAAAAATAAAAATATATTTACAAAAAATCCTATGTGCGAACATAGAAATAAATAATAATTTATTTTTATAATATGGTAAAAATCTTAAATATTATCAATCCTAACGCATGCAATATTAATTGGAATAGGCTAATTTTAAAATGTTATTAATTCAATTACTCAAACAAATTATGCTCAATTGATTTCATTCGCTTACATATTTTCTCATAAAAATGTAGATATTAAATTGAATATATAATGCTATAGTGTAAACATCACGTGCATGCTATTTGCTAAGCGGGTTGAAAATAAAAATGATCAACAGGGCAAAATGGTCGAGCAGGAAAACTTTTACCATGAGAATGACACGTATAGCTAGCTGTTAGACTTGTTCTCTTAGATAAGTAAATAGACTAGATGAAGGGGGGGCATAATTGGAACGTTAGAATAGTGTAGAAAGCATGAGAAATTGACAGTTGTTAACCAAAAAGCCTCAAATATTATAAAGATAGATAATGTAAAGGCCACGTAACTCACCTTTTGATGAATGAGGATGTTGATTGGGAATGTCTAGGAGCTTCACCTATATAAAGCTTCTTCCAATGCTCTGTATTCCTTGGTTCATCAAATAACTGGTTATTATACAGTTTTGAACAGTCGGAGAGACTCAGATAATTAATAGAATTGAGGCCCAATATGTTGTTGGGTATGCTTACTAGATTTTTGCAGCTTTTCAAATTCAAATAAGTTAGCTTTCTTAAAAGACCAATGGATGGATGGATCTGCCTAAGTTGCATACATCCTTCAAGATTTAGCATTTCAAGATTTAGGCCCTCTCCAAAATGTGGTAACTTTATAAGACTTTTGCAGTCACTCAGATGCACAAAAATAAGCTTTCTTAAAACACCAATGGATGGATCGATCTGCCTGAGTTGTATACATCCTGCCAGATTTAGTGTTTCAAGATTTATGGCATCCCCAACATCTGGCATCTGGATTAGATTTTTGGAATCAGAGAGATCCAAATGTCTCAAATTGTGTAGAGGCTGCAGTGGAGGACCAATAGTAGGACACAGTTAATAATGACACCTGGGCTTTCTTTTGTTTCTTTATTTAATCAGAGGAAAAGGAAATAATAGAAGAGAGTTTTTCTTTTAATTTGTTCATTTAAAAAAAAACAATATAAAAAAGAATAATAATTTACACTACCTTTGTGTTTGTCCGTAGTTTTGCTGTCCTTCAGGAACAATTCAACAAGTTTGTTCAGCTGAAAGCTCAGTGGCAAACACTCGAAAGGGTATTTTTTCCAAATAAGATATCATAAATTATTCAAAAGAAAATTGGGACTTCCTGAAAAATTCACACCCCTGAGTATAAGCAACTTAAGGTTTGTCATTTTTGATAGAGCATCAGCTCTCATTATTGTTTCATCGAACTCCCTTGGTTTAGGTTGAACAATTACTATGGCTTCAAGATTTTGTGCTGCCTACAACATTGCAAACGGGAAAGAAAATGTTAGATCTTTTGAAGTATATACAGATTCTAGAAAAATGGGAACCCAAGATCAGGGTCGTGCCTAGGAATTTGGGGGCCTAAGGAAATTTTTTTAAAGAAACTTAATGTAATAAATATTAATTATCAATATTTATATTAATCTTCTAGTTTTTTAAATTACAAAAACATTTATCAATGCTTTATAATTAAGTAGTTCTAATATTTCATTTTGAATAGCTAATTTATTCAATTTATCTTATGACATTGTTTATCTTAGATAAAATTTAATTATTTTTAATTTTGAAAAACTTTTTTTGGAAGTAGCAATTGTTATAGATATTGTCAATATTATTTTATAAGCAATGCATACAATTGAAGAATAATTTAATCTTTTGATATATTTTAATATTTTTATTAGAATGCTAATTTCTTATTTTAACACTTCTCTCAATATATTCATATTGCAAAACTTGTTCAAATAGTTCAATAAAGTATAAATACAAAAAATTGGCTGATCTATTACGTATAATAAACTTCAATATGAGAAATGCTTTGTTACAATAAATTTGAAGTAGAAATATTAAATTTTATAATATGTTTGTGTGTGTGTGCGTGTGTGCGTGCATGTGCGTGCATGCATGTGCGTGCATATTTGTTTTAATTCAAAGTCATACACTTTTCAATTACACTCAATTATTTATTTCTCTCACCAATTTTTTATTAAAAAATTGAAACATAACATAAACTATATAATTATTATGTACATTGATACTTGCATTCTCAATGAGGCCTAAGGCAAGTGCCTTGATAGCCTTGCCATCTACACGGCTTTGCCCAAGATTTATACACTCAAAAAACTATTTTACCATATCTTCTAACATAACTTTGATGAGATCTTGATAATCCCACAACCTACTCCACTTTCTTGGCTCTTTAGGTGATATTTCTCAAACAATACACCTGCCCAAATCTTGCAACAAGTCATGCATATGAATCCATTCATATCTAATGGATATGAGTGATTTGTCAATGAGAACTTGTAGGCCATATTCAAGATGAAATCCACAAAAATCTAGAATTTCCTTCACATATGGCTCTGGGTACCCATTAAAGAAGCAAGTAATATCTAGAAATATTTCCTTGTCCACATCATCTAGCTCATCAAAACTTATTCGCAGCACATCCATAATATTTTTACTTTCTTTTCCTCTTAGCCCAACTAATGCACTTCTGCATTATGAGACATTTTGACCAAACAAAGATGATCCCAATACTTAAATTGCTAAGGGATGGCCTTGAACATGTGATAGTACATCACATGTCAGCTTTTCATAATCTCTCATAATATAATTACCTTTGAAAACATTTCTGTAAAACAACTGAATAGCATCTTCTTGATTCAATGGCTGGACTTACTAAACATCATCTACTCCATGTGTCCTCAATATATGTTCATCCCTCAAAATTACGATGATTCTACTCCCTTCACTTAGGCATTCACGTAACAAAATGTCTTTATTCCTTGTAAACATCTTTAGCTGTCCAACTTGATCAATATTATCAAAAACTATAAGTGCCCTTGCCTTGCATAGCCTATTCCATACCAAACATGTTCCCTCTGAAATGTTGCAAATATATAGATTTCTTTCATTTAGAGACTGACAAAATAATTGCTTTTGTACACCTATTACACTAAAATCTCGATATATTTTCCTTACATCTTCAATAAAACAATGAAAGTCATATTAATGAGAGATTTTTTCATATAAAGCACAAGCAATAGTTGTTTTTCCCAGTCCACTCATCCCACTAATTCCAACAATTTGAATGTCATTATCAGATCCCAAACGTAAAAGCTTTGCTAATTCTTTAAGACAAGTTTCCATCCCAACTAGATTATCATTTGGAAGACTTGAAAATTTATGACCCAATATATTTATTATGTTTTGAATAATTTCTTCAATCATTGCATACTGTGGCCTGAAAATATAAAGAAAATGAAGAGTGCCAAATCATCACCCAAGATAACGAAAACAAATATACACGTTCAGGACAAGACAATAACAGAGTACCTTTTCACTTTTAAAATACTATTTTGCATTAAACATGCATAAATTTGGATTGAATTTTCATGTTACCTCTCTCAACTCTAGTTTAAAAAGCGATAATAAATTCATGAATACAACGTGACAAAGAAGTGGTGAAATATATGCACATGCTATGACTAAGTGCACAGATACGTAATAAATTAAGATTAAGATTCATCATCAGATGAGAGAGGACTACTTACTTATTTCCGATATGCCAGCCAGAGAGATTGGCCATTCTGTTTTCGAACCTCTGATGGATCAACATCATAAAAAATAGGCAGAACACGTCTTGGTGATGTTTCAGTGCAGTTGCATATCTGTGCTAGTTCACTCAAGCACCGAGTTGAGGAAGCATAGTTCTATGAGAAGACCACAATGAAAATGCGAGACCCTTCAATGGCTTGTACCAGCTCGGGTGCTATTGATTCGCCTTTCCTGAGATCTTCATTATCTTTGAAGGCATCAATGCCATTCTTACCGAGAGCTTGTAAATTAAAACCAGTGAAGTTGTTGCGTGTGTCTTCGCCGCGGAAGCTCACAAACACGTCATATGTCCTTCTCGCGTGAGATGACGAAGAACTGCATCGGATGATGGTGTTAGAAGCCATTGCAATTGTTGTCAAGGTGCAATTGCAAAGCAAGGACAATGGTTTCTGGATACAAAGCGTGGGTAATGTAGAAATATAACTATATAAAAGCCCCTAATGGTGGTTTAGGCGCGTTTTCTTGGCACCTTCTCCCACCCGCTCCTTTCTATGAAGCTAAATAGCTAATATAATTATATAATAATAGTCCCTGATTGCGGTTTCGGCGTTTGTGCTTAGCAGCTTCTCCTCCCACTTGATCTTCATGTAATTGTGTTTTAAGAATTTTCACCGAATCGCGCTTCGTCCCTATGTTTGGGGTCGGCAGAACTTTGTCATTTATTTGACGTGTAAGTTGGCAGTTGGCTCATGGCAGTTAACGTCAGAGGCAGGAATGTTCATTAGCACCTTGTAGAGACAATTAAAGCTGGTCAACGAAAGTTAATAAAAGGATCAAGTCAATAGTAATTTTAGCGATGAAATTGTTAGTTTATTCAAGAAAGGTAAATTATAATGTTTATTAGAAATTAGTAAGAAGTGTTATTACAAAAAAAAATGAAAAATAGAATATAAAAGCATATTTCTTATGAAAAAAATTGTTCATCTATAAATAAATAAATTTTGGAAGTAAAATATAAGAGTATTATTTCTTATAACACCCAGTTAGTAAACAAATTATAATTATTAACTAATTTAAAAGTAATATTTATATCATATTTCTATTTTAAATCTTATAGCATTATATTTATTTTTCTTAAATAAAATTAAAAAAATTAAGAAAAAAATGTCTTTTGTTTTCAATATAAATTATAGGAAAATATATTTATTAAAGGCTAAAAATATACTTTCAGTACCTTACATTCATTTGCTTTTAACCACTCGTGAGACAAAGTTAACTATATTTACATAAGTAGTTAACCACATATGCTAAGTGGATGTCGGATGAACAATTCCCAGGTGTATATACATTAATCAATACTCTTTTTCCATTGCCCCGTTTTTGCACCGACGAGAATAAGTTAACGTGTATTATGGTTTGGGCGTTCAGGATGGGATCAATTTGTATATTATTATTATTATTATTAGAATCCCCAATCTATTATAGTGAAGCTCAACGTGTAACTTGGCAATTGGCTCATGGCAGTTAACGTCAGAGGCAGGAATGTTAATAAAAGGATCAAGTCAATAGTAATTTTAGCGATGAAATTGTTAGTTTATTCGCTAACAGTGCGGTCAAGTTGGGTTGAGTTTTTCACTTTATTATAAAGCTAATATGAACACACTTTCTTTCCATTGCCATGTTTTTTCCACTGAGGAGAATCTAACGTGTCTTTAGGTTTGGACATTCAAGACGTGACCCATTTAACTGTATTATTATTTTATTTTTATTTATTTATTATTATTATTATTTATTAGATATTTAATAGGCTGAACTAGCCAAAGGGATGGGTAGGGCCATCCTCAACTTTAATTGGAACCAACTTCGTCAATTATATGATAGCCAAATACAAACAACATGATCTCTCCAACTCAAGCTAGCGTTATTAAAATCTCCAGGGTTGGCAGTGCACCGGCACAAATAGAAAAATATTACCCTTGACTGCCAAAAAGCATGTCCCGTCCAATGTGCATAGAATTTAGATTTAAGTGTCGAGAAAGAAAAATCTTAGGATTATTGATAATTTATAGGTTAGATTATTCATTTTAGTCCCCATAAAAAGCTGTAAGTTTTAATCTTTGAACAACTTTTTTGTAACGTACGGTTTATCACCTAGAAAGTTGTTGCCATTTTATATCATCAAAACATTTTTTCCATTGTTAGCAATGGAAACTAAAACTTAACTTCTATACATGTGCATAGATTAAAACTTATAGTTTTAGCGTATAAGAACTAAAATTTAGAATGAAGAAAACTATAAGAACTAATAAGTGAATAGTTTAATGTAATTTATATATATGCTCTCATAAGGAGATGTCACTTTCTAGCTGAGTATCCCCGAAAGGGGATCACAAAATTTAGTAGTCGGTAACTTCAAAGGAAGTTAGTGAAAATTCTGCAGACTATTTTGATAGAAAAGGCTAGAAGTTTTGTGTCTATAACTGGGGAGCCAATGCAGCGCCACCTTGCTTGTTTGGTAGAAGGTCTTGTTACAAGGAAGGAGGCGTATCAGAGAATAACATTTACCATGCCCTTAGGTGCAGAGAGAACCTGAGGGCAAAGAGTTACTATCTTACTCGAAAATAGAGTATGAATGTTTACTGTTGTCTAGATAGAAAATTTATCTGTTTCAGCCTGGCTTTGAAAATGTATCTAATCTAGTTGATCATTATATAGGTACAAGATGATGAAGTTGGAGGTATTCACGCCAGAAGGTCGAACATTTTATTCACCATATCAGGTACATTCGCAACCTATTCTAATAGCTTAGGATTAATCATTTTCAGGCCTGCGATTGTCAAACACTGTTGTTTGCTTTCCTTGCACATCTATTCACATTCAATCCACATGGGATGGATGTGTACTCGGTGCTTTGGCAATAGTTTTTATTTAAAAGTCAGTACCCCTAAATTAATTAATATTGAATTGAATATGTTTTTATTTGATTTTATTTGGTTTTACTTCATTGTTTTCGTTAATTTTGATTCTTGCAACTTTTAAAATGAAAATGGTTCATATCACCACTTGTTGATATATTATACATGCATTTAGTCATATCATATCATGCCAATAAATATTTTGAAGTGGCATGTGCTGTAACATAAATAAATATATAAATTATTTTCAAATTTTTCAAATTCACAAGAATTGAAAGTATATTTTATTCTTAATTATTTGTAATCACAAGTGTGGGAGATATCTTGAGCACATTTAAATTAATTCTTTACCATTTGATGTTAAGTATAAAGAAACTGACATGTAGATTGTAGTAGGTGGTTGCAAAATATTTTGATCGAGTTGATAATTAGAAACCCAAACGCTTGTTTCAACTTTAATTAAACAGGAGCTTATAAATTAAAAAAAAAAAGAGCTTTACTTAAACATAACTTTTAATTTAGGAGGTCACTAATGACCAAAAAGTAATAATAATTTAGCAGGCCATTTGGTCTTTATTGTTTATTACCACTATGGTAACTTTGGTTGAACCTAGCTAGTTAGCGACTATTTTAGCCTCAAGAATTGCTATCTTTTTAGAGTTTCAAGCCATTCTTTATAAGCTAAATTAGTATTTTGGTCTTTTATCTTTTAACGAAATCTTATCTTGGTCTTTTATTTTTTAAAAGTTTCGTTTTGGTACTTTATCTTTTGAAAATATCTTATTTTGGCCCTTCTGTTAGTTAAAATTAACATCACTAATAATTTAAAGATAATGACAATTTTTAACTGTCACAAAACATTTTTTTTCTCCTGCTTCCTCCTCCCCTCTTTGTCACCGCACCTCTCTCTCTCCCCTCTTCTTCTTCGTCTTCCTTTTCGCTGCCACCTTCCTCCCTTTGTTGGCCATGGACGACAGTGGTGGGTGGCGGAGTAGTGGCGATGGTGGGTGGTGCAAAACCCCAATCTGTCACACCTTACAAAACGTCCACCACTCTGCCATCACCATTTATCGCACCACCCAACACTGTCACTACTACACCACCCACCACTAGCATCCACGCCCAGTGGAGGGAGGAAGGTGGAGGTAAAGAGGACGATGAAGAAGAAGAGAGAAGAGAAAGGTATGGTGATGAAGAGGGGGAGGAGGAAGAAGGAGAAAGGAAAAAAAAACGTTTTGTGGCAGTTAAAAATTGCCATTATCTTTAAATTATTAACGATGTTAATTTTAAACTGACAGAGGACGAAAATAGGATGTTTTTAAAAGATAAAGTACCAAAACGAATCTTTTAAAAGATAAAAGATCAAAATAGTATTTCGTGAAAAGATAAGGGACCAAAATACTTATTTTACCTTTTTTGTATGCTAAAAGAAAAAAAGTGAGAAATATTCTTGTCCTTGCAAATGAGACAGCCTTAAGGTTTGACAAAATTTAGCTTGATTAGCTCACCCCCATTATTTGGGATTGTACTATCTGTAATTTGAACATGATATTAATGACATGTTGCAATGCATTCACAATAATTACCTTGAAAATGGTAAAATAATTCTCGATGAAAACCTTCATTCTCTCAACAATTTAATTGGATTGGTCGGATGATACAAAAAAATAGAGTACTAACTCCCACTTCTTATTTATTATTGAATTAATTGATCAACTTGTTTTGTTATCAAACATTTATTTGTTATTTCAAATTTTAAAAAAAGAATTAAAAATGGATATATTTTTATATGTGAATATATCCTACTACTTCTAGTCTTGAGGTTTATGTGCTTGAAAAAGAAAATCTAGGACGTATCACCCAAATAATTGGTCTGGTACTAGGTGTAGCTTTTTTCCTAAGAAAGATATCTAAAATTTACAATGCTCAAGTAGTTAAGGGTCTGATCAACAAATTAACATGACTTGTGAAGTACAACAATTATTAGGAAATAACCGAGTTAGAGTCCTTTTGTTTTAGGTCACGGAGGCAGGAAAGATATTTTATATGTCACTCACGACCTACCCCTACCCCTACTACTATTACATTTTCTTACAACCTAAGTCAAGCCATTTTAAAACGAGAAAAATAAACTCAAATTCTCGAAACATAAAAGTAATTTATATTAGTAATTTTGTGGTTTATTAATAATGTGTATAAAATATTACGATGAGAAAAAAAAAAAAACTTGTGAATGCTGAAAAGATGTTAAGCGTATATCAATCCACATATCTCATTGTTCATTTATGGATATATTAGATGAAGAGCTTTGTCATGACCACAATTGTAACGTATTAACAACGGAATTTCAAAAAAAAGTAAAACAATTATTGTTAAATATACTAGGTTTTGTACTTGTGTAATTTACGAATTAGTGAAATATTTTATTTTTATATTATCATTAAATATTATTATAAGATATTGTTATATGAAAAATTATAATCATCTACTCACTTTCTCTCCCATCTTAGCACCATCACTTTTTTATTTTATTTCTTTTTCTCTTTTCTATCACATTACTTATTATATATATCACTTTCTCTACCTTTTCTCTTTGTCTCTTTTCTCTGTCCACCCCATTTTGGTGTAGTTATTAATCAACACTCTTGCGATAAATTAATATAATATTACTCAATATGCATGTTAATTTAAATGGTTCATCAGTGGGTGTGAGAAAGGTACTGATGACGCTACAAAGCTTCCAACAATAATAACAATAAAATTCCATACACTATGATGACATATAAGATAAGTGGATTAAGACCACTTTTATTCCGATTAGATGTAAGAGGAAAAATGTAGTAATAGCAGCTAAACCCACACAGTTCTTTGGACAAAAATATGTAAATTGTTCTTTTGCTGTTAACAGAGAAAACTTTTATTACTTCTTTTAATTTAAAAAATACTTATAAGATATTTATATAGGGAAATAAAAATTAAATAAAAAAGATTATACATAAATCTTAAATATACTGTTAACTATTTAATTTTAAATAATAAAAGTTTAAAAGTATGGATGTTATCATATAAATAAATACCTAGGAGTAAATGATTTGCACATCGTTTTAATTCCTAGAAACATAGGAACATATATTCTCATTAGAAAGAGAAAGTAGGTGATTCAACCAGTACACCGAAGAACAAATGCGTCAACTTCAAACTAACACAACAATTAGCTGTTGGAGTAATATATTTTTATTTCATGCATGTAAATCACTAGTAAAAAAAAAAGGTTTTTACATCAAGATTTTAATTAATTATACATGAACCAAGTTAAAAAAAATACGGTGACAAACTAATAATTATTTTAAACTCATTTTAAATCTATTGTATTTTAATCAATTTAAAAAATATATTTTAAATCGATTAATTTTTTAACCGATTTAAAAAATAATTTCTAAATCAGTTAACTTTTTAACCAATTTAAAATCACTTTTTAAAATCTAATCCATTCCCAGCGTGTAACCTGATTCAAATTGATCTAAGGAGAGAAACATCATGGAAGTGGTGACAGCTACTCCCGATGGATATCCACATATAGCTCTTTCTATGGATGCGAACTCACTCTTCAATCTGCTCAAGCGACCTTTTTCAACCCCGAACTAGCTCTCGCCATCGAAGAGTTCCACGCAATCACCCCCAACCCCTTCTTCACTGCCACGCAGCTCTACCTCAAACCCCTTGCCGCCCCCAACATGAAGAGCTTCTGCGCCGCCCTTCAATGGTGTCCCTTTTCACTAGAAGCTTGTCTTCCAACGCATCGAGATGGCTCTGTCAGAGTACCTACCGCTCGTGATGGAGATGGCGGAGAAGGCGCCTTAACGGAGGAAGACGCTGAGGCTCTTCACGCTGAAGGACATGAGGATGCGAATGATGAGGAGCGACATGTGGCAGTGCGTGAATCTGGACTATCCCGCCATGTTTGAGACGTTGGCCATGGATTTGGGGGTGAAGGAGATGATAATGGGGGATTTGGATAGGTTTTTGGAGCGGAAGGGTTTGTATGAGAGTGTTGGGAAGGCGTGGAAGTGAGGGTACTTGCTTTCGGGGGATCGTGTTGTTCTCTTGTTTGTTGCCATTTTGTAGATCGGGGCTGTGAATCTGGTTTTCTGGTTTGTGAATTTTGCAAAGTAATTTATATCTGTTATGTACATAATCGATTTAAAAAGTGTTGATACAAAATTCGGTGTAAAAAGTTTCAACTTTTTATATCAACTATATTTAAAATAGGTTTATAAAATAATTTAAAAAGTTATTTTTAACCAATTTAAATAGTTCTTTCTACTGTAGTGAATATGACTTTATTTAATTTTAATCTTTTAAAAAATGATGGATTGTATTTTGGTAAATTTTAATGTTTTAAATAAATTCTATCACCACTTAATAATGTGTCATATGTGCGTCACCTTTAAATAGTTATTGATGTTGTATATTTAGATGCATAAAATATTAACACAAAATTGTAATCATAACTAGTTTAAAAAAATAAATTTATAAGAAACATAACTAGCGAAAGAATAAATAAATAAATTGAAGGGTCAAAACAAAACAAAATCATATTTATTATTATGTTTTAAATTTTTCTAGTAATATAAAAAAAAATCTAAAACACACAATATACAAGTGGTTTTGACATTAACTAGATGGAGTAAAAATAAATTTAACTTAATAAAGAATTCTATTTTATTCAACAAAAAATTTCTTTAAATGTAATAAAGTGATATATATATATATATATATATATATATATATATATATATATAGACACATACATACATATATGGTTAAATTAATCTGTAGGTCCCTATAATTTTATGAAATTTTTAATTAAGTCTCTATAGTTAAAAATACTTTAAAAAAGTCCTTATAGTTTAAAAAATTTATAATTAAATCCCTCCATGGTATTATAATTTTATTATATTTAACTTAATTGCATTTTTAGGCTCCCAACTTTTCTCTTATTTTCAATCAAATATGAGTATAGGTGGTATACAAAATGAATTTTTTTTAATGAAAGTGTTGAAGGTGGGAATTGAACCTCCAACTCTGAAGTTCATCAACAATACTAAAATCACTAGGCTAATAACTTTATTTGATGTATTAATAAAAATTATATTATATATAACTTAAATAGGACACTAAAATTGCACATATATTTACTACTACTAAATTAAATAAATTAACATTACATAAACTAATAATATTAAAATTGATATTAATAAATATAATAAATATAAATTAGTATGTATTTATAGGATATTAATAATATTAAAATTAATATTTATAAATATAAATTAATACTATATACTAAGAACCAAAATTACACATATATTTACTATTAGTAAATAAACAATATAATATTATAAAACAAAATAAACAATAACTTATATTTTTTTAAATTATATATCTTAATTATAACTTAATCACTCTATTTTAAATAATTTTCTTTTTTATAAAGCTGTGTTGTTTTAATTTTTATTTTATCTCTGCATATGTTAGAGACTGAAATAAGATATTGTTATTGATGAAATAATTCTTTATATATATTTCACTATAAAAAAGTATGTTTATATTATATATTTCCAATTAATCTTCTTTTGATATATTTATATCATATTTAGTATATTTAAATTTTTCTAGAAGTTTATTAAAATATACTAATTTATATATATTAGTGTACTTTGAGGGTGGAAATTCAAACTCTATTCATGCTAACAAGTATATATTATTTATTTATTTATTAATGTTAATTTTAATATACTTAATATCCTATAAATATATACTAATTTATATTTATTATATTTATTAATATTAATTTGAATATTATTAGTTTATATAATGTTAATATTATTCAATTTAGTAGTAGTAAATATATGTGTTATTTTAGTCTCCCATTTAAGTTATACATAATATAGTTTTTATTTATATATCAAATAAAGTCATTAGTTTAGTAGTTTTAGTGTTGTTTGTAGACATCAACGTTAGGGTTTCAATTCCCACTATCAACGCCTTTATTAATTTCTTTTTTATTTTTACATACCACCTACCTTCAGACTTGATTGTAAATAAGAAAAAGGTTGGGAGACAAAAAGTACAATTAAGTAAAATATAAATTAACGGAGTTAAAATGTCGTTAGCGTATAAGGATTCAATAACAAGCTTTTTAAATTATAAAGACTTTTTTAATGTGCTTCTAATTGTAGGGATTTAATTAAAAACTCTATAAAGCTGTAGGGACCTTCAGATTAATTGAAAACACACACACACACACACACACACACACACACACACACATATATATATGAATATATGAAAGTTATATTTGAAAATTAAAATATTTACCAAAAAAATAAAGAGAATCTTAATAACCATTAAAAATTATTTGCTTTTAATAAGAGAAATAATATAATACGTAAGTACTAAGAGCTGTTGAGTATTAGGCCATTTTTATTAAACAAAATGTCATTATTATATATAGGTTTAATTACTTTTTGGCTCCTATAATTGCGTAGATTTTCCCTTTTGGTTCCTGTAGTTAGAAATAATCAGTTTTAGTCTCTATATATACATTTTCGATATCAATTTGGTCCCTGTTGTTTTAAACTGTCACAAATTGAATTAAAAATGCTAGAAAATGTCAATTTGTGGCGGTTTTACAAAGTCAATTTTCATTTTGTAACGGTTTTATTTCATGAAGTTAAGACACAATTGATGACAGAAACCAAACCAATATCAAAAGTGCATGTATAGGGACTAAAACGGATTATTTCTAACTATAAGAACCAAAAGAGAAAATCTACGCAATTGTGATATTTGTTGTATCAATTATTTCCCCGAACTTTCAGTAAGTGTTTGAAATCAATTAACTTAACTGTGTTGAATATATGGAAATAGATCATGGATTTCAATTTGAAGACTATATTTTTTTTACAAGGTTACTGTTGCTTGTGAGCACTTATGCTGCTAAATACATGTAACAATGAATGCTATGTAACAGAGTTGAAATAAGATTAAACAAACAATAAGGGAAGCTAACTTGGGTTTTGGTGCTGAGAAATGCTGGCAAACCTTCCATGTGATTTTATAACACTGATTTCAAACCAATAATTAAGTAAACCAGGAACACTTGACATCACCTTCTATGAAATAGATTTGCAGGATTTGCTATCAAACAGGAAACAATACAAGCTGTTCCATTGTTATAACAGAATTTTAACATAAGCTCAAAACCTTCTGCCCATTTGGAAAACCATGGAATAATTACAGCACATACACAAGAAAAGAAATAGGGTTAAAGAATGGGAAATGGAGTATTGGAGGAAATTTCCACATCCAAATAGTCATACCGTGGGTTCAATGTTGTTATAGCACTCAAAAACAACTAGCCATACTGCTGAATTTGTGATGATTGAGTGGTACTCCAAAGTTGTTATACAAATCATAATTAACTATACCAACTGTTGGATCTGTCATGCAGAGGTGGAAGAAGGATTACCAAAGGACGGCATGAGACCATATCAAAACATGCAAATGTATACTTGATACAAAGATCAAAATAAGGGATGAAAAATCAAGGAAAAGACATAATCTGATCAGACGGGAGACACACTCAAAACATGCAATATTAGGTTAATGTATTAACATTTAGTCAATGTAAGCGTCCTAGATTAGGGGTACAAAATAACCATCTAACTGGTAGTGGCACAAAATACACTAGAGATATCTGTCATAACCAATACAACTAGTCATCCATAAGAACAATTACACACTGATCATTTGATACATTTATATTCAGAATCAGAAACACAAAAAAAGTACAGGGAAGCAAAAGAAGGAACTTCAATGCCATCATAGAAACTGGTGAATGCAAAATTGACCAAGTCCCTTCACTGTATTTTTGTTTCAATCATTATCTGAATAGGCACTTGAAGACGAATTTCTGGTGGCACTCCAAAAATTCCTTTTTCTTTTGTTCTTCGGCACAATGATATTGATAACATGTCATTTTATAGTCCTCACTAATGCCCATTTGTATTAAAACAATCCACATATCTGAGTCAGTATAATGGCAAGGTCTACTCTGTTCAAGGTTCTTCAAGGCCTTTCAAATGAAAATCTTGCCCTTGTTCCTTTGCTTGTAGCTTGGATAATTTCTGATGATATATTGGCAATTAGTGGCTTAAAATAAACGGCAGATGTAGGGGTCATTCTATAGGCTCAGATGTGGAAATTGACTATGTAACAACTTAAACGTGTTTTCCAGTGAGGGTTTGGCATCAATTGCATCCTTTCTCCATTTTGCTGAAATTCATCAACAGTTGAGTGAACGACAACTAAATATAAATGTTAAGTTCCAAGTTGGAGTCAAATTAAAATTGGTCAAAGAGAGTTAACACAAGGATTAACTTGGAGTGAGATTGTTAAATTTAGAAACCAAATAATATGTCATGAAAAATTAAAAAAAAATATTAAATGGCCAGTAAGGGCTAATACTAGAAATGAAATAGCTAGTTTACCATTTTTAGAAAAATAATAACTATAGCAAAGACCATAAACATTTCTTCTCACCTTATTCAAACAAAGTGGAATTTACTTTAATAATATTGCAGCTTGTAAAGAGAGAATTGGACTGCCTATCCCAAAAGTCATGATGAATGTGAAAGCTACTGCTGCTTCTACTATGCCTCTTTGTTTGGTTTGATTGTAGCAAATCTTGCTTCCATATTCAACAATACCTCCAATTCTTCACTATGATAGAAGTATAGCCGAAATGCAGCTGCTACTTGTTTTCTTCAATTGCCGAAAACTTGCGCTTCCGAGGGGACGAATTTCTGCTATGCATCATTGTTAAGTTTGATAGTTCTAGATCCTGTTCATATACCCAACGATGCCCATATTTCTTCACTCCAACATACAAACATTGCTTGTTTCTTATTTTAAATTCCTATTTGAAGTCACCAAGATAATGTGTGCCCTGGAGTTTACAATGTTCAATTAATTGTTGTTGAGTGAAATAGAATAGCCACATCTGATCTGATTCGTTTGTAATTAGATCTCTATCAATAACCACATCAATATAAACAGGGGATTTTGTTTTTGATGGACCCATTGCTAAAACTGTTCCTCTTATATGATCTGCCACAAATATTGCACAACACGCAACGCCAATCCAATTATTGTCATGCATATTGGGAGATGCGTCTTTGCTTATGAAATTGCCTATGTCCACATGCTGATTGTTGAACCACCCCGGTATTTCATTTCCAGGGATAATACTTTCAACGTGGGACTGAATTTAGAGGATTGAAGACATTTGTATTGGTAGTTCGCCTGGGACAACAGAGCTATATGTTAGTTCCTGGATCCTCCACAAAAATACATAGAGAAAGAGATGAGAAGAGGAAGGAAGGAGTATTCACACCTGAACAATTTGTATCATCCATGAAATAGTCATAATATATATATATATATATATATATATATATATATATGGGGCAGGATCTATTGACACCAGGTGTAAAAGTTAATTAAATTACACCTTCAATAACTTTTTGTATAATACAAATTTAACCAATCCAACCGTTGAATTTGATGATATTATCTTTACGATTATGTATATCAAATTTTACATCATTTAGATTTTTTTAAATATATTATCTAATATTGAATATTTACATATATTTTAATATCATATTGTACATTAAAATAAAGTGATTTAATGAACTATTAAATAATTTTAGAATTGTATGAAATTTTGCATCTTAATCTAATTAATAAGAACATCAAATTCAACGGTTGTTCAAAGATTAATATATTGATAATTTTTTTTAAAAAATATTAATATATATATTTAAATAACCTTAAAATGTATTTAAGAGTGAAGATGATTTTCCTTAAAAAATTAAGAGATTTTAAGGGAATCACTTTCCAAGGTATGTTTTAGCTTTAGTTTATATTATGAAAACTTGATTATAGGCTTTGCGTTGAAAATTTTTTTAGAGAATTATTTGCAAAATATATTGATAATGACATAAAATTTGTCAACGTGAATTTTTTATATTTATACGGCAGAAAATATGTTTAAAATTTAGAAAATGTTAAATGTCATATATGAAATAATTATTTAGAACAATGGATAATATTTAATAAGTATGTTAGATATAAATTTGAAGATTGTAAAAATCCTTACCTTTTCATCGAGTAGTATCATTTTTAATAAGATGAGATCTTCATCATTTTGTGTTAAAAAAAATTCTAAAGTCAAACTACTCAAACTATGAGAAACCAATCATCACATTCTGTGTTGAGGTCTTGGAGAAACTGGTATTTCATGTTAATTTGTTAGATTGTTTTTGTGAAAAGAGAAGGTAAAGTAAAGTTTGTATATGCAAAACACCTTCCAATGCTTATATAGTGAGGTGAAAGGCCATATTATTTAATATACTTTGTAAAGCAATGGCCGATCAATTAAATTTGTATTGAATTAGAACTATATGACACCTAAATTGGTATTTAAAATTTAAATTTGTTACTGTTGAAAAACCATAATGTACCCACTATAATTTGAAATCCAACAGGCCTATAATATGATTGGGAGTTAATAACATTGTGGGAAATAAAAAGTATTTTAATAACCTTCTAGTGATATGGCGTACACTATGTATAAGTATTTTAGATGTAGTTACATCTTAAAAGTATAAATTAAAAACTTATTTAAAATTTCATTTATTATTTAAATTTATTTAGATATTGTCTAGGGTAACATACATTATAAAGCTGGGACAATGGTGTCTATATAAATGTTTTGGTTGAATGTTTTAGTAAAAATAAAAATGCAATTAGACAATTGTGTCATGTAATTAATAGTAGCTATATAATTTTGTTGCAATTTGTATTGAATAACTGATTATTTAAAATTGTAATTTATTAGTAGTTATATATTAATGATTACTTTTTAATTAAGAGATTGAATTTGATTAAAATGTTAGTTATAGAAAAAATAATAAATAGTATGTAATTGTTATTAATAGTAAACAACTTGTACTAAAAAAATAAAACCTTCATTACACTAAATGCCATCTCCTTTGATCAGCCATGTATACAGAGAGAGATGCCTACCTCCTCTGCTCGTGATGTCCGATATAGATCATTAATGTTTTCAATCTTTTCATTGGGAAAAAGACCTACACATGGAGAGGGCAGGAAACAAATTTGAACGATAAAACGTACCAGATAGTTAATAGCATAAGTAGTAACAAAGGCAGAGGGCAAGATCACAATTTAGTAAAGTTAACATGACTCCTAGATAATTGCTTTTGGAGACAATAATAAAAAATAGTAACAAATCCACCCTCATAGTAAGCTTATACCCTGTATATCTTTTTATAAAGACTTCAATCAACCAATGTTCATCATGAGGATCAGAGAACTCCACCTGAACAATAGTAAAAAGTGGGCTTTATATACAGCATTATAGTATACTTTCTTCTAAAAAAATTTTAATGTATGGAGAAAAAGTTGGAAACATTATTTGCAAAAAATTGGTATTTGGCCAAAATTGCAATCACAACATCTAGAAACAAGAAAGTATGGATGAGTTAATATTTATAAATGATTAACAATCTCACATTTGTTCGTACTGCATCAAAGCTTAACAATCTCACCTTCATTTTACGATCATGGAGGACATCCGCAACAGTGCTATCGTTTAGAGTCTGATATTATGAATAACCACCTAATTAAAAAAATTAAGAAATGTAGAAAAGGGTTATAAGAAAAATCCAGATAAAAATGGTAGAGAATCTTGTCAATATACTCACTTCATTGGTGCAATGATGAAATACAACTTTCAGAGTTTCCAAACATTGTAATTCTAGTAGAAAATTCCATTAGCAAATATGAAGTAAGTCTAAAACGGGTTATCAAATTCTAAACTATGCGTGAGAAAAAAAAATTAAGATGAGTAAAAAAACAGGAACAAAACGGGTTATCAAATTCCAAACCATGCGTGAGAATAAAAATTAAAGAGGGAAAAAATATGAACAAAGTATTCCACCTTCCGTTTCTGATGAGGATTGCAATGTGGGATGCGTCTCCATTAACGATATATATTCAGAATTCATGGTGGATACGCCATATCCACAAATTGAAAAAATTAAATAAATCAGAGCGTCGTTGAAAATTGAATTGGGTATGTATGACTGGGATGCGTTTCCATTTCTAATGAGAATTGGGTGTGCATGAGCGAGAGTATCTCCATCTCTTATGATGAGAATTGGGTATGCATGAGTGAGAAGCATCTCCTTTTTTCCTAGTGAGAATTGGGTAGGTTAATTTAGGTCAAATGAGTGGTGGATTGGGTGGATTTAGTAGAGGAAAGATGATAGAATTGAAGAGAATTGACAAATCAACAATTACGCTGACATGGCAAATATAATGATATAGTGATGTGACAGCATATGATTTCGTAGCTCAGTTTTTATATATTATAAATAGATGTTGCAATACATTATTCACAATAGGAACATTGAAAATGGTAAAATAATGCTCTATGAAGACCTTCATTCTCTTGTTCCTATGTTTTAGGTTACTAAGGCAAGAAGAAACGTATACCTTATGTATCATGACCTCACCCTACCCCTAACTGCTATTATTACTTTTTCTTGCCACATAAGTGAACCCATCTTAAAAGGAGAAAAATAATCTCAAATTCTCGAGACATAAAAGTAACTTACATTAATAATTTGTGGTTGGTTAATGATATGTATAAAATATTAGGATGAGAAAATTTAAAAAGGATGCTCATTTTTCATGATGGGGCATGGTGGACTTTCCATGTTGCTTGCTGGGCACCAGGATGGTTGTTTTATATACTCATTATGCTTTCAAGATATCTGTCTTAACCAATACAACTAGCCATACATGACTACAATTACACACCGATCATTTGAGACATTTACATTCATAAACACAAAATAAGTACATGTAAACAAAAGAAGGAACTTCAATGCAGTCATGGAAACTTGTGAAATGTAAAAAAGTGAGTGAGCCCCTTCACTATACTCTTGTTTAAATCATTGTCTGAGTAATCGATTTTGGAGATGCAATTCTGGTGTGGCCCCAAAAATGTTTTTCTTTTGCTCTTTGGCACAAAGATATTATGAACATGTTATTTTATAGTCCTCTCCGATGCCCAATTGTGTTCAAACAGTGCACACATCTGAGTCAGTATAATGGCAATGTCTACTCTGCTCATGGATGGTCAGACCCTTTTCACCAATCTCTACTTATCTTTCAAATGAAAATGTTTCCATTGTTCCTTTGCTTGTAATTTGTACAATCTCTGATGGTATATTGGCAGTTAGCGGCTTAAAATAAATGGCAGATGCAAGGGCCATTCTATACTCTCAGATACAGAAATTGATTATGCAACGACTTGATTGTGTTTGCCAGTGAGGGTTTGGCAGCATACTTTCTCCATTTTGCCGAGATTCATCTTCAGTTGAGTGAACAACAGCTAAAATATAAATGTCAAGTGCCAGCTTGGAGTCACAATTAAAATTGGTCAAAGAGAGTTAACAAAAGGATTAACATATCTTCAGTTGAGGGAACGACAACTAAAATATAATATAAATGTCAAGTGCCAACCTGGAGTCACTATTAAAATTAGTCAAAGAGAGTAAACACAAGGATTAACATGGAGTGAGATTCTTAAATTTAGAAACCAAATAATATGTCAAGACAAAATAACAAAATTAAATGGCAGGTAAGAACCAATATCAGGAACGAAATAGCTAGTTTACTTTTTTTAGAAAAATTAAAACAATAACAAAGACCATAAGCATTTCTTCTCACCTTATTCAAACAAAGTGGAATTTACTTTAATAATAATGCAGCTTGTAAAGAGAGGATTGGACTGCCTATCCCAGAAGTCATGGTAAATTTGAATACTCCTGTTGCTTCTACTTTGCATCTTTGTCAGGTTTGACAGTCGCAAATCTTGCTTCCATATTTAATGAAGCCTCTAAGTGTTCACTATGATGGAAGTGTAGCAGACAAGTAGGTGCTGCCTGTTTTCTTCAATTTCCAAAAACTAGCGCTTCTGAGCTGACAAGTTTTCACAATGCATCATTGTAAAGTTTGATAGCTCTAGATCTTGTTTAGATTACCCAACGATACCCATATTTCTTCACCTCAAAATGTAGACATTGCTTGTCTATTCCATCAGGTTTCAGTGTCAAGTAATCAAGATGAGGTGTGCCCTGGAACTTATATATTTTAAAGAAATTGCATCGAGGGAATTGGAATAGCCACAGATAATCTGATTCGTCCGTGACTAGATCTCCATCAAGAACCACCGGAATCTTAATGGTGAAAACTGCTTTTGTTTTCGGAGGACCCATTGTTAGAATTGTTCCCCTTTCATGACGTGCTGTGAATACTGCACAACACACAATACCACAACATTTATTGTCATGCTGCATAACGGAAGATACGTCTATGGTGATGGTTGAACCAACTTGGTATTTCACATCCAGGAATAATACCTTCAATGCTTGGATTCAACAGAAAGTGTTCAGGACGTCTGCAATGGTGGTCAGCCTGGTACAACAGCTACAGCTATATGTTAATTCCTGGTTCCTACACAAAAGAGAGAGAAAGAGATGGAAGGATGAACGAAGGATCGTGCACATGCACACCTTAAGAATTTGTCTAATCCATGAAAAACTCAGGCTAGTGCAGCATTCCTTCTCAACTAATTTTGGGCAGTTGAAAATATGTAATCCTGCCGCAATTCCAAAAGCTTCAGGTATTACATCATGCCAAAACGGCAGGAAAATATCTGATATCAAGTCAGTTCGTGAAGGGAGCTCGGGAAAATATTTCAACTGCTTGCAATGCTGTAATTTTAAACAATACAGTTTGGAAAGGTACTTGAGGTTGGGCAATGTAGCAAAATTGTTTCCCATTAAATTTAGCATTTCTAAGCAACTTAAGTTTCCAATAGCATCAGGGATTTGAACTAAGATCAAGTTTATGCATACAAGGGAGAGTAGGCGAGGAAGGCAACAAACAACTAACTGAATCTTTATGTGCTCTGGAATTCAAAAAATGTAAAGGCCATGCAAGCCACCTTTTGATGAATGAGGATGTTGATTGGGAATGACTAGGAGCTTCACCTATTTAAAACTTCTTCAAATGCCCTGAATCCCTTGGTTCACCTAATAACTAGATATTATACAGTTTTGAACAACCGGAGAGACTCAGATATTCAAGAGAATTGAGGTCCAATATGGTGTTGGGTAAGCTTACTAGATTTTTGCAGTTTTCAAATTCAAAACAGCAAGCTTTCTTAGAAGACCAATGGATGGATTGATTTGTTTGAGTTGTATACATCCTTCGAGATTTAGTGTTTCAAGATTTATGGCCTCCCCAATATCTGGCATCTGGATTAGATTTTTGGAGTAAGAGAGATTCAAAAGTCTCAAATTGTGTAGAGGCTACGGTGAAGGAGCAATAGTAGGAGACAAAGTTAATAATGACACCTAGGCTTTCTTTTGTTTTTTTTTTTTAACAAAGAAAAAGGAAATAATATGTGAGAGAATTTATCTTTTTATTGGTTTTTTTTAAAGAAAAAAAAATAGACTAGAAAAATAATTTACACTACCTTTGTGTTTTTCCATAGTTGTTTGATGTTGCTGTCCCTCAGGAACAATTCAACAAGTTTGTTCGGCTGAAAGCTTGGTGGTAAACACTCAAAAGGATATTTATCTGAAGTAAGATACCCTAATTTATTCGAAAGAAATTTGAGACTTCCTGAAAAGTTCACACCTATAAGTATGAGCAATTGAAGGTTTCTCATTTTTGATAGAGCATCAGCTCTCGTTACTGTTTCATCAAACCCCTGTGCTTTATGTTGTGGAACTACTTTGGCTTCAAGATTTTGTGCTCCCTAGAGCATTGCAAATAGGAAAGAAAATGTTAGATCTTTTGAAGTATATACAGATTCTAGAAAAATGGGAACCTAAGATTTATACACTCCAAAAACTATTTTACTGTATTGTCTAGCATAACTTTGATGAGACCTTGATAATTCCACAACCTACTCCACTTTCTTGACTCTCTAGGTGATATTTCTCAAAAAGTACACCTGCCCAAATCTTTCAGCAAGCCATCTGTTAAAGATATGATTTGATTCACTATAAATAGGGTAACTAGGAAACTATTGTATAGCTTATTCTTAGAGATCTTGATTGTATTTCCTTTATTATATAATTTTGTGTTATAAATATATAAGCTAGTGTGTGGGTTAAGACACACACAGTTTCTGTAACTTCTACATGGTATCAGTGGGATTGATCCCCTCTCCGCCCTTTGTGCGAAACACTCTCCACGGGTGAATAGTACCGCGTGCCTCCTCTGCCCCTCTTTGGCAGCTTTTCGGTCACCTTCTCGCCAGCAACCACCGCCAACCACCTTTACCCCTCACCGTCGATCCCCACGCTGCCTACTGCGCCCCTTAACGCCACTGCACGCTCCCCCTCGCGCGCCATGCTTCAGGCGGCTCAGCTTCACGCGCGCGTAGCAGATATGCGCGTGACGCGTATTTTACCGCTACCTACTGGCTAGTGACCCTCCCCTAGCCCTCCACTACCTCCAACGACCCTCCCTAGCCCTTGCTTGGCTTCTTTTTCATGGCCTCCACTGACTCCTCCGTTGCTTTTGGCTCCATTGTCACGTTTACAAATGTCCCTCTGATCCCCTATGAAAAATTAAGTGGATAAGCCAATTACAATACCTGGGCAGCTGCTGTCCAGCTATGGTTCCATGGTTAAGGCCGTGCTGACCACTTGACCACTAAAGCCACGGACATTCCCAACAAGAATCGTGCTCGTTGGCAACAGATTGATGCCTCTTTATGTAGTGTCCTTTGGTTTTCTATTGCTCCCAACCTTCAACCTCAATACCAGGCCTTCCCCACCTGTTATGAGGTTTGGACTAAAGCCAAGAAAGTCTACTCCAATGATGTCCATCGCCTTTATAGTGTGGTGACCGCTATGATATCCACCAAACTTGAGAATATGGACATGCAAACATATCTTGGTAAGCTCGATTGTTTGATTGCTGATTTTAATAATCTAATGCCTTTCACTAGTGATGCAGAGACCTTTTTACACCAGCATAATCAGTTCTTCATGGTTCTCGCTCTCGCTGGTCTCCCCCCTGATCTTGACTTAGTGCGTAACCAAATCCTCTCAGGCTTTACTGTTCCTACCTATGACATGATTAGTGAACAGTTGTTGCATCTCTCCACTCCGTATGCTTTTGGACATCCATCTGCCCCCTCTGCTGATTCCTCCACCCTTGTCTCCCATTCTTCTCACCATGGTGGACATAGCGGGGGCTGTGGTGGCAAAAGTCGTCCCCGTTGCACTTATTATCACCACTATGGCCACCTTGAAGCAGAATGTCGCACCAAGGTCAGGGAACAATCGAAATTAGCTAATGTTGCTCAAGCTGCCGGACCTGCTCCACCTGCGGATGTTACTATTTTTGCCGCCGAGCATCATGATTTTCTTTAGTTCCGAGCAGCCCAACAACCTGCCTCGCCTATTACTATTGTGGCTCAGTCTAGTAATCCTATTGCCTTTGTCTCCCAGTCCTTCTCCCTTGGCCCATGGATCCTTGACTCTGGTGCCTCAGATCATATGATTGGTAACTAATCTCTTTTCTCTCAGTTGTCTTTTTTGACACCTTGCCGTCTGTTACACTCGCAGACGACTTTCAAATTAAAGTTCGTGGCATTAGTCAAACCCACCCACTTCCTCATCTTTCCTTAAATTTTGTTTTGTTTGTTCCTGGTTGTCCTTTCAATTTAATTTCCATTAGCAAACTCACCCGCTCACTTAATTTCCCTGTTTTGTTTGTTAATAATTTTGTCCTTGTTCAGGATCGACGTACCAAATAGACGATTGGAGTAGGACATGAGTTTGGGGGATTGTATCAAGTCTCACCACCAGTTGCTTATGTCTCCACAACCTCTCCAGAACTTGCTCATTAGCGCCTCGGTCATCCTAGTTTGGAAAAATTACGCCTTTTGGTTCCTACTCTCTCTTCCCTTACATCCTAAGAGTGTGAGTCTGTTAGTTAGAAAAACATGTTCGTCATTCTTATAGTCCTCGCATCCATAAAAGTGTTGTGTCACCTTTTACCTTGGTTCACTTAGATATTTAGGGTCCTAGTGGAGTTTGTTCATCTTTAGGATATTATTATTTTGTCATATTTATTGATGATTTTTCTTGTTGTACTTGGGTTTTCTTAATAAAAAATCATTCTGATGTTTTTTATGTATTTCAAGGATTCTCGCGTGAAATTCAAAATCAATTTGGGTCGTCCATTAAAACTTTATGCACTGATAATGCTAGAGAGTATTTGTCTTCCCAGTTTCAGTCATTTTTAACCTCACAGGGAATTCTTCATCAAACGTCATGTGCTCACACACCACAACAAAATGGTGTTGCTGAACGTAAGAATCGTCACCTAGTCAACACCACCGCTCATACCCTCCTCCTTCACTACCATGTGTCCACTTTGCTTTTGGGGTGATGCGCTTCTTACCGCCTGTTATTTGATCAATCGCATACCTTTGTTTGTCCTCAACAATCAGACTCCGTACTCCATTCTGTACCCTAAACAAGACCTCTACCCTGTTCCTCCTCGTGTTTTCGGTTGCACATGTTTTGTACATGATCTTACTCCAGGTAAACATAGACTCTCTGCTAAGTCCCTTAAATGTGTTTTTCTAGGTTACTCTCGTCTCCAGAAAGGATATCGTTGTTTTTGCCCTCAACTTCAACGGTATCTTGTTTCTGCTGATGTCACTTTCTTTGAGTCTACTCCGTTCTTCTCTCTGCCCACCACCAACAATGCTCCTCTAGATGTTCCACTTGTTGTTCCAACCCTGGTCATTATCTCTACTCCACCACCACTGATTACCTATCAACGTTGCCTACACCCTACATTGGCAGCCCCACCTACTGATCCCCCAGCATCATCTCCTGCTCCAAACGCCCCTCCACCAACGTCTCTTGCACATGAGCTTCCCATTGCCCTGCATAAAGGTATTCGGTCTTCTCGCAATCCTCACCCATTATATGCTTGTACTCTTCATTATGACCGCTTATCTCCTTCCTATTTCTCTTTTATCTCTTCTTTGAGTTCTATGTCTATTCCTAAGTCTATAGGTGAAGCTAGGACTGATACCCGTTGGCAGTAGGTGATGTTGGACGAAATGGCTACTTTGTAAGCAAGTGGAACTTGGGAGCTAGTTCCCCTGCCTCCCAACAAGACTACTGTTGGTTGTTGCTGGGTTTATATAGTGAAGGTTGGACCGGATGGCACTATTGATCGGTTCAAAGCTTGCTTGGTGGCTAAGGGCTATACTCAAATCTTTGGCCTTGACTATGGGGACACCTTTTCCCTTGTGGCCAAGATCACTTCTGTTCGACTGTTCATTGCTATGGCTGCCATCCGCCATTGGCCGCTTCACTAGCTGGATATTAAGAATGCCTTCCTGCATGGTTAGTTGCAGGAAGAGGTTTACATGGACCAATTGCTCGGTTTTATTGTTTCTGGCGAATCTCACCTTGTTTGTCGCCTTTGACGTTCTCTCTATGGTCAAAAGCAGTCTCCCCGTGCTTGGTTTGACCGGTTTAGCTCTGTCTTACTTCTGTTTGGCATGACTCGCTAGGATGCAGACCACTTCGTTTTTTCCCTTCACTCTTCGTCTGGCTTGTGCATTTATTTGGTGGTCTATGTTGATGACATTGTCATCATTGGCAATGACTCTGATTGTATCCGTCGACTCAAATCTCACCTTTAGCATCAGTTTCAAACAAAGGATCTAGGTTTGCTCAAATATTTTTTGGGCATTGAGGTTGCTCAATCCATTTTCAGCATTGCCATTTCCCAAAGGAAATATGCTTTTGGTATTCTCACTGAGACTGGTATGCTTGACTGTCGCCCTAGTGACACTTTTATGGACCCCAATGCCAAGCTTCTTCCGGGTCAGGGGGAACCACTTGAAGACCCAATATATGTTTATCCCTAGAAATTATGATGATTCTGCTCCCTCCACTTAGGCATTCATGTAATAGAGTATCTCTACTCCCTGTAAACATCTTTAATTGTCCAACTTGATCAACATTATCAAAAACTATAAGTGCCCTTGCATTGTGTAGCCTATTCCATACCAAACATGTTCTCTCTGAGACATTGCAAGTCTCTAGATTTTCTCATTTAGAGACTGAGAAAGTAACTATTTTTGTACACCTAATGTACTAGAATCTCGACTAATTCTACTTACATCATCAATAAAACACTGAAAATTATATTGATGAGAGATTCTTTCATATAAGGCATGAGTAAGAGTTGTCTTTCCTGTTTCACCCATCCCATTAATTCCAACAACTTGAACATCATTATCAGATCCCAAACATAAAAGCTTTGCTAATTCTTTAACACGAGATTCCATCCCAACTAGATTATCATTTGGAAGACTTGAAAATTTATGATCCAATATATTTATTATGTTTTGAACAAGACAATAACAGGGTACCTTTTCACTTTTAAAATACTATTTTGCATTAAACATGCATAAATTTGGACAAAATTTTCATCCTACCTCTCTCAACTCTAGTTTAAAAAGTGATAATAAATTCATGAATACAACATGACTAAGAAATGGTGAAATATATGTGTTGGTATATGCACTTGATATTTAATATTGGGGCACATTATTAAGAGAACCTATAGGGTTGCATACTTAAGACAAGCCCACTAGGAATAAAAACTGGTTGGACCAAAACTTTTTTCAATGGGCCAATTCGTTAGAATTAAGCCCATTATGAGTGACACCCTTTAATCCTAATTACCTCCTATTAATAAACGTTCTAGGAGGTGTGGCCGTATGTGATACACTGAGACAGATATTAAGGTTAGCCGTCATTTCCTTCTGATTGTAGCTAGCACAACAAACGGAGAGGAACCCTAGTGTGAGCGCAGAGACACGCGCTTGTCTATGTGCATATCTGTAGAGACATTGCTCGCCTGCATCGTTCAGTGGATCAAGAGGTATCTCCTATTTATTCTATATTTTAGTAGCCTTGATTCGTGTCATTTGTTTGAACAATAAGGGAACAATCAATTTTAATTCTGCTGCGTTGTCTTATGTCTCAATCCTACAATATGCACATGCTAGGACTAAGTGCACGTATACGTAATAAAGTAAGATTAAGGGATGAGAGAGGATTACTTACTTATTTCCGATATGCCAACCAGAGAGATTGGCCACTCGTGTGAGAGCTTCTCTCCATCTCTGCACTTCCTCCATGTTCTCCTTATCTTCTCTGAATCTTTCTTCGTGTTCAGCAAAGGCTTTCTCATAACATCCATTCTGTTTTCGTACCTCTAATGGATCAACATCATAAAAAATAGGCAGAACACGTCTGGGCAATGTTTCAGTGCAGTTGCAGATCTGTGCTAGTTCACTCAAGCACCAAGTTGAGGAAGCATAGTTCTTTGAGAAGACCGCAATGAAAATGCGAGACCCTTGAATGGCTTGTACCAGCTTGGGTGCTATTGATTTGCCTTTCTTCAGAACTGCATCATCTTTGAAAGCATCAATGCAATTTCTACCGAGAGCTTGTTAAAAAAAAAGCAGTGAAGTTGTATCGTGTGTCTTTGCCACGGAAGCTCACAAACACGTCATATGTCCTTCTTGCGTGAGATGAAGAAGAACTGCATTGGATGACGGTGTTAGAAGCCATTGCAATTGTAGTCAATGTGCAACTGCAGAGCAAGGGCAATGGTTTCTGGATACAAAGCGTGGGTAGTGAAGCTCCTAATTGTGGTTTAGGTGCGTTTTCTTGGCAGCTTCTCCCTCTTCCGCTTAGCTGTTCGACTGTCTTATTTCTAGGAAGCTAAATAGCTAATATCACTATATAGTAATAGTCCCTGATTGCGGTTTCGGCGTTTTTGCTTAGCAGCTTCTCCTCCCACTTAATCTTCTCATAATTGTGTTTTTAGAATTTTCCCCTAATTGCACTTCGTTCATTTGTTGGGGTCGGCAGAAATTTTGTCATTTATTTAATGCGTAACTTGGCAATTGACTCATGGCAATTAACGTGAGACTCGGGAATGTTCATTAGCACCTTGTAGAGACAATTAAAGTTGGTCATAGAAAGTTAATAGAAGGATCAAAGTTAATAGAAGAAAGTTAATTGATCAAGTCAATGGTAATTTTTTTGATAAAATTGTTAGATTATTTAAGAAAGATATTGAAATATCATGAGCACTATTTTTTCTTCTTCGTTTTTTGAGGGTCTATTTCTTCTACTTCTTGCTCATGTATTGTATGGAAAAATTAAACTTTAAAAATAGGTTAAAATATAATTTTAATCTTTATATAAATTTTTGTTTCAATTTGGTTTTTTAAATTTAAAAAGTTTTACTTTAGTCTCTTAAGGTATTTCTATTAGACTGAAATGGTCCTTCCATCAATTTTTTACACTAACAGTGTTACTTTTGGCTAACATAGCAAACATTCATCTCATATGTCATCTCACAAATTTTGTCATGTGTCCTCAACTTAACCAAATTATTATTGTTGTTGCTGTTGTTAGGGGAAAGAGGGGCACTCCATGCCTCTCTTTTTTTTTAAAAAATAAAAATAAAGTAAAAGAGGGAGGAGGTTAAATAAAGAGTGAGAGTGAACAATTAATTCTATGGTAGTTATTTATTAAAATAAAGGGTAAAAGTGTCCAACAAAAAATATATACTAAAATGGGATATATTGTTGTCGTTGTTGTTATTGTTGCCGTCATTGTCGTCTATTCCTATACTATAAATTAAAATTCCTAATTTGGAGAGTAGTTGTCATTGTTGTTACTATATATTCCTATACTATAAATTAAAATCTCTAATTTGGAAAGTGGACCTCTAACTTTCCTCACTCTCTCAATTATATATTATTAATGCTTTCTCTTCTCTCATTGGAGAGTGCATTTTGTGAGAAACATTGTTAAAAAATAAAAAGAGGGAAATGAATACTATATCGTGGCAATAACCACTACCTTGAAAGCAAATTCTGGTGGACCTCTGGTGCAACCCAAAATCCAGTTTGCTCCCTAAGATTTACATAACAATGTGCTTGAACTTGTGCACTCGAAGCCAAAACATATTGGAGCCTCACGAACAATGCCCAAAAGAATACAAAGCAAAAAGAAAGAAAGAGAGAAAGGTTGAGAAGTAGAGAATTGCTTTCTTGGTGTCAAGACTTTTGTTACTACTTTATATAGTGCCTAAGAAATCAAATCGTTGGAAAAATTTTTAAATAGCTTTTAACACAAAAATAAAATTGATGGGCATGAATGAATGACTAATTAAAGCAATTAATATGTCAATGGTAACAAAGCAATTAATATGCCAATAGTAATAAAGAAATAATTAGCATTTATATGCCATTATTTCCACACATTTCACACACGATACATTCTCATAACTAGCCAAAAAATTTCTCATTCATCTTAAATTACTTTCCTTTATCTTCATTTATATATTTGATTTCGGGTAAACTATGTTTTTGATCTTTCTAAAATTTCTCATATTCAATTTTAGTCCTCCAAAATTTTTTTGTTTTATTTTTTCCATCTAATTTGAATATACTCCACTTTTAGTCCTCAAAGTGATTATAAATAACATTTAATAGCGGTTATAAACCACTATAAAATACACTTTGAGGATCAAAAGTAATGTATTTCTAAATTAGAGGAAGGGAAATAGGATAAATTTTTTTTGGAGGACTAAAACTAAATTTAAGAAATTTTAGAGGAACCAAAAACATAGTTTACTCTTGATTTTCTTAATCGTTTATCCATTTCAATTAAAAAATAACCTTATATCATAATTTAAATTATTTATTATAAATAGGTTAAATTACTAAGTAGGTCCCTAAACTATTTAGAATTTACAAATAGATCCCTATAAGAAAATTTTTTAATTAAATTTCTAAACTAAAAAGTAGGTTCTATAGTTAGTTTTTGGCAGTTTAAAGCTGTCAAAAAATGATAGTTTAAAAACCTTAAAGACTCTACTTAAAATAATTTATAAGATCAAAAAATCAATTTAAAAACTTTAGTTTAAGAACCTATTGAAAAGTTTTGAACTAATGCAAGGATCGAGTTAGTAATTTGATCTAAATTATATTAATATAAAATGACCTTGGTCTCGGTCGCAGGGAGCTGGTGCTGTAGGTGAAGTTGCAAATAGTAAAGCTAATACGGTCGCACTTTATTTTTCACAGCCCAATCTACGAAGCTAATAGAATTAATTAATTATTAAAAAGCCTCTAATTAATTGCGGGTTAGGTGTGTTTTCTTGGTACCTTCTCACTCTTAGCTTTCCCGTTATCGCGTAAGAATCTTCAACCCACCTTACCTTTGGATGAAATTAAGTTGCGACTAATGTCAGTTTTCCATTTACTAGCAGAGCGGTCAAGTTGGCCATGTTTTTTGTACTGAAGAGAATATATTAATCCTAACGTGTCTTTTGCTTTGGACATTCAAGACGTGACCCATTTAACTGTATTTTTACTTTTATTTTATTTATTTATTTATTTATTTATCATCATCATCATCATTTAATTGTTAGATATTTAATAAGCTGAGCCAAAGGGATGGGTAGGATCCTCAACTTTAATTGGAACAAACTTCGTCAATTATATGATAGCCGAATCCAACAAACAACAAGATCTTTCCAAATCAAGCTAGCATTATTAAAATCTCCAGGGTTGGCGGTGGCACCGGCACAAATACTTAGAAGAATATTACCCTCGACTGCCCAAAAGCATGTCCTGTCCAATGTGCATAGAATTTAGATTTAGCTGTCGAGAATGAAAAGTCTTAGCCTCTAGGACTATTGATAATTTATTGGCTAGATTATTCATTATAGTCTCCATATAAAAAAAGCTGTATGTTTTAATCTCTGAACAGTTTTTTAAGATGGTTTATTACTTAGAAAGTTGCTGCGATTTTATACGATCAAAAAGTTTTCTCTGATATTAGCAATGGAAACTAAAACTTAACTTTTATACATGTGCAGAGACTAAAACTTATAGTTTTCCATATAAGAACTAAAACTTAAAATGAAGGAAATTATAAAGACTAATAATTAAATAGCTTAACATAATTTATATATGACAAATGATACTTGTACAATAAATTTTACAATCAGTAAAGAAAAAAAGACAAAAGAGAGAAGTTTAAAATGTAATAAACTAGTTTTAGTATCAGTGCAATGCATGAGAACATACAGAGTTTATTGATAAGTATTATAAATATTATATTAATGTTAATAGTTAATAAATAATAATTAATAATTAATAGTACATGTAGGTATGTATTATATTAATATTTATATTCCATTTAACATATATATGTATTTCTTTGTAAAAGCGGAAATGGAAAGGTGAAGATGAAAAAAAAAAAACTTGTTTAAAAAATTTAAGACCTACCTCATACTGATGATGGCACACAATTTATTTCTTGTGTTATGTTTTATGCATTTTTTAATACTAATTAATTTATATATAGATTTTAACGTGTAAAAATAAGAAAAGAATAATGATTTATTTACAATTTTTTTAGATTTTAAATTTTAAATATAATGTGAAAAAATTAAAATAAAATTTTGAATTGTGTTTTAATTTCTATCATTTAATTAAATATATACTAATTACTTAAGAGAAGATTAAAATTTGATTAGATGAAAAAATATTCATTAAATTACTTAAATTGGAAGATAGTAAGTAAGAGGGAAATAAATTTATGTTAAAATTATTACAACAATAATTAAAATTTCAAAATTATAATAGAATATAATTTCTTCCAAGTAATTCAAATTTTAAGGTGATTTATGGTCATTTTTTTAGATGTTAATGTGATTTTAGGTAAACTGTTCATCCCGCGATTAAATTTCCCTACTTGCTTTTATAAAAAAAAAATTATTTTTATCTTGTGTTATATTCTATATATAATTTCTATTTTAATAAATTGACATATACATGTTAATGTAGAAAAGAAAATTAAAATCTATCCAAGTAAACAATATCTTAAATAATTTATTTAACTGAAAAGATAAAAAATAAGAAATGAATAATGATTTGCCTGAAAATTGATTTTAGACACTAATTTTGCATGGGAAGATAAAAACGATTACATGGATTTAATTTGATTTTTGTTATGTAATTAAATATATATTAATTAGGAAAAAGAAACTTTAATTTTGATTGGACCAAATTATTTAGTAAAAAAGTTCATCCCTATGAATTAATAATAAATTTCCCTACTTGCTTTCATAAAAAAATTGTTCATCCTCATGTGTTATATTTTAAATATTTTATCCTATAAGTTAAGCCTAAAATTCTCTTCATACTCATAAAAAATAGTCATCCCCATTTGTTATATTCTTTTCATACTTTCTATGTTAAATAAAATAAAAAAATTCAATAAATTATTTAAGTCCGGAAAGAGAAAGCCATAAAAAGTACATTTAATTTAAAATTATTATAACCAAAAAATATATAATTTCACCATAATAATTTAGATATTAATATGATTTTAAGTATTTTTTTTATGAGCAAAGAATTTCATTAATAGTAAGATTAGTTGAGATGAGCACAAGGTGTGACCAACTTAACACTCCAAACAAAGTTTAATGATTATGTACTATCAGTGTAAAAAATTTTACACTATCATTTAATAAAAAATTACCATTAGTATGACTTTTAAAGTAGTTAATGTAAAAATCAACTAACTTACTATACTTTAATTTTTCTCATTCCTGATCCTCTTTAATTTAGCATGTAATTTTACTACCAAAAAATTGTATTTGTCAGCGTGACTTTGGAAAAGATTGTATTTGTAGATTTACCCTTTAATTTCCAAAGATCAACCACACACACATATAAACATTGCAAAATGCAGTTATAAAAAAAACATTGCAGAATGCTTGACTAATAAAAAGAACATTCTGAATTTCAAGAAGTGTAGTAACATATACTTTTGAATCACACATTCTCAATCAAACGCTTACAACAACCAAAAACATATGATGAATATCCACACACTTCAAATAATAGCAAAAAATTGAATATTATATTTGTCACCGGTGAAGTGCTGTCAGGAAATGTGGTATGAAATCTCCGAAACTTGAAACCCACATAACAAACTATCAAAATTTCAACTCTATCTTCGAAATAAACTAAATGGGCATGAACTCAATCTAAAAATTAGTGAAGAAAACACTAAAAAGCAAAACCAAAGTAAAAACTGTCACACATTACTTACTCAATTTGGGAGATCAGAGTGAAATTGAGTTATAAAGGGTTGTTGTCCTATAAACAAAAATGGTTCATCTAATTTAGTTTGATTTGGAGTATCATGAGAGAGAAAATTGACATTTGCTGACCAGTTGATATTTTTAGAACTGCCTCATAATCTTACAGAATGCAAATAGTGCTCTATTAAGGTACATAGAGATTCTCATAATCCTTCCTCAGAGCTTTCCCACTACAAAATTCAAATAATTTTCTGCAATATCTTCCCAAAAGCAAGCTTCTACAATTCTATCCCATACAAAAGGAAGCTTTGTTGAGACATTTAAATCTTCAATCCACCACCTGATCACCAAATCCAATATTAATATCCAAAACACTACTACACGAAATGGATTTTAAAGCAAGAATTTAAATCAGTTAATATCAAACCAGTTTAAAAAAGAAACGCGATGACATTTTGAAATTATAACAAACTTTTTTAAATCGGTTCAAATCCAACTGATTTAAAAAGTCAATTTTAAAAATAAAATAATACTCGTGCCAACTTTTAAATCGGTTCCACTAGAACCGGTTTAAAAAGTGGGACTTTTTAAACCAGTTTGATGGAACCGGTTTAAAAAGTCACTTTTTAAACCGGTTACAAAAAGAACCGGTTTAAAAAGTCAGTTTTTCTACCTTCGCACGCCTCTATTTTTCATTTCCCGCAGCCTTCTTCTTCCCCAGTTCCTCCCTTCTAGCTTTCTTCTCCTCCATCCGCCCCTAATTTGCTCCATTGAAGCTCTCTTCTTCCCCATCCACTCTATCACCGTCGTCGTCGCGCCTGCCCTGTGCTATGGCCTGCCCCATGCTCCATCGCTGTCATTGGAGTGCGAGCTTGGTGCCAAGTTTGCTTTGGTTGGAGGTAGCTCGCGCCATTGCTACTGGTGGAGGTCTACTGCTATTGAACGTGCTCCATTGCTGAGTTTGGAGGTCTGCAAACTGGTTAGTCATGTTAATTTCATTTGGTTTATAATGTTTATATTGGTTAATTTGGTTCATTATGATTTACATTAGTTTACATTGGTTCATTTGGTTCATTAATTATGTGAATATGATTGTTTCATTTTAATATTAATTTGAAATTAATCTTTTATGTTAATTATATTGTTACATGAAATTAATTAATAAAAGTTATATATAGTTGAAAATGTTTATTAATATATATAAGAAAAGTGTAATTCTTTATATCTTTATAAATTTATAAATCTTTAAAGAACTAGATAAATTGTTTAAGTTAATTATTAACCTATATAAATATGTGGTAAGAATTTTAAGTATTGAGGATTATATTACATAAGATAGAATTAAGTGAAATTGATTATTTTAGATAAGTTAGTAATAAGTAATGAAAAAGAATAAAAGTAAGAAGTTAATTTAATTATATGTTAGCAATTAATTAATTATCACTAAATATGATTTAACAAGTTATATGTTTTAAAATACTTATTTATTATAAATTTTAATTATAATATAGTTTGTATGTTTATGAGTATTTATTTATTATAAATTTTAATTATATAACATAAACATTTATCCTGTGCAATGCATAGGCTTAAATACTAGTATAATTAATGTAATTATATTTTGTTTTAAACCCAAAGTTCTATAATTAATTGTGTGTTGTTTTTCTATTGAATTTATGCATTATGAGCGAACCTTAGTTTTCCGTTTGAGATTCAATATAATGATTAAAGTGGTAATGGTTGTATTGAATCTTGAATTGTCCGATTGGACAGTTTAGAAAAATCCATTTTTTTATACTTTATTAATACATAATGGTTAAATCTCATCGTAAATTTGTTTAAATTTTGGTTTACTCATTTCGTGTTGTGTCTTTCGGTGCATACTTGATTGCGGTGAACTTGATGTCACCACTTTCATTTTGTGTACTTGGAGACCAATGCGAAATGTTGTCAAAATTTTGTCAAATTTAAGATGAGATTAAACTAATACTATTAATCAAGTTCAAAAAAATGACCTTCTGAATGGGATAGGACCACACCTTGTATTAAAAAAGTGAGATTTACATGTATTAAGATATGGTTTGTGGATCACAGAAGGAAGTTATGGATTGTAGTTGGATTAATTCTAGACGCACAACTGATAAGTATCAAAATGGAGTGGAAGAGTTTATCCAATTCATTGAAAGAAATCTTCCTGATAGTGGTGGGTTCTTTTATTGTCCTTGTGCTAATTGTCTGAATCAGAAACGATTGCAACTTGAGCAAATACGGGAGCATATCCTTTATGATGACTTTTGCAAGAGTTATACAACATGGACATGGCATGGTGAATTGTTAGACATGCCAAGTATGTCTCAAACAGATCAATTTGATGTACCTATGGATGATCGACTAGAGGACATGATCCGTGATATTGGACCAGAGTCTTTTCAGCGAGCTCAACTGTACGACACTTTGTGCAGTGATACGGATAAGCTTCTATATCCAGGGTGCACTAAATTCACACGGTTGTCAGTGGTGATAAGATTAGTAAATGTCAAGGCAAGAAATGGGTGGAGTGATAAGAGTTTCACTGAATTGCTTGAGTTGTTGAATGAAATGCTTCCAAAAGGTAACACATTACCAAGATGTAACTATGAGGCAAAGAAGGTGTTATGTCCGATGGGATTGGAATATAAGAAAATACATGTGTGTCCTAATGATTACATATTGTACAAAGAAGAGTTTGAAGAGTTGCACAAGTGTCCCAGGTGTGGGCTATCACGGTATAAAGTGAAGGGTGATGATATCGATGAGAGCACAACGGAGGGTCCCTCTGCTAAGGTATTATGGTATCTTCCAATAATTCCAAGGTTTAAGCGATTATTTGCCAATGCAGATGACATAAAGAACCTTACGTGGCATATAGATGGGAGAAAATATGATGGACAGCAGGATGATTCTCCGCAATGGAAGAACATTGATCGTTTGTTTCTAGTTTTTGGGACTGAGGCAAGAAACCTTAGGCTAGGACTTGCTATAGATGGAATGAATCCTTATGGGAACTTATCCAGTAAACACAGTTCATGGCCTGTTCTTATAATTATTTATAATTTGCCTCCTTGGTTGTGCATGAAGCGAAAATATGTTATGCTATCTATGATGATTGTGGGCCCAAGACAGCCATGAAATGACATAGATGTCTACTTATGTCCCTTGATTGAAGATTTGAGAATGCTGTGGGATGAAGGTGTTCATGTGTATGACGGTTATCATTGTGAAAATTTCATGTTGCGTGCAATGTTGTCCTGTACCATCAATGATTTTCCAGCATATGGGAACTTGAGTGGATATAGTGTTAAGGGGCATAACGCTTGTCCTATCTGTGAAGAAGACACATGTTACGTACAACTAAAACATGGAAAGAAAACAGTTTACACTGGGCATCAAAAATTTCTCAAGCCTAATCACCCATATCGTAGACTTAAAATAGCCTTCAATGGATGTCAGGAGGATGGTATTGCACCGCCTATTTTAACTGGTGAACAGGTTTATGAACGGGTGAAGGACATCAACGTCCAATTTGGAAAGATTGATAAGAGAGTTACTGAAAAAACCTTGTGGAAAAAGAGGTCGATATTCTTTGATCTTCTATACTGGTGCGATCTAGATGTTAGACATTGTGTAGATGTCATGCATGTTGAGAAAAATGTGTGTGACAATGTAATTGGCACTCTTTTGAACATTAAAGGCAAGACGAAGGATGGTTTGAATGCTCGTCAAGATCTGGTTGATATGGGTATACGCCTCCAGTTAGGTCCACAGTCAGTGGGTAAACGGACATATTTGCCTCCAGCATGTCATACCTTGTTAAGAGAAGAGAAAACAAGTTTCTGTAAATGTCTATAGGGAGTCAAGGTGCCACAAGGATACTCTTCAAATATCAAGAGCCTTGTGTCACTCAAAGATCTTAAATTAGTTAGGTTAAAGTTGCATGATTGCCATGTTTTGATGCAGCAACTGCTACCAGTGGCTATTCGTGACATATTGCCTAAAAAAGTTAGAGAGACCATTACGCGACTATGCCTATTCTTTAATGCCATGTGTAGCAAAGTCATTGATCCTATAAAGTTGGATGAGTTGGAAAATGAAGCTGCTATTATATTGTGCCAGTTAGAGATATATTTTCCTCCTTCATTTTTTGACATCATGGTTCACTTAATCGTGCATCTAGTGAGAGAGATTAGAATTTGTGGTCTGGTTTATTTAAGGTGGATGTATCCTGTTGAACGATATAATATATGAAGATCCTGAAAAGGTATAGTAAGAATCCATACTGTCCAGAAGCATCTATTGTTGAGAGGTACATTGCTGAAGAAGCCATTGAGTTTTGTACAGAATATTTGTCACAAGCTGAACCTGTAAGGCTTCCAACATCTTGTCATGAAGGAAGATTTTCTGGTAATGGTACTCGAGGTGTAAACGTTAAACAAATGAGTCAGGAGGAAGTTCTGCAAGCACATTTCTACATATTGGATAACATTGATGAAATTGAACCTTATTTTTCTGCTCACAAAAACATTGTCAAGAAAAATAATCCTAGAATGTCGGAGAAATAACAATTGACTGAGCATAGCAAAACATTCTTAAACTAGTTTACAGAACAAGTTGTGAATGATGATAATGCTTTTGAGGCATTAAAATGGCTAGCACATGGACCTAACTTTGATGTCATATGTTGGACCGAATACGATATCAACAACTTCTCTTTCTATACAAAGTCATTGGATGAGAAAAGTGCTGTGCAAAACAGCAGGGTTATGGTTGTGGCTGAGTCCATGCACTTCTCTAGTTCAAAAGATAAAAACCCTGTTATGGCATCCATGTGTTACTTTGGAGTTATCAAAGACATATAGGAAGTTGACTACACAAAATTGAGAGTACCTATGTTTAAATGTAAGTGGGTTGACAGTAACACCGGGGTGCAAACCGATGAGTTAGGGTTCACATTGGTTGATCTTAGCAAGGTAGGTTATAAGGAAGAGCCTTTTATTATGGCATACCAAGCAAAACAAATTTTTTATATTAGCGATCCTTCCAACAAGAGATGGTCAGTGGTTCTCCAAGGAAGAAGTGTGCATGCTAGTCATGAAAAAGAAGACTCAAATTCTAATTTTATTGAGATTCCTTCTTTCTCAACACGAATCTCGACTTTTATTGATGAAAGTGAAGTGGATGATGTATATGCCACACGTGATGATCATCACGAAGAAATATGGGAAAACATTCATATTTGACAATGTTAGTAACTTATTTATGTTTATGTTGTATATTCTTGTGTTGACATTATATAATTTTTATTATATTGTTTAATTCTTTTTATTGTTATGTTTATCTTTAAAAATTTAAAACTTCTCCAATGACAGTACTGACAATTTTTTTCTTTCTAATCAGGTCATGGCTAATTCTTCTGGTAATCCATCTTATGAGTCTACCAAAAAAAAGGGTAGATAAGGTACACGTCTAAAAGAACTAACTCTCAGTCAAGCTGGTGACCATCTGATACCAATTCAGTTTGACATGCTTAGTAAGGCACCTGAAGGGGAAAACGCCACAAAATTCATTAGTTTTGTAGGCGTTCTTGCTCGGAGTAAGGTCTCTATCCTTTATGAGGATTGGGACCATGTGGAAGAGAGCGTAAAGAATCAAATATGGCAAACTATCACGGTATGTTATTTCTACAATCTTAAATATATAAATTATATTTAACCATATTATTATCAGACATTAACTATTTAATTTTTTTTATAGTTGACTTATGATGTTCCGCATAATGCCATGTTGAGAAAGAAGTTGCTCTCACTTGCGGCTGAGTGTTGGAGGGCATTTAAGACACAGCTCACCACGATATATATATCTATATATATATGGAAATTTGAAAGACACTTCTCCTTATGAGAAGTATGCATTTTTGGATGAGGATACGTGGACAAAGTTTGTTGAAAGCCGGGAGGATTCTGTCTTCTTGGTTTAGTTGCAATCATATTTTTCTAATCATACAACAATATTTGATTAAATTTATTCAATTTAATAATGTCTTATTATACACAGGAGAAGAGAAAAAAAAGGACAAGTGATTGCATCCAAGAATGTCCACCCCCACAGATTGTCCTGTGGGGGATATAAGTTGCTTGAGGAGAAGATGATGACGGAGAAGGCGAGGTAACGTCAACTGGAAGCCTCAGCATTTGGTTCTATTGCAGATATTGCCCCTCCATCACCCTCGCAATGATGGGATAAATGGAAGGTGCCCGCACGCTACAATCGGGTGGATATATATCAAACAAGGCATGCATTGTTACTGAAAAGATTGTAAGTCATTTTTTATTTCAAATTATAATTGTAATGTCATACGGCATATTTTTGACACATTTTTTAAATTAAATGTTGTAGGACTCACTAGTTGAGCAGACCTCACAGGGAACATTTGTTCCTCATAGACATGAGGATATATTAACAACGACTATTAGGAGACCAAAGCATCCTGATAGGGTTCGTGCAGTTGGACGAGGTGTTGGTATTCGTGATTACTACAGACCACCCTCACGTAGTGGGCCTAACTCCAGAATTGTCACCAAGGAAGAGGTGGAGCGAATCAGGTAAGAGATTAGAAATGAGCTTAAGGAATAGTTGAGACGAGAGATTAGAGAGGAGCTAGCATCTTTGGGTCTTTAACAACAAAATACAAATGTCCAAACAAAACAAGCTCATACTCCTATACGTGTCAATACAAAGGGAAGCTGTGTTGCTGCTGATCCTTCTGGGGAGGAGAGTGGCATTGATATCCATGAGCAGTGTCAGTTATATGTTGATGGAGAGCCTATTCATTTAGTGGCCTTTGGGAGAGTATATAACTTAGGGCCTACCATACACCACATGATTGTTGAGGATGACATGGCAAGGGTGGTAGTTGAACAAATATGGGATGCATATGCTCAAGTTCCTGTACCCACCGAGGAGGTTTAGACTGTTAGACAAGCACCTAAATAGTTCATTCAATGGCCGAGACGACTTATAAAGGTCACATCAGTCAAGGTATATTCATAAGTCATCTTAAATATATTTTTTTTCTATTACAAATTAAAATAACTTGAATGTATTTTATAACCTTATTTTGTATTTACTTTTTTTTATAAGACGTTCAACTGTCTAAGAAAGATGTTCCACCCAAAAAATCGGAACCTGAAGTTGATTCAATAACACGCTTGTGGCAAGTGGCATCTAGTATAGGGAAAGATGTTATTCAAATAGATGGGGAACCGACATTCCTTGGCAGACTTAGTGGTGTAGACCTGTGGATCACCCAGAAGGATGTATTGGAAATTTGTACTGGCAATGACATGTTAAATATCTCAGTTCTTCAATTATGGTTGCTGTAAGTTTAATTTTTTGTTAATCTTTTAAATACGCATCTCAACATTATATTTAACATTCATTTGTATATTTTAGATACATGCATCGTCTTTGTCTCTCAAAAGGTCGAGAGAGTGTATATGGATTTATAGACCTATTGCCTATTCAGAAGATAGGAAATAAGGATGAAGATTCTCAAGCCTACATTCAGAATTGGACGTATAATGGACAAAAACGGTGTTACCTAGCACCATACTTGCATTGGTAAGTATAAGTTATTTCTTACCCAAATGATTTTAAATGATTTTTGAATCCCATCACATATATTCTTTTTGCAATGCAGCTCGCATTGGTAATTGCTAATTATTTGTCCTAGGGACAATACTGTGGCCTTATTGTGTTCGTTGCATAAGAAGCCTAGCAAAGATTTGAAACAACTAATAGAAAAGTAATTTTTTATTTATAATATATTTCATTCATGCTTTATATTGTAATTATGAAACCTATAAAATGTCTTGTATATCTATTTTTTAATCAGAGTCATGATTGGATATCAAACATTGGCGGGTAGGCACGTGTCACTACGGAGGAAGCCTAGTTGGTTTTTTCCTTATGTAAGTAATTTACAACTACATATTCTATGACAATTTGTAATTGTTTTTACAATCATTTCTAAAAAAATTCTCATATGGTAGGCTAACAAACAAGTAGAGAGCTATGAGTGTGGATATTATGTTATGAAACATATGTTGACCATAGTTTCAGCAGATATTGTGGATTCATAGGACGAGGTAATATAATTTTTTTAAGTTACAATAATACTTACTATTGTGGTTGACTAATGATTTATCTTATTTTTTTATGTCACAGTTATTCATTGATAGGGAACCATTCCCGCATGAGGACTTGCTAGACATTTGTCGACGTTGGACAAAATTTTTTGTTGAAATAAGTAATAGATAGTTTGTTTAGAATGATAATAGATAGAAAAGAATAGTAGTTTTTATTCATATGTTCCAAATATGTTATGAAGTTTTGTTGGTTAATAAATGAATTCTGAATTCTGATAAATGAATTCTCTGGTTGTTTCTGTGATATCTGTCTGTATCAGGTTTGGTTGTATTTGTGAAAACAATGAAGCTATTTAAAAAAAAAATGAAACTTCTTAAATCGGTTGTGCATTAACCGATGTAAAAAGTTCACTTTTTAAATCGGTTGTAGAGAGAATTGATTTAAAAAGCTCGACTTTTTAAATCGGTTCTAAAAAGAACTGATTTAAAAGTCCAGCTTTTTAAATCAGTTCTCTCTACAACCAATTTAAAAAGTTTTTTTACATCGGTTTGTTTTACGGTTTAAAATGTCAATTTCTTTTATATCGGCTGTATCTAAATCGATTGTAAAACCGATTTAAAAAGCCATTTTTAACCGATTTAAAAAGCCTTTTCTGTAGTAGTGAAAAATGGTCTTAGACTTAGATTTATTTACTTTTTATTATTTCATTAAACAAAAGATCATATTTTTGAGGAAGATATTACTTGGTCACATTGCTGACTTCTGTTTGATGTGGCTCCTGTAGCATATCAAAATCTAGTTTTGCAAGGTTAGCAAATTTTGATCATGGGAAGGATCTTCTTGGTAGAAAGACATATAATATCTTGCCTTCAACCTAGGCATTCACTTGCGAAGTGATTAACCTAAAATGTGGTTCACTTGTGCAGCAAGAGAAGGGTTTAATTCGGGGGTTGAGGACTTATTAGTTAATTGAATGAGAGTGAAATTACATGCTTCTTCAAGTATCTCCTCTTTGGGAAATCTTAGTTGGGCACAAGTTCAACATTCCTTGTAAATGATTGGCTAGCCTTTCATTGAAGTTTCCACTTTGGTCCTTGAATTTATAAAATACATCTATTTAATTAATAAACAACATATGTTAGTTCCAAGTTATATATTTAATTATATATATAATGATTATCTGTGGATGTAATCATACAATTGACTTTGATGCATATTTAAAATCAAACAAATTGTATAAGTGGGTTTTGGGGTTACCATATATACCTAATCAACCCAATCTTAAAGGCCAAAACCTGTTTTGAGTAAAATAATAAGTTTCTTCTATTTTAAAGAGAGAATTAAACCCTCTTCATGTCAAATTAAATCTTAGGTTGTTAGAAAAATTTTATAATTGAGAAACTTGAGTTACAACCCAACCCAAAGTCTCACTTAATTAGAGATTCATTTTAGGTATTCAGCCTGTGATTTTCATCTTCTATCCCAAAACAAGCTGAAGTCAAGGAAAACTTGGTCGCAATCAATCTGAACCTTCTAGTGGTCGCTAACTTAACTACACTCCTAGACATAAACAAAGGCGTGATGTAATGCAATGCCCCTAGTACTTAAGTAGCAAGAAGAGTAAACAAACATAAATGGAGAATTTAAGATTATTGTAGCGAGTTACAATATATTATTGTTTATTGAAATGAAAATTTGGTGCAACGCTCATAAAGAAATACTTGATGAAATGCGATATCCCTGTTGCCTAAGCAATCGAAAAAGTAAAGCCAGGTGATGAGGATCATCATCATGAGTTATGATATTATTGTCCTTTGTTGAAATGTTGTAAATTTGTTGTAATGCTCCATTAATTTTGTGTGCAAAATGGTAAGAAATACCCAAGCTTTGGATTGAGTCAATAAAATATAATTCAAAAGAGAAAAAGTTATCCTTAAGAGAAGAGAGACAAGTATCCTCTGTACATTATCTTTTAATAGTTGAACTTGTTTGATGTGACTAACTCCTTCCTGCAAGCAGTTATGAAAAGTCTAGCATATGAAACATTTTATCGATCGTCACAAAAGTCAATAGTCAAGTTGGGATATCAAAATTTTAACACCATAAAGTAAAACAGGAGAATACTCTAATTACAGACGCATTGTATACTTGACAACAGGTTGGTTACGAGGTGTCTTTTTGGATAAATATTTACAATACATTTTTGAACATACTTTTTTACATTCTTTATTATTGATATAAATTTAGTAGAAATCATAAAAATTATGTAAGTCTCACTCTAATTAGTTTAATGAATCTCACTCATAATTTTGTAATTTCATCAAATTTCAGTCAATAGTTAAAGATGTACTAAAAAGAGTATTAAAGAATGTGTACCTAACACTCCTTCCTTATAAAGTTTGGACATGTGACAGGGATGAATATAAGCCATAGTTCATTCTTACATTTTTTATGCAATAACCATCTTTTGCATGTGTGTGTGTGAAGTACCTAACTGTTAATTATCATATTAAAATATAAAATCTCATGTTATTTTAAAATTACTCAATACGTGCTTCATTTTAACCAATTTATTTTAACACATAATGTGCTTTTAAATCATATATAAATTAATGTTAATTAATGTGAAATTATCAATTATACTTCTGAACATTTTTCCTTTTAAAATTTGATATGGGTATATCTTCATGAAATTCAGTAGTTAGATTCATAAATTAGTGCACTACTAAATTACTCCAACATAAATGTTAATTATATGTAAATTTTTATGTTAAGTAAACATATTCAAGTCAAAAGGATAGGATTCGACATAAAGGGGGGTGGGTTGTTTGGTAGAGTAAAAGTATAAAAAAAAAAATTTAAAATTTTGGAACCCACCTTAAATTATTTGTTTGCTGCTTAGCGAAGAAATGGATGGAAATCACTGTTTAACCGTCCGCGACATGCGCTCTTTGTTAGCTGCATGTTTGTAAATCGATTCACTTGAAGTGAAATTGATTTACATACTGTTTTATATAATAATAATAATATTATTATTATTAATAAATAATTTAATAATAATAATTAAATTAAAAATAATCTCAAAAAGTTAACTTTTTTTCTATTTTTTTTATTTTTCTTCAACCAAATAACTTTAACTTTTATTTTATTTTTCATCTATTTCTCCTCTCTTCCCTTTCTTTCTCTCTATTTCTCTTCTCTTTACCAAACACACGCTCAGTTAATTTATAGGAAACCAAAGAAAAGATATAAAAATCATTGAGCAGGTCAGCTTAACATTTATGTAGGCATAAAGCAAATTTTAAATGAGATTTTCAAAATTAATAAAATTAATTTATTGAAATTATTATGAATTTATTTAAAATTTATCTTCTGAACTTTCTCAGATGCAATTTTTTTTTTTACTGAACTATTGTAATTAATTTTGTTTAATATTTCATTTTTTTATTGATAATAAACTCAATTTATTTAATGTTTCACGAGACATTATTTTTTTTTGATACATGAATGAATTATTAAAACAACAGCTAAAAAGCTAACAAGCAATCTCGTAACTACCAAAAAAATAAATAATAAGCAACCTCGTTGCAGCTCCTAAAGAACAGCACTTCGAAGTGGGGTCCCTAGCACCCCAACCCGCCGAAATATCAGCCACTTTGTTAGCACTAAGGGGAACATTAGCCAAACTAATTTGCCATTCATAATTCATGAATGAACGAATGTGACAAATGTTCCCTTTGTACAAAACTACACATGTACATCCCGAATCTGCGGGGTACTGGTTTGTTCAACGTGGATATCACGTCCCTACAATCGGACTATGTAATAATCTTACTTTTACCTATTAAACTATTTTTTAATTATTTTATATTTATTTTTAGAGAACTAAATGAGAATCTTAAAATTTTGATTCTTATGATTACATTTGTATTAGTGAGTAGTACTTAATTTAAATTTTTAATAATTCGTTTGCACATCGGATGTTGATTGGTATGTTTTCAAAATGGAGATATAATGTTTTACATTGGGGTACACAATAAAGCTACTACTATGTTGCACATGTTAGTGTGATTGAGCAGCTCGAATTCAAACATCTCGCGTTCATGCATCTCGAGGTCGACTTAGATCTTGAAGTATGGGGCTTTGAGAAGCCAACAATCGCACAGGGACAAACCTTTTAAATGCTTTGAGATAATTATATCTAATCGGCTTTCTTAGTGAGTTGATTGAGTAACTCAGATTTTGTCCTTAAAGGGTACACAACCCCAACCTTGAGCTTCTAAAAGAGGAAAGGCTTAGGCAATGGGTCCCTTGGATGAGTACCTCGGATCATGTCTTCAGAGGGTATAGGTTTTATATAGGAGGAGGTAATCCAAGCACGTGAGGGTCTGTTTCCATCCTCGTCGACATGTGCAACAAAGGCAGTCACTACTAGCATTGACTTTGGTTGATCCTATCACGGCTATGTGTACGCGTCTGCACCATTCACACCACTTGAAGATCACAATGATATTTCTAGGGAAGGTTGACGCGTGTGCTCCCTTTGGGTATGGCAATGTATCAAACACAAGCCTACTATCCATTGTATCTATTATTATCTGTCAAAAAATAGCTTTGCAGAAGCATTAATGAGGTGTGGTGATTTCCTGCTATTCAGCATAGAACTTTATAAATGGATTATAGAATTCAAAAGTGATATTATAAAATGTTATGACATCGTCATGAAGTGTTGTCAAGAATCCAACTTTCGAAATGAGTTGCCATGATATCTCCCTCTTACAACTGAAAAAGGAAAAACTGAGATCGGGAGAAGGACCTGCAAAGGCTTTGCAAGTCGGGCCAGTCACATGCAATACTAGGAAGGAAGAGACACTCGGCGACAATGCCAAGATTCTTCGAGAGCACGGTAGTGAGATGTCGCCTCGTTGTCGAGAGGCAAGTTCTCATTTGAGCCACTCATTAATGGTAGAAGACAGCAAACCTACGAGAAATGAGACTAGCATGCAAAAAGGGAATTAGTGAGCGTAAAAATGGGATCATCATAGCACCAGATCCATGATGGCGTTTGGTGTTTGATTACTAAGAAATAGGTTGTAAATTCTTCGTGACGAATTGTGAAGTGTGACACCTATTCATATTGAATATAACCCATATTTATTTACTTATTTAATAATGCGAGTAAATTTTTTTCTGTTTTTAATAATAAAAAATTTGTAAATTTAATAGAATTTGAAAATGGTAGTAAAATAAAATAAAATCTGTATGTATTCATCGTAGAATATAACACCATGATTTTATAATCAGAAAAATTACTAAAATACAGGAAGATCAAAATATATATACATCAAGATAGTTACTACTTATTCTCAGTACATAAAAAAGATTCTAGTCAAAGCAGTGTCTGTCTAATCTATCCCATAAAATAACAAACTATCAGACTAGCCCTATAGATTAACAGTCGGGCCTTCATTAACCGCAATCAATCATGTATAAAAGAAAAAGTAATGGAGTGAGGTGATTTGTTCTAAAATCACTTCTACATGTACGGTAGGAATTTTACCATAAATACAGATAAAACATAGTTCACAATAAAATGAGAGCCTAAAGTTTATTCTATGTTATACTATCCTTGACTCGATATGGATCCATACTTTTTATTAGTGGGTAATAGTTTTCAATAAAACTTGGAAAGTGACTAAAGCACATATACCTCTTTCAACATCATCACATGGTATAGTCCTCATCATTAATGAAGAACAAATATTAGTCAGGACATTCATTTATAGGGATATACTCTCAAATCAATCCTACTGATGCTGAGCAGTTGTCAGGGTTGTCAAGTTGGTTAAGTGATTGTCTTGGGTCAAAAGTGCTACCTTGGCCATTAGGACGGTCACCACTTGATACCATACCCTCTAGAGTCCTTGCCTTTCATCCCACAATGTAACAAATTGTAACTTCTCTAACAGGATGTCATGCCACTACATGTCACTTGTTTTACATTACTCATTAATTTACCACTTCTTAACTTCTCAAACAGAGGTTTCCCTAGTCTCATTTAATTTGAGCACTAGTACAATCAATATTTTTACCTTATATTGCAGAAATTGCATAATACCATAATCACATAAAATTTTAGCATAATAATGACATAACAATTATAATTTAATTACTAAAATTTTATCAGAATAACAACTAAATAAATATATTTTAATTTTCTAAATTTAAGCAGAGCAACAGCTTAGCAAATGTATTTTAATTTTCTAAAATCGAGCAAAGTAACAATTTAACAAGTGCATTTTCATTTTCTAAAATTGAACAGAGTAACCGCTTAGCAAGTATAATTTAATAATTTAAATTTGAGCAGAGTAACAATTTAGTAATTATAATTTAGTAATTAAATTTGAGCACAGTAATAACTTAGCAATTATAATTTAATAATCTAAATTTGGACAGAGTAACAACTTAGCAAAAATTAAAGTTTAACATCAAACAATATAACAATAATATTAATAATAACATTTAAGCCTAAATGGGTTTAGGAGAAAACCCTTCCTACCAACATGCAAAATGACAATAATTTAGAACCAAGCCCACTCCCCCCATTATCTTTAAGGTGGTTGATGAGGAGGATGGAGTTGTTGGTGTAAAGCTCCTAGGTAGAGAACTTTTACTAGTTAATAGAAACTAGTAAAATTTAAGCAAAATAAGAGAGAGAAATAAAATTTTTTAGAGAGAGAAGCTCTATAGCTTATGGAGGAGAAGAATGGTGAAAATCATGTCCAAAGGCATGTCTATTTATAGAGAAAAAATGAGATTGGGTGTCCACTTTGATAACATAAGCCATTATGTCTTAAATCCCATTTTTGATTTATTTTTAATTAATTTAAGGACACATATCAAAATTATAGTTATGAATCAGCTATTCTTAGGTTGGGGACGTGCTCCCTTAGCTGTCCAACTTCTAGATGTCAATTTTATTTGTGGGTAAATTAACTAGTATCAATAAAATCACCTAAACTTGAAAAAAATGACTTTTAATATCAAAAAAATGTAAAACTAAACAAATACATTATTTTTCATCAAAAATAAATTTATAGTATTTAATTTTAATTTTTATTAATTTATTTCAAATTTTATCTATTTATTTTGTATTTTTAAACTAAAAAATTCATAACAAATCGATTTTAATTCAATAAATACCAAAATTTTTATGAAAATTCTAAAATCAAATATTTCACCTATAAATAAACTGAAATTAACATTTTTTACCATTTTTGGATGTCAAACATATACTAGTTGGCTTATCGGACACTTAGGGACATTTTGGTCATTTTAGACAGAAATCTCAAAAAATTCTCAGAAAATTCTCAAAATTATATTTTAATATACATGACATGATTCCAAGTTTAAATTTACATTTTAATTTCAATTGAATCTTTTTCTCATGTCAGCCCTTAATGTTGAGAAATAAGCACAAAATTGTCATTTTTAAATTTTTTTGGGCTCCAACTTGAAAAAATTATTAAAAATAACGATTAAATAGATCTTGAAATTTCGAGTATAATGGTGTAGATCAGAATTTTGAAATTTTTTCCCGATTTTTCAAAATTAAATAGTCAAATATTGGAAATTAGTTAAAAAACTAAAATAAGAATGTTATATTTTTCACTATTTTTCTATCAAAATAAAATTTTTATAATTAAAATATACCTAGTATAAAATTTTTAAAATACTTTGAACTCAAAAATTCTCTGATCTACTCTCGTAGTGAACTAGTGATATTTTGGTCATTTTACAAAAATTATCTTAATAAATTCACAAAAATTTTCTAAACTTATTATTAATTATTCTAAACACATAAATGACTTAAAATTAAATTTTAGACACTTCTAACTATTTTTATCTATTTTCTCAATTATCTAGTCCTTCTAAGGGCAAAATAGTCATTTTATCCTTTTCTAGATTCAATTTCCCAAAAATTATTAAGAATTTAAACTGAGTGCTTCTCACTAATACGAGCATAACCATAGGGATCAAAATTTTGATATTCACATCCCGTTCTTCAAAAATATATACAGAATAATTAGGAAAATAATTTGATATACAAAAATAAAGGTGCTACATAAAAGAATCTGGATCTCTCGTTTTCTTCTTAAATCCATGATTTCTTCATCTTTATATCTTTTTTAACTTCACGAAGATAACATCCAATTTGGAGAGGCCATCATCTCCCTATTTATTTTTCAAGCCCACCTACCTTGCAACCACATTGAACGGCCAAGCACACTATCACCAGCTCTGACAAGCACTACAACGATGTTTCCCATCGAGGTGCCTCACTAGTCCTTAGAATCACGCTGTCATGCCACCATGTTTTATGCCATTGCCATGTCATTATCATGATATCATACATTAGCACAATGAGGAATAATAGAAGAAGCTAACACAACATGTGAATGTCATGGCGATATCATATAAATTGACAAGTTATATGACAATTATATAAGCACAGGTTTTTGAATTGACAAGAATCATGATTAGGCCCATGAATGCTTAAGTTGTCTTATGAGTATTATACATTATGATGCATATGTTGATAAAAGCATGTGTTTTCATAATACATTTAGCAAGCCATGATTTTGGATGCGTGATGCCTATCATGCCATGGGAAGATAACTTATGGCAATATGTTAATGCTTATCATCATTAATATATTAACGTTATTGCCTTGTTTCCACTCACTGCTTCTAGCATATATATATATATATATATATATATATATATATATATATATATATATATATATATATTGTTGTGCATTAGTATTCATTGACATGTGTGCCATATGTACATTAATTCATATGTATACATGATACGCCGGTTGTAATGCAGGTCATATAACATGATGGAAAATGCTTCCTTTAAAGCATAATAGCCAAACTCATAGGTGAAAAGCATACTTATGTATTGATCACAATTCGATGTGTAAAGGTGAATTAAATAATACAGTAAAGAAAATGGAAGAGATAGAATCGTGACAGAGGGAAGTAGCCTAAACGAGCCTTGATTGGGTGAGAGCGTGTGAGCGGATAATTGGTTGAATGGTTTCGAGAGTGTAGATTCTTGATTCGTGTGGTCAAGGAAAAGTTTTAGGGGCCCCACGGTGGGCACCAAAATGTTTTTGCAAAATTTGGTCATTCTCTTTCACCATCTCCTTTCTAGCTGGATCCTCTTTCTTCTTCCTCCTTGTCCCAATAGTGTGTCAGCAGTGGGGCGTACCTACAAAGACACTTTGATGCTTAAGTCATATTAGGGTGTCCGTTAGGGTTGCAAGGTTTAGGATTGAAATTAGGGTTAAAAAGTATGCTTTTGAATTGTATATAAAGGTGTATAGATCTTGCCAAGTTACCTGATTTTACCTATCATAAATACCAGGATCACAGCCTTAGTTTTCAAAATTATGAATATGTTTCCTCATTTACGTTAGGCCAATCTATATTCGATGTGTTGCATTGGTCAGTCCCCAAAGTGGTTGCTCGACCCTACCATGGGGTGCCAAATTCGAGCAATACAGTATAGATGTATGAAAATTCCCTTCCATTACAATGGTCCTCCTATAAATACAATGACAGAGGAAATGATTGTCGCAACTGGGGTCACGACGAGACGGTGAAAAAGATATTAAAAACAGAGGAGCCGCCACCATAGTTTATTAAGGGAAAACATATGGCAAAACCCTAAGAAAGAATGTGGTCTGTGAAACTAAATATAGGTTCGAGAGTCAGTTATGAGTAGGGAAGGTGTTAGCACCTTACGACATCCGTCGTAAAGACGGTTTACCCCTAATTAAATGTGCAAAATGGATAGGTTCTAAAATATTTATTTTACCCCTTAAAGAAAAGAAAATATGTTTACAAATTTTATTATTATTTTTATCAAAAGAATTTTAATTAAGAAGATAATATTTTATTTTTGGAAAGACACTAATTTTTTTTTTATTTTTGAAATCGACAGGGGTGGGCTCCTGCTCCTACGTATCCTTAAGTACAATGAGGAATCAGACTCACGTAGTTCTTTAGGTACAAAATCGTTTTGTTGGTTTTTTTTATTTTTAATATTTTAAAAGGCTTACTCAATAAATAAATAGGAAGTGCATTCGAAATGGATATTACTAAAACCTTTATTAAAGAAAAGTTTGTTTTAAATTTTTTTTTGAATTTTAAATTAAAAGGCTTTTACAATAACCAACTAGGAAGTGCATGCAACATGGTTATCATTTCATCTTTTAAGACTTTCATAATAGTCAAATAAGAAGTGATCCAAAATGACTATCATTAAAACCTTTATTATTAAAATTTTGTATTATACATATTATATAAAAAATGATAACCAAATAAGAAGTGCATCTAAAATGGTTATCATTAATATTTTAAAACTTTAATAATGTCCAAATAGGAAGTGCATCCAAAGTGGCCATTATCAAGTTTAATTATTTATTTTAAAGAGAACTTATTATTTAATAATTAATTTCATATTGAAAACAAATTCACGAGAAAAAAGGGAAGCTTTTACAAATAAAAAATGAGAAACTATTTCATTTAATCGTTATCGTCAACAAACATTTTGGTTATTAAATGTTTTTTTGCCAAAAAACCAAAATAATAAAGGCTTAAAAGACCTAACCACGTTTACGTAACAAGCCTTTAATATAATTTTATATTTACCCTTTAATTGGATTTATAAAGCTAATATATATATATATATATATATATATATATAGTTATGTAACGAAAATTCTACGTAAAAAAATGAGAGCTTAATAAGGAAAAAAAAAAAGGAAGAAAAGGTTTACAATTTATTCTATGACCTTTTTATGATAAGCAGATCCAGTATATTGTAGCTAAACCCATTCGATTATTGTTGGGCCCAAGCTATATGATGGGCATATTGCCCTTTCTCCAAATGACGACACTCCAAGACTCTAAGGGCCCATGCGCCGCTGTCTCGAGAACAAATAGTGAAGAAGGCAATATGGTCTTTTTCAAGAGACGGGGTTTCGAAGCACCAGGGCGAAAGGGAATCCTTGCCACGCCATCGCATAGAGATTGGAGGGAGGAAAAGGTTTCAAAACTTCAAGGGAATCTAGGCCGCCACTGCAAAGGAAAAGAGGGCGAGATTAGACATTTAGAGAAACTGGCATGCGTCGGCGATGCAGCGGACAATGAACGGAGGTTTCGAAGATGTTGCCGACAAAAGCTTCAAATCACCGACTCTCGATGGTTGATATGTCATTATCCGGTAGTACTTAACAATGGAGTTCTCGCATTCAAAGATGCGCAATGAAGCGAAACGGATTCAATTGGAATCAGTGATGTTTGGCCATCATAGTCTCACGTAGGTTTCATTGAAACCTTGTAGTTGCACATTACAAAGATGACGAACGGTTTGCAACAATTTTAATCCATTCAGGTGCAGTCTATGAGTGCAGGGAATTAAAATCATTTAGTGTTTTAGTGACCACATAGGAAGGGAACGACGAATATGGTGTTGTATAATATTTGTAATTCTGATTGCAACATTGCATTAATATATTAACGAATGACCATACATTGGAGATACTGGAATTGAAATATGATTAGACTATTGATGTGCAGTTCAGGGAACAGAATGTTGCAAGTCGAGAGCAGAATATAATACTCATCAATTCGTTTTTGCACAAATTCAAGAGGCCATTATCAATTACGAAATTCTCTTATGGCTATGAAGCAAATCAGAGATAGAAGATTAGAAGATCTTTTGCAAACAGAATGAAGAAGGGAGAAGAATAATACCTTCGAAGCTTTCACGAATTGTCTCCATCTTCCAATATTGCTCTTCTCTTCACACTCCAATATCTTCCTCCTTTTTCTTAACTCCTTTATTTCTCATTTTCTCCATTTTCACTCTCTTCTCCTTTTTGTTTCTCCTTCCTTCTCTTTTCTCTCAATTCAGCAGCATATCTGCTCTCCTCCTGTCTCCTCCCTTTCCCAATACCTCTCCCTCTATTTATAACTCAGTAAGGGTCTTAACCGAAAATCTTTCTCGATTCCTCTTCCCCTTATGACGTGTTATGCCTTTTTGATGGTGATGGTGAATCATTTGTATGCATGGGCCCTTCTTGATATGTTGATGTAACTCAAGTTGTGATGCTATGTATGTATGGTATATGCTCTCTGTTTATGGCAATTGAGGCCATGCGAGATGTGTATGAGAGATTAGAGAGAAAAAACGTGACTTATTTTCATTCCCTTTTATATTTTTATTTTTCATTATTATTAATATCCTAATGCACATGCTTTTCAATTTGGGCTTTCTTTCCTCTTTTCTTTGGATAATTGTGGGTTTAAAAGCTTTCAACCCAACAAAGAAATTCAATATATTAGTTATGGCCCATGACAGTTTTAGCCCAATAAGAATAAAGAGACAAAAATTTATATAATTATTATTTTTTATATATATTTATTTATTGAAATATAACTACAACTACCCGGATAAAATTGGGTGTTCACAAGGATTAATCTGGAGATGGGGCAATCCTAGCATATCCTTAAGCTTGTAACTCATTGGGACATGATTATTGGAGCCATTATCTTGGCAGGATTCTCATTTCATAATGATTATGACAAAGTTTGGGGCTTGATTGTTTCTGTGGAGGCACCAAGTGGGCACTGTTGAAGTAATGGTTTGGGCCCATTGTTGTGGCTAAGTAGTGACAACCAACTAAGCTAGTATCGGAAGGGTACACAACCCCAAAAGCTAGATTGCCATGTGCATGAAATGGCTTGTACTCGCATTGACCAACAGAGCTAACATCCAAAGGATACACAAACTCGGACACCATGAGTTCCATGTGCTTGAAATGAATCGTGCTTGTGATTATTGACTATGCTATCACTCAAAGGGTACACAACCCTAGAGGGTACACACCTGGAAGGGTACACACACCCCTCAATGCATGAAATAGCTTGTGGTTGTGATGACCGACCATGCTAACACCGAGAAGGTTTAGAGAACCCTACGTACCTAGATTTAGCAATCTAATAGAGCCCTTGGTATAGATGTATGATGATTCCCTTCCATTACGATAGTCCTCCTATAAATATAAAGAGGGGGAAAAGGTTTCATCTAGAGATATGACAATCCTTGTAGATTCTTAGGCTTGTCACTCGTTGGAATGTGAACGTTGGAGTCGTTATCCTAAGGGATTCTTGTTTCATAATGCTTTTGGTAAAGTTTGCGGCATGATTGTCTTTGTGGAGGCACCAAGTCGACACTGTCCAATTAATGGTTTAAGCCTGATCAACGTGCCTAGGTGATGACAATTGACTAAACTAGTATCTCGAAGGGTAAACTTGCATTGACGTTTTAGTGAGGCACACTTATTATGAAAGTAATTAAATTCTTCTATTTCAAAATTAGATGGACTCGATCAACAAAGTCCCACTCAAGTAGGCATTACCTTAGGCTATGTTTGGAATGGTGGTAGATAATGGAACAGAATATAATAGAGTGGAATGTTATGAAATAGAATGAATTAAAAATGTCATTCTATTGTTTGGATATTTTATAACAGAACGAAACAAAGATTCAATTCCATTGTTTGGAAAAAGGACAGAACATAATGAGTTATAACTTTTTAATATCCATATTGCCTTATTTTATAAACATTTTATAATTTTTTTTTATTTACGTTCTTATGCATTATTTTATTAGAACCATAATATTGAGTGAAAAGATATAGTAAAAAATGACTTAATAAAATGCACGTATCATGTTTTTATTTTTGATATTTTTAAAAGCAATATACTCTTATAGTATAGATCAAAATCTTTAACTTAAAGAATAAAGCTTCTGCCCTCCCTACTCTTTTAATTATAAATTCTCAATACTTTATTCTCTTTTTGGGAGGTACATTTCACATACTATCCCTACAACTAGCCAAAATCACTAATGCAAAATCTCATTTTTACATTGCCTATTCTAGCTCAGTTTAGAGGTAACTGTTGTAAAAGTAAAACATAGTGGCGTTTTTGTAATATTTTAAAACTTTTTAAATCAGTTCCTATTTAACCAATTTAAAAGCTCACTTTTTAAATCAATTATTTGTTTAACTAATTTAAAAAGTAATTTTTAAATTAGTTAAGTTTCCAACCGATTTAAAATGTGAAGTTTTTTAAAAATCATTCATAGGTATCCAGGTCACACTCCGCAACAAAAGAGAGAGCTAAGGAGAGGCAGTTCACCGTCAAAACCCTATAGTCACCAGGATTCGCATTTGCCAAATTCTAGAACAGTTCTGAGCTTCCAAAGATGAAGGTTTGGTCACCCTCTAGCATTAATTATTTAATGCTCATTTTTCTTTTTTTTCTTCAATAGTTTCATCATTTGATGTAGAAAAACATGAGCAAAAACGTTCTCGTTGTTCCTTTCTCTTTTTTCTGAACTTTTTTTTCCAAGTTATTGAGTGTTTTGTTTGGATTGGATGTTTACATTTTTTGGTTATGAAGTTTGAGACTTTTTTTAGGTGGTTCTTTTTTTTTGGGGGGGAGCAAAGACAAACAAGCCAAAGGCAATTGAACAATTAAATTTGAACATTGATTTCACTTAAAGCAACTAAGTCTCTAACATCTCACATTCATTTGTTTCTTGAGCAGTACTAGTACCTATCTCGATTCGATGAAAGTTTTCAACTCCTCCTGGTGCGTGCATTTGTGTGAGTCCTCTATCCGCGGCACGACAAGTTATCCACATGCTTTATCCCTATGTAGCACTAAATGCTCATTAACCTTCCCACATCTCTCTCAATGCACTTTTTCAAATCGTTTCCAATTAGGTACTTGGAGAGCAACTCGCAAATGGAGTAGAGCTCTCACTTGTTAAGGTCCTTAACAAACTTATTCTCGATGCCGAGCTTGTACACGATGTGGTGCGTTTTGGAACAGTTATAATTGGCATTTCCAAGACCACAAATACCAATTGTGGCATTTCTTTTATCATTTTGTCTCCTTCAATTTCTCATCAGTTTGGGATAACTACTACTTTACTTATTAATACTTTGATTGGTTCAATTTTCATTTGTGAACATTGAGACGTGGTTGGTTCAACTTGGGTGATGGCTCTGAATTTGCCTTCTCCAAGAACAACATATTTTGTGGATGTGCTGAAGAGCGTACTCGAGACGCTTATTGTTAAAGCGAGTTATGTTAAAAGGACTAGACTGCTTTTTAACTTGGTTATTTTAAAAATCGAGTTAAAAAGTCATTTTTAACTCAGTTCTTCAATGAACTGAGTTAAAAAGTCTACTTTTTAACTCGGTTTTGGTCATAACCAAGCTAAAAAAGTGGACTTTTTATCTCAGTTCCTAAATAAACTGAGTTAAAACACCTTTTCTAAATTGATTAAAAATCCTATTTAAAATCACCCACTTTTGGTATCGCCTATATCTAAATCAGTTCAAGAACCAATTTAAAAAACCCTTTTTAACCTATTTAAAAAGTGTTTTTTACAATAGTGAATATCTTTCTCAGTCATCTTAAACTACCTTCCTTTTATCTTTATTTGCATACTTAATTTTCTTAATCTCTAAACCATTTCAATTTAAAGATAACTTTATATTACAATTTAAATTATTTATTATAAATTCAAAATAAAATTTATATATTTAAAAATATTTATTTATTTGAATTTTAATTATAATATAATCTATGAATTTGAATATAGTTATTTATTATAAATTATAATTATAATTATATACAAATAAATATTTATCCAATACAATACACATACAAATACTAGTTTTTTTAATATATCTTAATACATTAGACTATTTTTTTGTGTCATAATTTAGTTAGTTATTGTCATTCTTATCAATTGTTTGATGTTGAAGACAAAGAAGAGGGTGAGGCACGTGAGAAGAAGGTGAAACATGTGAGAAGAGGGTGAGACACGAAAAGTTAGAGCAAATAGGAGGGAGTGAGGTGAGAAGCAATAACTAATATACATGATAAATATAATAAGATTAAAAATTCAATATATAATAAAATGTTTGTGTTGCATCACATTCGTCCCAAATTGAAGGAAAAGAAAGTGCTTATAAACAATGGAATGGAATAGATCCCATTCCATCCTTTTTTAATAAGCTCCATCCCAATTTACAAAAAACAAACAATGACATCACTTATCGTTCCTTTCCATTTCCTCCCATTCCATCCCTTACCATCAATCCAAACATAGCCTTAGCAAATTTACGCAAAGCCTTTCTCAACCAGGCACAACATTATACTTGACCAACAAAGCCTTACCTAAGCAGGCACTACCTCACACAAATTCACAAACGCTCTGCTCAAGCAGGTAAAACAATTATACCAGGTTGACAAAAGCCAACACTTCTATGTGGCTGGATAGGAAAGTGAACACAAATGCTACAAAAATTTTCAATTATGTATAAAAACAATTAGAAATAATTTTAAGCTTTTACAAATAATAAAATAAAGGCTTACATATGTTTTTAATCCTTATAAAATGAGTGAGTTTTGATTTATTCTTATAATATTTTTTCTTTAATTTTCGCCCTCAAAAATTTAAAATTACTGTTTTTTGTCCCTATTATTATATGACACTTGTTAACTACTTATGTGTTTAATAGAAGTCCTAGGTGGCATCTACTAATATCTGTAGTACCATGTCAACATGTAACACCCTAAGGGGCATTACCGTAACTAGGTCTAGATTTAAAAAAAAAAACAAACTGAGCAAGGTAGAAACAACATACAAATACTACTCATAAATATAATTGAATATTATATACGAACAATACAATAAAAGAAACATACATGCCAAATATAACTCATCTATCACCTGAAGGTATCGTACAAAATATAAACAAGAATACAAAAACATAATATAAACTAGACTACGTTTTCTTGCACGTGACTCCAAGCTCCATCTACGCGTGTCTTCACCTGTATCCTGAAAAAGGGAAAACTTAAAGGAATGAGACATAATGTCTCAGTGAGTGCTCTAAGGACTCTACGGCTGGGTTAGACTCTTCTATTCGGACAACCTTCATTACTTATCTCTCATGGCTTTAGCCTCATTGGGTTTCTCATAATTATCCATACCTATGGTTGAGTCTACACCTTTCAACAGTCAATACTCCCTGTTAATTGCTCTCTCATTCTCACAACTATTATATTGGTTTACTATCTCATTCTTAACTTAAGAACTCATCCTCATTATTTATACTTTCTTACCCAAAACCCTCTTTAGAATTTACTCTTCTTCCTTTTAATATTCAAAGCTGTCCCCTAGGGTCAAGTCTAAGGTTACAGACATCCTAAAATACTCCTATTTCATTCTCTCTGTTACTTGTCTTATACCTTTCTATTACGCCATGAGGGAATTCACCCTTCCTCTATCTTATTCACAACTATTATTATCCAACTAGAACCCTCATAACACTATCCTAAGGTCTAGCCTCTCACTTATCCTTAAGGTAGCAAACACAATTCCAATTACAAGCATATAATTGTTTCACATTCTTTGTCTAGTAACTAGACATATACCTCATTTTATTTTATCAAACAGGAACGACACTCATGCAAGATATGATCACATGTCCACAACTTTAACATTTCATCACAAGGCACAATTACATTCTTACATAGAATTCACATAGATAGGGTCACATAGAATTCACATAATTACAACATAGCACACTCTAACATATCACACTATAACAAGATACATATGTGTGCTATGTTCCTAAACCACTACTCATGCACATGTGGTATCAACCTAAACTTTTCGAAAAGTAGACTAGGAGTAAATGCAGGCCATAAGAAGCGTCATCGGTACCGATGCCTTCGGCTTTCGCACCCTCAACTAGTATGATATCCCCCGGTGACTAGTCAAGGTTACCCAGTTTTGCCAGTATGCCCCGGCTCCATGGGATCAGCATGGACCATTGGAGTTTTCCCAACCGGATAACCCCCAAGGCTAAGGTTAGACAACCCATCACGGCCTCCACCAGCCAGATTCCTACATACTTTCCTCATCACATAACTCAAATGTTATGATGCATGGTCACATATAATGCTCACAACTTTCATAGACTTTTATCATGAATCATAGGCACAATTTCATATCACACTCAGTTTCTTTCAAGGTAAATAATAATCATACAATATAACCTCAACAAGGCATAAGAAAACAAACAACAATGAGTTAAAAACTGCAAAGAGGAGCTCATAAACACAAAGAACAAAATAACAAAAGTCGTATCCGCCTAGCAGGACGGAAGTCCTGCCCAGCGGTCCAGCGAACCCGTCCAGCAGGTCTGCGTCGAAACCCAACCCGCCCAGCAGGTATTTCACCCCGCCCAGCGGCTCCGCATGCCTAGTGTAAACGCAGAATCCAGTTTTTGAAGAAAAGTCGCCCAGCGGCTATCTAATCCTGCCGGGCGGATCCGAGGTACTAATTTTAATTTATTTTTCCTATTGTCTTTGGGTTCTAAATGCTTCAAGATAAATAATTAGATTCTTAATTACTCTTCTACATCGATAATTGGTCAATCTAATCTATAATTTCCTTACTCCTTCACAATCCCCTCAAAACCCATCAAATCCCTAAATTTAGGTATAAGTAGGGAAAAGATAAATAGATGAACAAGAACAAGGAAGGATACGGGGGAGAGCACTCACCTTTGTGGACATGCAAAGTTGAGTTCTAGGGTTTGGATTCTCCGGTTTCTATTCTTCCTCCTTCTCTTCCTCTTCTTCTTCCCTTCTTTTCCTCATTCTCTCTAACTTCTTTCTTCTTCTATTTGTGACGGCTAAACCTAATCCTCCTTCTCTATTCCCTTCTTATAACATGTGGGTGGGTATGTGGCTTAGTGGGCTTTAGTCCCCTATTGGGCCCTAGATGCTCTTTTGGGTTGTATGATAATATTCCTATTAATTTATAATACTAAGGTATTAATAACAATAATAATAATAAGAATAATAATAATAATAATAATAACAACAACAACAACAATAATAATAATAACAATAAATATAATAACAACAACACAACACAATAATAATAATAATAATAATAATAATAATAATAATAATAATAGGAAATATAATAATAATAATTCTTAAGACACCTTTTGTCTAATAACATATGAGAAGGGTTCTACTAAAAGCTATTTCGTGGTTTATTTCTAGTACTTGAAATTTGAGCTGTTACACAACATGTGATAATTCTATATTTTTTTTCTAAATCTCTAAAATAAATGTTATTTATCTACCTTAAAATGAACATTAGGGACCAAAAATACTTATTTCAAATTTTACAGAGATAAAAATAAAAGAAAAATGTTTTATAGGGACCAAAACCAAAAAAAATTCATTATATAGGGACAAAAAAAATAGTGATTTCAAATTTTAGAGAGAGAAAAAACAAAGAAATTTTTTTACAGGAACCAAAATCAAAACTTACTCATTTTATATAGACTAAAAACATATTTAAGCCTAAAATAAAATTTACTTTAAGAAAAGTTGCTCACTTACGCAAAGTTACAAGAGTAATAATGTATGAAAACTCTTTCATTTCAAACACACTTTATTAACATTTATCATTTCTTTTTATTATTCTTTTTCTATCATATCATATCACCTATTATACACCTACTTGACAAAGCTAATAAGTTTTTTTTTAAGTTGTAGGATATCTTCTAGCCGAGAGCTAGAGACTAATTCTTCGAGGTTTGGAGAGATCCATTTAAGAGACTGACCTCTCCTAATAGATACTCTTTCATAGACATAGATTTGGGATCGAACTCTTGACCATATACTTAAGGGACATAATTATCTGTTAACTATACCACACCGTCCTAGTACAAAGCTAATAAGTTGCTGCTTTGATGATGTTACACGGAAAGTCTAAATAAAATGGGCATGATTTGTTAAGTAGATATTCATTGCCTTTTCCATCGAACATATTAAATAGGCGGGCCATAGCTTGATATGTCCTCGTCTTTATAAGGACTTTTAGCTCTTTTCATCATAGACATCCTCATTTTATGTAGACATTTAGAACCCCCTAGTACAGACACTGCGTATTAATTGTACAATACGTTTAAAATATGATCCAACACTTCTCGACAGAAAATGAACACAGATGCTACCAAAATTTTCAACCTTTTATAAAAACAATTCGAAAAAACTTTAAACTTTTAAAAACAATATAATGTAATTTTACTTTAAGGAAAGCTGCTTGCTTATATGTAAAGTTACAAGAATAATGTCATATTAACACTTCTTTATTGCAAACACTTTCTTGATATATATCCATCATTTCTTTCTATCTCATCTCTGTCACGCCATATAGAGCCCATTTAGAAAAACAACATAATTACGATATTGTTCAATAAGTTTTTATTATATAAGAACTTATGTTATAAGTGCTTAAAATTCAATAAGTTATTTATGTTTGAATATACATATTGATAAGTGCTTATGTAATTTTAAAGTGTTTTTTGTCTTATTTTTAAAATTAAAAAAATCAAATCATGATTAAAAGCAAATTTAAAATTTTAAAAACTAACTAAATAATTAATACACTAACATATATATATTTAAAAGTATTAAAAATAAAAATCAAAAGTCATCATTTACCAATTTTTTGTTTAAAAAAATAAAAAATCAATATTATGTGACACACACGCACACACACACACACACAAAATTTCACCATACACCTTTCAATAATTTTAAAATTAAAATATTTAATAATCAAAACATGATTAAAATATAAATTAAGGTGTTAAAATTAAAATCATATATATGATAAAATCACAATATAAGCTTAAAAATTTTACCTTTCACATGTATAAATATATAAAAATAGTAAATTATTATAAAAAATTCAACCACTACACACCATTGTAAAAGGAAATATATATAAAAAAATACTAGCAATATATAAAAGAAATTACTAACAACGTATAAAAATATAAATTTATTTAATTAAATTATATTTTTTTAGTGAAAAGAAGAAAACATATAAAAAATAAAAAATAAAAAAATTTACTAGCAATGAATAATTATAATTTATTTTGTGTAGAATTTAATATTTATATTAATTTGGGTTAAAAAGTGAAAAATAAAATGTTTAATTTGAAAAAGAAACAAAAAAATAAAAAGAATATTTGCAATCTCTAAATGTTTGGTCCTAACAAGATTTGAAGATGAGTTTTTTTGTAAACTCTGCATAAGCTATTCCTATAGAATATATTGGAGAGCTTATGGAAATAGGCTAAAAACATTTTATATACTAGTCATAATATTTTTATAAGCACTCTCAACAACTTTCACAAACACTTATAACATAAAATAAGTTTGAATAAACTGTTTATAAGCTCTTTCAAACAAGCCATAATCCATTATTCACCCACTTAACAAAACCAATAAGTTGTTGCTTTAATAATGCTACACGGAAAGTCTAAATAAAATGGGCACATGATTTATTAAGGAGTGATATTTGTGTGCCTCCATCTGTTGGGTATATATGTGTCTTCTTAGTGCATCGGATGGAGAGTTTAAATGTATATTTTTAAATTAAAATTATATCAAAAGAATATTTTTTATGGCCTATGTAGAGAACCTTGATAGAACAAAAAAGAAATATAATTTAATAAAAGAATTAAATTTTTACACGTATAGAATATACAAAAAGGTTTAATATATACCTAATATTTTTTATAAATAAAATTATATTGAGTATAAAAATAATATATATGAAAAGAAATAAATTAGATCGATAAATAATTTTAAATGATTATATGTAGACACCTTGACATCACAAACACTATTAACAAATATTATTTCTCTCTATCTTTCTTTTCATAATTCATAGCATTATGTTACTTATTATATCTATATACTTTTCTCTTTCTCCCAGCCCGGTTTGAGGTGGGAAGTGGGCTAGTCTTGCCTGGCCAGATTTCTTATAGGCCATTTTTATTGGCCAATGGGCCGGACCAAAATTGGCTCGTTCTATTTTTTTCTTAATTTTATTTAAATTTTACAAAAGAAAAAAATAATACTGGGCCAAATAGGCCCAATAATTTTTGGGCCCATATTTTCTAGGCTTAGCCTAACCTGCTAGACTTGTCAAGTCAGGCCAAATTGGCTCAGTTTTTTTTTTACCTCAAATTTAGGAGCCCAACCCAGCTGGTCAAGTCGAACCAATTTTGATACCTCTAGTGTCAGATTGAGTGTTTAAATGTATTTTTTAAAATTAAAATTATATGAAAAGAATTTTTTTATGGCCTATATAGAGAACCTTGATCTATCAACAAAAAAAAACATAATTTAATAAAAAAAATTAAAATTTTCACGTATAAAATATACAAAAACGTTTAATATATATCTAATATTTTATATAATTAAAATAATGTATAATTATGTTGAGTATAAAAATAATATATATGAAAAGAAATAAATTAGATGGATAATTTAAATAGTTATATGTAGATACCTTAACATCACAAACATTATTAACAAATATTATTTTCCTCTATCTTTCTTTTCATAATTCATATCATTATATTACCTATTATATCTACATTTTTCTCTCGTTCTCCTTTAAAGGGTATGTTGGTTTAAGTAAGATAGTAAAAAGAAAGAAAAAAAAAAAGAAAATGAGATGATTTTATAAGTTGTTTAATAGGAAAGAAAAAATAAATTTGTGTGTATATAAAATAAAATAAATATTTTGGACAAAAAATAATATACATAAACAAGGATAATTCAGTCATTTAGTACTTGTATAAAACCATCTTTTCCCCCTTTCTATTCATTTTGGACAGAAGCATATAGCCGTGGGTCCTACCTTGTTATCTTCCCTTTCTACTACTTTAACAACCAATCGAAGGAAGACTAATGGGTTGCCTTTCCATTCACTTCCACCTTCGTTTTTTTTTTTTTTCCAGTTTTCAAGTCTACCAAGCATGATAATGTTTACACATTATTTTCTAATAATTACTTCTGTAAATTTTAATTTTTTGCTTTTACTTGTTAGTTACAAAATTGGCACCTTATTTTCAATTTGTTTTTTGTTTTCAAATATTTATACAGAAAACAATGGAAATAATTTCTTTTTCTTTTTCTCTGTTTCTTGTACAAATATTTAAAAACAAAAAACTGACTGAAAATAAGGTGATAGATTTGTAATTAAAATGTGAAAAATAGGATATAAAAATAGAAGTAAAAGGGTGTGAATCATTTCTCTTTTTCTTTTTTTTTCACTTCATGTTACCCGTACAAAAGTGACATAGGATGAAACGAGAGTTCATAGAGTATTATAAGAAAATTTGCAAAACTAAAATCAATAAATTTTATCTTAAAGATCAATTATGTCTTAAGAAAAATTAAATAAATTGATTTTATTGTCAATTAGAAAGGAAATATTAAACAAGATTAATTACAATAATTCTATAAAATAGTTTACAATTTAAAAAAATTCAAACGATAAATTTTATAAAATCATAAAATTTTTAATAATATACATATTAAACTATATATATATATATATATATATATATATATATATATATATATATATATATATATGAGTTTAATAGATATGTATTATCAAAATTTATCTTTGATATAATTTTTAAAATAGTTATTATAAAAGTCAACAAATTTATTTTACATAAAAATATAAAATAAATTTATATTATTACTATCTATATTATCTATGATATTATTTATTCTATAAATTAGGAATTTAGGGCAATGTGAAAAAAAATAAGAGATACAAATAGATATTTTAAATGATATGACATGTTTTTATGGATGGTCATAAATTGAAACACACTCAAAGTCATAAGACACATGATTTGAATCGTAGGAGAAATTCATAACATCAAGACAAAGATCGTCCCCTCTTCACTAATTCAAGGTGGTTGAAAATATATAATCCTTCTACTTTCCTATCAGCTAGATATTTCATAATTAGGCATGGTGGTGTGTAAGTTTGCGACTGGTTAGTTCGGGAAGGGAGCTCAGGAAAATATTCCAACTGCTTGCAATGCTGTAAGTTTAAATGTAACAGTTTGGACAGAGTACCAAAATTCGGGTAGAAGCGAGGTTCACAAGTTCGGATGAATTATCATGTCTTGTTGGGAGGGAATGAATATTCTGATTTTCTCCTTCTCCAATGAAAAAACAAAGAATTGATATGATAAACTTCTATGATCTTATTGATTTTTTTTTAAACTCAATTTTATAATAAAAACATATTATATTCTTAAAATTTATGAAAGGCTAAGACCTCATATAGTGATAAAGTCATTATAGAAAATTCATTTCCCTAATTAGGGCTCCATTAACCTAATTAAATTTTTTTAAATAATTTAAGAACTATGTTGCTAGTTTAAATATTCATTAGGTGTTTAAACTATTTAAATATTTTTAATCAAGTCTCTATACTTAAGGCAACCACAATAAAAAATTGGCTAAAAGGCTGATAAAAAATGATTTAAAAGTTCAGGAATCTAATTACAAACTTTTATAAGGACCTATTTAAAAATTGGGGTTGTCTAAGTTATCCCAAGTGTAAAATAACCCCATCAAAGATGATTGGTACAATTTTCTATGTTGTACCAATTATCTTTAAGTACATAGAAAATTACACTAATAATCTTTGATAGGGTTATTTAACTCCATTTTTACTTGGGGTAAGTTAAACAACTCTTTATTTTCAAATGATTTAGGAGCTCTAGGTTAATGACCATTTTAGTGACATTTAATGGACTTACTTGAAATCGTAAATGTTTTAACAAACAAATTAATATAAAGTATTTTTTAAATATTAAATAAATAGCTTAGCATTTCTTTTTTTAAGCAAGTAATAATAATTTATTATTGTCTAAAATATAAATTAACATAAATAAAAATATATTTAATAGTATTATTAATAAACTATAAATAATTAATAATATGAGAATAAAATATTTCACCAATTCGTAAATTACACAAGTGCAAAACCTAGTATATTTAATAATAACTTTTTTTAAAAAAAAATCCGTTGTTAATACGTCACAATTGTCATGACAAAGCTCTTTATCTAATATTTCCAGTAAATGAACAATGAGTTATGTGGATTCACATAAGGTTAACATGATCTCAGTATTCGCAAGATTTTTTATTATCTCATCGTAATATTTTATACTCGTCATTAACAAACCACAGAATTACTAATACGACTTACTTTAATTTTATGTTCCGAGAATTTGAGTTTATTTTTCTCATTTTAATTAACACTTGTCCTTGCTTTGCACCTTCACAGTGACACTAAAGCCCATCATTCTCAACAAATTTGCCTCCACTTTTGCCATTTGCAATGGCTTCTAACACCATCATCCAATGCAGTTCTTCTTCATCTCACCAAACAGGCACATATGACGTGTTTGAGAGCTTTCGCGGTGAAGACACTCGCAACAACTTCGCTGTTTTTCTTTTTCAAGCTTTCTGTAGAAAAGGCATAGATGCCTTCAAAGATGATGTGAATCTCAAGAAAGGTGAATCCATTGCACCCGAGCCGCTACAAGCAATTGCGAGGTCTCACATTTTCGTTGTGGTCTTCTCAAAGAACTATGCTTCCTCAATTTGGTGCTTGCGTGAACTAGCACAAATCTGCAACTACATTGAAACATCGCGAAGACGTGTTCTACCAATATTTTATGATGCTGATCCATCAGAGGTGCGAAAACAGAGTGGATATTATGAGAAGGCCTTTGCCAAACATGAAGAAAGATTCAAAGAAGATAAAGAGAAGATGGAGGAAATGCAGAGATGGAGAGAAGCACTCACACGAGTGGCCAATCTTTCTGGTTGGCATATAGGAAATAAGTAATTAATCCTCTCTCATTTGGCGATGATTTTCTAGAAGTTACTAGCAATCCTCTTTAGTAGCATGCAATTTGGGTCTGAATTTATGCATGTATAATGCACATAGTATTTAAATAGTAAAAAAAATACTCTGCTATTGTCTTGTTTTATACATGTACATTCTCTTTTGGTTCTCTTGGGTGATGATTTGACACTCGTCATTTTCTTTAATTTTCAGGCCACAATATGCAGAAATTGAAGAAATTGGTCAAAAGATAATTAATATATTGGGTCCCAAATTTTCAAGTCTTCCACACGATCATCTAGTTGGGATGGAATCTCTTATTGAAGCATTAGCACAACTTCTGTGTTTGCACTTGGTTAAAGACGTTTGAGTTGTCGGAATTAGTGGAATGGGTGGAATAGGAAAGACAATTCTTGCTCATGCTTTATATGAAAGAATCTATCATCAATATGATTTTTGTTATTTTCTTGATGATGTAAACAAAATTTATCGAGATTCTAGTACATTAGGTGTGCAAAAACAACTACTTTCTCAGTGTCTAAATGAAGAAAATCTAGAGATTAACAATGTTTATGAGGGAATGTGTTTGGTATGAACTAGGCTACGCAATGCAAAGGCACTTATAGTTTTTGATAATGTTGATCAAGTTGGGCAGCTAAAGATGTTTATAGGGAATAGGGACACTCTGTTATGTGAATGCATAGGTGGAGGGAGCAGAATCATCATAATTTCTAGGGAAGAACATATATCGAAGACATATGGAGTAGATCATATTTACCAAGTCCAATCATTGGATGAAGAATAAGCTGTTCAATTGTTTTGTAGAAATGCTTTCAAAGGTAATTATATTATAAGTGGTTTTGAAGAGTTTTCAGATGTTATACTGTTACATGCTCAAGGCCATCCCTTAGCAATTGAGGTAGTGGGCTCATCTTTGTTTGGCCAAAATGTCTCACAGTGGAGAAGTGCATTAGCTAGGCTAAGAGAGCAAAAAAGTAAAGGTATTATGCATGTGGTGCAAATAAGTTTTGATGAGCTAGATGACACAGATAAGGAAATATTTCTAGATATAGCTTGCTTCTTCAATTACAAAAATGTGCAACGAGTAAAGGAAATTATGAATTTTCGTGGATTTCATCCTGAATATGGCCTACGAGTTCTCGTTGATAAATCACTCACAACCATAAAGTGGGGATGGATTGAAATGCATGGCTTATTGAAATATTTGGGTAGGTTTATTGTTCGAGAAAAATCACCTATAGAACCAAGAAAGTGGAGCAGGTTGTGGGATTATCAAGATCTCCACAAAGTTATGTCTGACAATATGGTAAATAGTTTTTGAGTGTAAAATATAGGTTGCCATTTTATTAGAATCTGTATATAATTCTAAAGGTCTAACATTTTCTTTCCCTTTTTCAATGTTGTAGGCGGCTGAAAATCTTGAAGCCACAGTTATTGAATACAGAAATGACTATCCTAAAACAACATTGTTGGTCGATGCTCTATCAAAAATGAATCACCTTAAGTTGCTCTTACTTGAGGGTGTGATTTTTTCAGGAACTCTCAATTATCTCTCCAATGAATTAGAATATCTTACTTGGAATAGGTATCCTTTTGAGAGTTTGCCACCAAGTTTTAAGCCGGATAAACTTGTTGAGTTGATCTTGTTAATTAGCAACATCAAACAACTTTGGAAAGGCACAAAGGTAGTGTAAACTATTATACTTTTTCTATTTCATTTTTCCTTAAAGGAATAAATGAAAAGACAAACCCTCTTGTGTTATTTCCTTTCTCTTTGTTTAATTAAAGAAACTAAAGAAAGCCCAAGGGTCATTATTAACTTCGTCTTCTACAATTGATCCTTCACTGCAGCTTCTACACAATTTGAGACTTTTGGATCTCTCTTACTCCACAAATCTAGTTCAGTTGCCAGATTTGGGGGAGGCCCTAAATCTTGAAAAGCTAAATCTTGAACAATGTGCACAACTCAAGAAGATCGATCCATCCATTGGTCTTCTAAAAAAACTTATTCTTGTGAATTTGGAAAACTGCAGAAGTTTAATCAAGTTACCACATTTCGGAGAGGGCCTAAATCTTGAAACTCTAAATCTCGAAGGATGTATACAACTCCGGAAGATCGATCCATCCATTGGTCTCCTAAGAAAGCTTACTGTTTTGAATTTGAAAGACTGCAAAAATCTAGTAAGCTTACCCAACAGCATATTAGGCCTCAGTTCTCTTGAATATCTGAGTCTCTCCAGCTGTTCAAAACTGTATAATATCCAGTCATTAGATGAACTAAGGGATGCAGAGTATTTGAAGAAACTTTGTATAGCTGAAGCTTGTACTCATTCCCAATCAACATCCTCCATCATGAAAAGGTGGTTTACGTTGCCTTTACATTTGTTGTATTCCAGAGCACATAAAGATTCAGTTAGTTGTTTGTTGCCTTCCTCGCCTACTTTCCCATGTATGCGTCAAATTGATCTATGTTATTGCAAGTTACTACGAATCCCTGATGCTATTGGAAATTTACATTGCTTAGAAATCCTAAATTTAAGCGGAAGCAATTTTGCTACACTGCCCAACCTCAAGGAGATTTCCAAACTGTTAAAGTTAAAATTACAGCATTGCAAGCAATTGAGATATTTGCCAGAGCTCCCTTCACGAATTGACTTGCCATCACAAATTTACTGGCCATCACCGTCACTTATAACATCTCCAGATGATGAAAGAGCAGCAGGATTATATATTTTGAACTGCCCAGAATTAGTTGAGAAGGAACGGTGCATTAGCATGACTATTTCATGGATGATGCAAATTGTTCAGGTGTGCATAGCTTCCTTCCTCCTCCCATCTAATTCTCTCTATTTTTGTGTGTTGAACCGGAAACTAGCATATAGTTGTGTCTGCGGTGCCAGGCAGACCGCCAACTCAAATGTTTAGATCCATTGTATCCAAAATTTTCAAGTATTATTCCTGGAAGTGAAATACCAAGGTGGTTCGACAATCAGCATGTGAGCATGGTCAGTTTAATAAGCATAGACGCATCTCCTCTTGGGTATGATGAAAATTGGATTGGTGCTGCATGTTGTTCGCTATTCGCGGTACATCATGAAAGGGGAACAGTTTTAGCGACAGATCCTTCACATATTCCAGTGGATCTCAATGGAGATCTAGTCACGGACGAATCAGATCAGTTGTGGCTATTCTATTTCACTCAAGAACAATTCATTCAACGTTGTTATTTGGAGGAGGAGATACCTTGTCCTGGTGACATGTAATTGGAAATTGGTATAAGGGACAAGGAAGGTTTTCATTTTGAGGTGAAGAAATATGGGTATCATTGGGTATATGAACAGGATCTAGAACTATCAAACTTAAACAAAGATGCATAGCGAAAATTTGTTGGCTCAGAGGCGCACATTTTGGCAATTGAAGAAAACAAGTAGGAACTGCATTTTTGCTACACTTCCATCATAGTGAAGAATTGGAGCCATTGTTGAATATGGAGGCAAGATTTTCAACCGAAAAACCAAACACAGATGCACAATGAGAGCAGGACTAGCATTCACATTCACCATGACTTTTGGGATAAACAGTCCAATGCTCTCTTTACAAGCTGCAATATTGTTAAAATAAATCCCACTTTGTTTGAATAAGGTGAGAAGGAGTGACCATACCCAACACTTTCCCTGCTGCAGTGTTTTGAAAACCGGATCAAAGATTGAACTGACGAGAACTCTGGATCACGGTTTAACTGGTTCAATCAGTTAAATTTATGATTAAACTGTGATTAGACTTTGGTTTAATTGAGTGCATAACTTGTTCATAGTCCAACCAGTTCGTTGCATATTTTTCTTGATTTTTATATTGTTGAAGAGGGTGGTCCCTACCCATGTTTACAGAATGTAATTTCACATGGCCCCTCTTTCAGGCACTGCATTTGAATTTACATTAAATATTCCTTGTTTTGTATTTTCCTTACATTACTCTAATTCAGTATGGCCTGGTCTTGTCAAAAGACTTTCTTTTTATATCTTTACATGTTAGTGCAGAATGGTATAATATCTAAATCATGCATGAACATGAAAAGAACCTGAATTTTTTATTTTTTTTTTCATATTACTCAATCTGATAATGGGGAAGTCTCAGAAACAGATTTCTGACTAAGCAAGAAAAAGTAAAGAAAAGATTTCTGATGCTCAAAGAGTCATTACATCTTTGTTTTATCCTTGATCAAATCTTAAACTCTTGATAAATAGAATCTGATCTAGAATTTTTCAGCTTTAGTCCACTCATTCTTCAATAAGAGAATCTGACTAAAATTATCTAGAATCGGCTGTTTATTAGCATTTGTCTATACTAGAACTTCCTATAATTAGAAATTGTGTAATAAATGATGTCTTAACAGTAAGTACATATTTGAAAGATAGTTGACTGACTTTCAATTCAGGATAGATTCTTATACGTTTTACAGCATGTATCAGCCTCTCATACATTGTCAATCGGAATGGCAAAGCAAATCACAAGATTCAAAATCCTACCAGGGAAACAAGCAAACAGCCACGACCAATCTTAGCGGAATTGCATGGTCTAATAGGTTCTAATTACACCGAGATAGAAGGGGCAAAAGTTACTCTCCAAGGTTCATCTTAATACGATATGGAAAAAGAAAAAAAGATTAGCCCTCCTGATGATCTTCTTCAACTTTCTTGGTACCTGTCTAGTTTTGCTGACTTTTAGTGTGGCTCCGTCTACCCTTCTTGTGGCTACTACTTTTGTTCTGCTATTTTTATGTGTTTGGAAGCCAGGCCCGTTAACAAATTTTTGGGATTCTCCTTGTAAGTTTCTCAGTGTTGAATGGATTTCTTCAAGTATTCTGAAATAGTCCCTGATAATGTGCTTGTGTTGTACACATAGATCAAATTCATATGATTTGCCATATGCCCATATCATGATAATGGGAGGGCTGAAATCAGTGAACTTCTAGTAATCGTTGATTATTAAACATTCAACCGAAATGCCCAAAAATATAAACGTGATTAACTGTTAATTGTTCGTTTAATGCATGTATACTTGTAGCTGCATTCATACACTATTGAATACTGATGTAACTAAGATTTTATGTTAACAGAAGTTTTGATCTTAAGATTTGATGTATCAACATTTTTGACTCGCTAATTTCAATATTTTCTTGTAATATTGTGAAGAAATGAAGCGATATGGAGTCCAAGCTACAAAGCAAATTTTTATGGCCCTTATGATTAATTCGTATGCAGCTTGTTGAAAATTGGAGAGGGTAAAAGAGGTACGGGAACAAGCAGGAATGCTACTACTGCTACCTGACATTACGTTTACTAGGACAAGGGATATAGAGGTATTATGCAAGCTTCAAATACCTAGCTGATTGAATTTGCATATTGATGAGTAGCTGCATATAGCAATATAGATTGTCATGATGTTCACACAGTTATTGCAAAGTGCAAACAATAAATTTTATATAACCAATTTGATATAATTAGCCATAATTAATTTCAGAAGAATCTGAATTAGCAGGCACTAGGCTAGGTATTGAAATACTTTATGGGATGAAGTATGGAGATTATTTTGGGGAAGTTTCAAGTCTGTTAATTTAGTCACCTTCGATTCTGCTTTAACTTTTGAGGTTGAGTTAAGCCTAACCTAAATTCAAGACCTTCCATGTTCTAAAATTGACAGCATATTATTATGGCTGTTATTTTATATATTCATAAAAAGACCAATTTTTATATACCAAAAATTAAAAATAAATATGCAATTACGAACTTGGACACATAATAAATTCCGAGATTAAATATGTTTTTGGTCTCAATAAATATAGAAATGATTGTTTTTAGTTCCTAAAATAAACTGTCTCCTTTTAGTACCTCATTTTTTAAAATGTGTCAAGTGTGGTTCTTGTCTTTCCCGAAAAATTATCTCATTTTGGTCCCTTGTTTATGGAAATAGAAACCACACATGACACATTTTCATAATTGAGAGACCAAAAGGAGACAATTTATTTTTTAGGGACTAAAACCAAAAATTATCCTATTTGAAGAGGATATATTTACAAACAAACTACTTAAATAAATTCTGTTTTTCTCTCTTAACCTTAATCAGCTCTTGTATTATGAACACTAGATATACACCCGTGCGTTGCAAGGGAACTTAATTTTTTTTAGTAATATTATCATTATCAACCTAACCTAGGTTTAGAAATAATTTAGATTTAAGATAAATTCATATATAACAAACACATAATATACAGTCATGTGTTGTACAGGTGTGACAAAATTGTAGAAATTATATAATTTTAAACGTATATTAATCATTTACTAATGTTTTATTAAAGAATAAGATATTAAGTAAATGCGATATAAAATACGAAAAAATCTTAGATATCACTAAGGTGATATTATTATGCGTATACAAAAAAAATATTATATACTTTTAACTAATCAAAAACTTTATGAGCTTTTTCTTTTAATGTTTATTATTATGCTTAGCTATGTGACATTGCATGAGTATGGAAAAATTAACTTAATTATACGTTTGATTTTTTTTAGTTTGAACTACGTATGATTTTAGTTTTTCGAGTGTTTTTTTTTTTTTGCTCTTAATTATCTCTATTTTTAAATTAAGCAAGTTTAGTGTCTCCAACAATTTTCTTCTACTAAAAGAGCTCAAACTATTATTTTCTACTCAAAGTATTCACTAATTGAATTAATTAAATTGTTTTAAATGTTCTTTTACTCAAAGCTCAAAATATCAAATTTCCTCAAAATAAAAAAAAAAACAACTCAATTTTTTCTTGTTTAAATCCCATTATTACATCTTTAGAAATTCTTCCTATTTTATCAAGTTTTCGATTTGTTTTTTACTCTAAACTCTTAAAATTATTTCTTATTCCAAATCCATTATAAATCCCCAAATATTTAGATAGAAAATAATAATTTACTAATTAATTCAAACTATTACTCTTTTGTAATTTTTATTTTTGACTTTTAACCTTTTCTCAATCCATACATTCCTTTGAGTTGAGTGGCCTGAATTAGTGAATAATTATTTCTCCCCTGTTTAACCTTATTTCAATCCGCACACTCCTGTGTTTAGTGGCATGAAAAAGAAGGACATTTTCATCACATTTTTCATTAACCAAATTCAATACACACACATTCAAACAAATGATGATCCTCTAAACTACTAATGACAATTAGAAATAAAAGTATTTATAGTATGATGATGAAAACATAAAAATTATTTTTGAAAAAAATCTAAAAGTTTTCACAGCATTTCAAAAAGAGGAAAAGACAATGCGGCAGGGCTAAATTTCTATCAAACTTAGACTAAACATAGAGTTCAGTTAAATAATTTAGCAAACTTAGCATTAGCTTATTATTCCTCTAGTAAGCCCTTTAAAGAAAAGTTCAAGCATTGGAAGATTAATTACTTGAGCTTATGTCATCACCATTCTAAATACAGACAAAATTTCAACTCAAAAGTTTTTATGCAATCAATGAGAAAGAAAGACAATTAAAATTCTAATAAACAGCTACAACTTCGACCTTTTGTTATTTTCAAACACATGTAACAGTTAGATTGCTTGAACTTTCAACAATTGGAATTAAGACCCTCTTCATCCAAGAGGAGAGTCCTGGAGAATCAAGTCTGCTGCATCATTTAGGCCTAGCATTAATTTGGTATATACGGCATTCTAATTTTCAGGCTAGTCCAATGTAATTTCTCAAGGATTTATACATGGCAATTAGGCAAGTATGATTTGAAGTATCATACATGCATGTTAATATGAACAACATGGAAGTCTCATATGAAGAACTTTACAATGACATTCAGTGGTAACTTGATGATAATAATGCAGATGAATGATTTCTCGAGAAGAGAAAATGTTTCAGGTTTAAGGTCTTTAGGAGCTTTTCAAGGACAGAGAAGAAAAGTAGTGCAGGTGCTTATCTTATGGGAGGGTTAAACTTATCTCGAACTTTTGACAGAGAACAAAGAAGAAGAAGGACATGAAAAAGTAGAAGAAAGAGACAAAAGATAGAGAAAACATTCTACCTTTTTTTTCCACTGCATTCCCTTTATTTTTTTTCTCTGCATCATAACGATAGGGAAAACAGGTTTCAATTAGGGATTTGTATTATAGGTAGTCTATTTTTCTTTTCTTTTTTTTTTTTTTGAAAACTTCTATTTTTCTATTTGAACGTAAGTTATGAAGATTAATTAGAATTGGAAGTTATGAAAATTGATAATTATTAAGATTAATGAAAATTAAAATAGGGTTAATACGAGGGTTAAGAGAGAAAGTATATCAAAAGTTGTGTTTAAAAGATAGAATGACAACTAATTTAAAATGCTGATGTGGCAAAATTGTGTGGTTAAATATTACTTACATGGCGACACTACAATTTGTGGTTTAGAATTTATATATTATAAATAGATAAATAGATTGTGAATATCAGCTTGTATAGGCTATACACTAGTAATTTAATTTTACTAAGTAAATACTAAAGTTTAGCAAAAATTAATTAATTACTTCATTATGTCGTGGAAATGTGCTCTGCTTTTCTTCACTTCCCCTTTTGGAGTGACTTTGTAAAGGACAACACGTCTTGTAAATCACCTCTTTCTTCAATATTGGTATAAACTATAGAGCATAAGCTATATTTCGCGTTGCAGGATGTTTTAGATACAAACATACCAAACAAGATCTTAAGTGAAATCAAGTTCAAGAGTGTCCTTGTCTCAGATTTTTGCATCACACGGGCAATTGTCTGAGGCTCTTCTTGTATATGAGGAGATCAAGAAAGGTGGACACAATTTGGAGCCAAAAGCCATTACAAGTCTGACTGTAAGGTTTTGTATTATCACTTTATCAGTAATTTGTATATCTTCTACCCTCAACTTTATAGCTAATTACTGGACATTCCTATTAGGAGGAGTTCACTCAAGTCAGTGGAGAGTTGGATGGGCTGCTGCTTCTACATAAGGAGTTGAGTGACATAGACTACTGGAGTCATGGTTGCTTCAGGGTTATCATGTATTGTATACGGAACAGAAAGGTCGGCTAAGGTAGTTAGTGAGCAAGGGATCTATAAATAGAAAGGGGTGTGGACAGAATAAGGGGAATAAAATTTGTCGATGAGTAAGGAGGTTAGGTCTCTCAAATAACCTCCTCGGGTTTAATTTAATTTCTGCGATAAAGATTCTTGCTTCCTTTCTCTTTCTTAGTAAAATGGTTATTTTGCACCACTAATCAGGGAACAATGCAATACCCTTACATGGACTAAATGTTAATACATTAACCTAATATTGCATATATCTTTCCCTTCATATTTATCCCTTATTTTGATCTTTGTATTAAGTTTACATTTGCATGTTCTGATATGATCTCAAGTTGCCCTTTGGTAATCCATGTTCCACCTCTGCATGACAGATCCAACAGTTGGTATAATTAATTCTGATTGCTACAACAATTTTGGAGTACTACTCAATCATCACAAATCCAGCAGTATGGTTAGTTGTGTTTGATAGCTATAACAACATTGGACCAGCTGGATGAGTACTTGGATGTGGAACTATCCTCTAACTCTGCATTTCCCATCTTTTAACCCTATTCCTTTTATTGTCTATGTGCTGTAATAATTCCATGGTTTTCCAAAATGGGCAGAAGGTTGTGAGCTTATGTTAAAATTCTGTTATAACAATGGAACAGCTGACATGTTTCCAGTTTGATATCAATTTCCATAGAAGGTGATGTCAAGTGTTCCTGTTTTTCTTAACTATATTGATTTTTAATCAGTGTTATAAAATCACATGGAAGGTTTGTCAGCATTTCTTAGCGCCAAATCCCAACATAGCATCACTTATTATTTGATTGATCTTATTTAAACTCTGTTACATTGTATTCTTTGTTATATGTATTTAGCATCATAAGTGCTCACTAGTAAGCAACAGAAACCTTGTAAAAGAAATATAGCCTTCCAATCAAACTCCATGATCTATTTCCACACATTCAACACAGTTAAATTCATTGATTTCAGACACCAGGTATGGAAAGTTTGGAGAAATAATTGATATAACATATCACATTTATCACAGTTAGGCAATGGAGAGGCAGAGATAGAAAGAGGACCTCTTTTCTAGTTACTGGCAACCTTGTCATTCATTTTTTTTCTCTTTTGATTTTTTCAACTGTGATTCATTCTTTTTCTATGATTTGTCCTTAGATACGCAGTAAGTTCATATCAGTAATACCCATCAATTTAGTTGAGGTAGACGTCTAAACATTGGGATAGCCCTAGGAATGAGCATCCCTTGAAACAAGAGATTCACAATTTGTAAAAATAGATAAAAACCACCTCTGTTGATTCCTGTGTGCGCCTTTTTTATAGCATTTCCTGATTCCAGCAACTCAGCCATCTGGAGCTTCATTGAATTGAACTCTACCAACAATTTGACACATTCAGCACACTTTTTTCCTCAGGATGCAAGCTCGATATATGCAAGTTGAAGGAAATGGGAAAGATCAGCAAAGAAGACATTTGTTATGTAATGCAAGGCTTTTGAGAACTAGATTAGGAACTTTGACAGAAGCTGATATCAAATTTTGTGAACCCCAGACTTGCTAGTTATTATGTGAAACTCGGTTGATCGGTTCAAATTTAATTTGAAGTTTGTAGTATCATTTTGACAAGATAAGCCTTTTCCAGTGATGTAGCACTTTATGCTATACTACCTGCAGTCCTTTATATAACAAACAAATAATTAATTCATCAAGACCAATGGAAGTAATACTCAGAATTAAATGGTTTAAGTATAGTTATATTTAATGACACTACTAATAATTCCAAGGGAGGGTAATTTTTCCTGCTTATGAATGTGACTTTTATTGTTAATAGGCCATTGAATGCATCCACTTGCATGAAAAATGAGTGAATGTCTCATTAATAGACTTCACAATAAATTAAAGGTGTTAGGATATAAGAAGGGAGTTTAGAATATTAATTGGTCAGTTAGTTAGAGGCGTCAATTAGATATTAATAGGGAAAGAAGGATAGAAGGATTTATTCAGATGTGCTGTCCTTTGTAAATTTAGTATTAGCTCTTTGTGAAGGAGAAACCCTTGGTGGAGAGATTTCTCTCCTATTCCTTGTTCTTTTCATCCTATTCAATAAGTACATATTTGAAAGATAGTTGACTGACTTTTTAATTCAGGGTAGATTTCTTATAATTTTCAGCATGTATCAGAATAGTGTCAATCAGATTGGCAAAGCAAATCACAAGATTCAAAATCCTACTGGGGAAACAAATGAATAGCCATGATCAATCTTAGTGGAATTGCATGCTCTAATAGCTTCTAATTACAACCAGACAGAAGTTGTGATTGTGAGATCCTATTCTAACGCTACAGAAATGGCACCAACACAAGGGTCTTGAATCTCAGGCACTTACACCAAGTCACCAACACCAACAATTGGATCAAGTTTTGAACCCCAATGTTCTTGACAAAACTGCCAATTTCCATATAAATAAAATGAAAAGAAAAGAAGGGATGGCACACTTGAATGTTACAAAATTTCATTCTTTTCTCCCATTCTATGATGCTTTTAACGGTACAAAATTTACTGATACATAAATGGGGAGCCTTCATTTCTGCCTATCTTGTACAAAAGAATTCTAACCTATGTAAATGAAAGTTTTTATTTCAAACCACACAGAAAAATGACACGGAGGTCTTAAATTTGGTTCTGCAATTGCACCACTAAACTCTTCATTGACTTAATCTTTTGACTGAGCTTTTGACAACAGTAAGATGCTAAAAGAAAGCCTCGGAAGTACCAACATCAGTGATCAAAGCATAAATATTAGCCTGTGAATCCGCAACTGCTTCCCCGGGCAAAGTTAATCTTGGCTCCATACTTTTGTGTGAGCCTTCATTTCTCAGCTTCGTAATGGAGAGAATCCTTGGCTACAAACACTATCATCTATGCTGAACTTCTCAAGAGAGAAAATCTTGTCAATGTATTTACTTCATGCATATCATTGTAACATTAGTAGAGTGATGGAAGATGGAATAAATGAGCGAATCATCCCAACCAACCCTTGAAACTCCAGAGTTAAAAGCATGAATGCGTTGCAGGCAAAAGATCAATAGCAACAAAATTAACCAAAGCCACACGTCCAAAGGAGTGCTAATAGTCTTGGCTGGTCTTTTACCAATCTATGACAGAGAACAGAAGATGGAGGTGCAAAATGGAATAGATTATATATATAATATATAATATATATAAAAGGAGAAATCCTCCAAGAGGACCGAGACAATGGCTGAATTAGTACACTGAGTCAGTGAGTCATGCAATTTCAAATTTTCTTTTTGTTATTTATTTTTTTTAATTTTTTTTTGTACTTGTCATGGATCTGTACTATTATAAGATCCCTCCATGTTATGGGTTCAAAACTTACAGTTCACCACAATTAAGTTTCCAATTTAAGATATACTTTAGATAATTAGTAGCACACGTATCATAATTGTCCAGGACTATATGATATCTACCAATTGAAAATTAATGCAGTCTAAATTTCAAGATATTCCTAACGAAAAGCATTGTATACATAAGAAAATTTGGCTGCATACCTAGGTTGCGAAGCTGATCCATTACATATATACGGACCGACAGAACCTTCTAGCTTAAATAGCCGTAATGTATTTCCAGCTGTTATCCTTAGCAATGCAATTGAATTTTATTTATACTAATCATATGAACAGAAGTGGCTTCAAAATTTTTATAAATACATGTGTAGCATTTTATATAAAGATCTTGCTTGGTATAATATGAGAAAAAAAATAAATTTAATTGTTCAATAGAAGATGAATTATTTTATTAAATGGAATAATAAAAATCTTAATGATACAACTAAAAAATAATAAAGTTTGAGTGTCAGAAGTAAATTAATATATTTATTTTATATATTATATATTATGTATATATATTATATTATAGAGGAGAATCAGGTTAATCTGGGATAACTTAAGATAAAATTACTCCCTTCAATAACTTGTATAAATTAAATTTTATTAATTCAAGTATTGAATATCTTGATATTAACTCAATAATCATGTACACCAAATTTTAAATAAATCAGATATTTGTAATTATTTAATTGTCAATATTTACTTATATTTTAAAAAAATATATTATACGTTAAATTTCATGGGAAGCTAAGGTCGATTGAAGATTCTTAGACACAATTATGAGAAAGCTTGGGAGAAACCTAAACCACAATTAATGGGTGTTAGATAGTTATATTAGTTTCGTGGCTGGGAAAGCTATCAAGTGCCAAGAGGGAAAAAAAAAAAACGCCTAATATGCAAACGGGGGTTTTTATATAATTATATTATATTAGCTTTAATGCCCAATTCCCAAACCTTATATTTCTTCCACGGCACCAATTCCCAAACCTTACATTTCTTCAATGCCTACACATTGTTTCCAGAAACACTAGTCCTTGCTTTGCTCTTTTGCCAATTACAATGGCTTCTAACGCCATCATCCAATGCAGATCTTCTTGATCTCATACGATAAGCACATACGACGTGTTTGTGAGCTTCCGCGGAGAAGACACACCCAACAACTTCACATCTTCTCTCTTTGAAGCTCTTCGTAAAAAAGGCATTGATGCCTTCAAAGATGATACACAACTCAAGAAAGGTGAATCCATAGCACCTGAGCTGGTACAAGCCATTCAATGGTCTCGCATTTTCGTTGTGGTATTGTCAAAGAACTATGCTTCCTCCACTTGGTGCTTGCGTGAACTATCAGAGATCTGCAATTGCATTGAAACGTGGCCAAGACGTGCTTTGCCAATTTTTTATGATGTTGACCCGTCAGAGGTGCGAAAACAGAGTGGATGTTACAAGAAAGCCTTTGCCGAACACCAAGAAAGATTCAGAGAAGATAAAGAGAAGATGGAGGAAGTGCAGAGATGGAGAGAAGCTCTCACACAAGTGGCCAACCTATGTGGTTGGGATATCAGAAATAAGTATGTAATCCTCTCTCATTTCATGATGGATATTAATTTACTGCGTATAAATTCACTTAGTCATATCATATGCATATATTTCATCATTTCTTACACACACGGTTTTCTTGAATTTAATATCCCTGTTTAAACTAGACTTGAGAGAGGTTGAAGAGGTAATGTTTAAATTCTGTCCAAATTTATGCAGGTTAATGCAAATAGTATTTAAAAGGTGAAAAAGTACTCTGTTGTTATCATGTCCTATGCATGTACATTCTGTTTTGCTTCTCTTGGGTGATGATTTGGCGTTCTTCATTTTCTTTAAATTTTCAGGCCACAATATGCAGAGATTGAAGAAATTGTTCGAAACATAAAAAATATGTTGGGTCCCAAATTTTCAAGTCTTCCAAATGATAATCTAGTTGGGATGGAATTTCGTGTTGATGAATTAGCAAAACTTTTGTGTTTGGGGTCAGTTAATGACACTTGAGTTGTTGGAATTAGTGGGATGGGTGGAATAGGAAAAACAACTCTTGGCTGTGCTTTATACGAAAGAATCTCTCATGAATATGATTTTCGTTGTTTTATTGATGATGTAAGCAAAATTTATCAAGATTCTAGTACATTAGGTGTGCAAAAACAGTTACTTTTCCAGTGTCTAAATGAAAAAAAGCTAGAGATTTGCAATGTTTCTGAGGGAACATGTTTGGTATGGACTAGGCTGCGCAATGGAAAGACACTTATAGTTCTTGATAATGTTGATCAAGTTGAACAACTAATGATGTTTACAGGGAGTAGAGAGTCTCTGTTACGTAAATGCCTAGGTGGAGGGAGTAAGATCATCATAATTTCTAGGAATGAACATATATTGAGGAAACATGGAGGAGATGGTGTTTACCAAGTCTAGCCGTTGAATCACATAGATGCTGTTCAATTGTTTTGCAGAAATGCTTTCAAAAGAAACTATATTATGAGTGATTATGAAGAGCTGACATATAATGTACTATCACACGTTCAAGGCCATCCCTTGGCAATTGAAGTAATAGGTTCATCTTTGTTTGGTCGGAATGTCTCATAGTGGAGAAGTGCATTGGCTAGGCTAAGAGATAACAAAAATAGAAACATTATGGATGTATTGCAAATAAGTTTTGAAGAGCTGGATAACATAGACAAGGAAATATTTCTAGATATTGCTTGCTTCTTCAACTTTTATGAAGAGAAATATGTGAAGGAAATTCTAAATTTTTGTGGATTTCATTCTGAATATGGCTTACAAGTTCTCGTTGATAAATCACTCGTAACCATCCGAGGGGGGTGGATTTATCTGCATGGCTTGTTGAGAGATTCAGGCCAGTAAATTGTTCGAGAAATAACACCTAAAGAACCAAGAAAGTGGAGTAGGTTATGGCATTATCAAGATCTCCATAAAGTTCTGTCAGACAATACGGTAAAATAGTTTGTGTATAAATTCCAAAGTTGCCATTTTTGTAAAATCTATAAATACTTCAAAAGATCTAAAATTTTATTTCTCCTTTGGAATGTTGTAGGCAGCAGAAAATCTTGAAGTCATAGTTGTTGTATTCATTTCAATCTCGTTTAAAACAACAATGAGGGCAGATGCTCTATCGAAAATGAGTCATCTTCAATTGCTCAAACTTGAGGATGGGAACTTTTCGGGAAGTCTCAATTATCTTTCCAATAAATTAGGATATCTTATGTTGAATAAATATCCTTTTGAGTGTTTGCCACCAAGTTTTCAACCGGAAAAACTTGTTGAGTTGGTCCTATGTCACAGCAGCGTTAAACAACTCTGGAAAGGCACAAAGGTAGTGTAAACTACTTTTTATTTCTATTTTGATTTTCTTTAAATAAACAAATAAGAAGACAAACTCTCTTATATTATTTTCTTTTTTTCTAATTAATTAAAGAAACAAAAAAAAAAAGCCCAAGCGTCATTATTAATTTTGTCTCCTACTATTGCCCTTCACTGTAGCTTCACAATTTGAGACGTGTGTCTCACTCCAAAAATCTAGTTGAGATGCCAAACGTTGGAGAGGCCCTAAATCTTGAAAATCTAAATCTCGAAGGATGTATACAACTCAGGCAAATTGATCCATCCATTGGTCTTCTAAGAAAGCTTGCTGTTTTGAATTTGAAAAACTGCAAAAATCTAGTAAGCCTTCCGAACAACATATTGGGCCACAATTCTCTTGAATATTTGAATCTCTTTGGCTGTTTGAATATCCACTTATTAGATGAACCAAGGGATGCAGAGCATTTGAAGAAGCTTTGTATAAATGGAGCTCCTAGTCATTGCCAATCAACATCCTCATTCATCAAAAGGTGGCTTACGTGGCCTTTACATTTGTTGTATTCCAGAGTCAATAAAGATTCAGTTAGTTGTTTGTTGCCTTCCTCGCCTACTCTCACTTGTATGCGTGAACTTGATCTAAGTTTCTGCAATTTAGTTCAAATCCCTGATGCTGTTGGAAATTTACATTGCTTAGAAAGACTAAATTTAATGGGAAACAATTTTGCAGTTTGCTACACTGCCCAACCTCAAGGAGCTTTCCCAACTGTATTATTTAAACTTACAGCATTGCAAGCAGTTGAAATATTTGCTTGAGCTCCCTTCACAAACTGACTTGATATCGCCAACTTACAGGCCACCTAGGCTAATTACAATACCTCTAGCTAGTGAAAGAGTAGCAGGATTATATATTTTCAACTGCCCAGAATTCCTTGAGAGGGAATGCTGCACAAGCATGACTATTTCATGGATGATACAAATTGTTCAGGTGTGAACCCCCCTTTCTTCCTGCTCCCATGTGTTTCTCTTTCTCTCTCTCTTTTGTGTATAGTAACCAGGAATTAACCTATAGTTGTGTCCGTGGTACCAGGCGGACCACCAATACAAATGTCTTGAAGAACTTTTGTTCGGCCCAAGAATTGAAAGCATTATTCTTTGAAGTGCAATACCAAGTTGGTTCAACAATCAGCATGTGGGCAGTTTAATAAGCATAGACATGTCACCCACTATGCAGCATGACAATAATTGCAGTGGTGTTGTGTGTTGTGCAGCATTCACAGCACGTCATGAAAGAGGAACAATTTTAGCAATGGGTCCTCCAAAAACAGAATCAGTTTTCGATAGTAGTATTCCGGTGGTTCTTGATGGAGATATAGTCACAGACAAATCAGATTATATGTGGCTATTTTATTACACTCGATCCCAATTGATTAAATCATATCCTTTGTGGGCCATACCTTTTTTTCATGATTACTTGAAAATAGGAATAATTGATCGGCAAAATTTTCATTTTGAGGTGAAGAAATATGGGTATTGTTGGGTATATGAACAAGATCTAAAACTATCAAACTTTACAATGATGCATAATGGAAACTTGTTGGTTCGGAAGTGCAAGTTTTTGGCAATTGAAGAAAACAAGTAGCAACTGCTTGTCTGCTACACTTCCATCATAGTGAAAAATTGGAGGCTTCATTGCATATGGAAGCAAGATTTGCAACCATCAAACCTAACAAGGACATGCAGTAGAAGCAGAAGTAACATTCAAATTCACCACGACTTTAGGGATAGGCAGTCCAATCCTCTTTGTTTGAATAAGGTGAGAAGAAATGCTCATGGTCTTTGTTATTATTTAATTTAAATAGAGAGTAAACTAACTAGCTATTCGTCCCTGGAATTATTTCTTACATCTTACTGCCATTTAATTTTTTAATTTGTCTTTGCGTAGACTCAAAGTTAATCCTTGTGTTAACTCTCCTCGATCTTGTATTAATTCAAATCTCTCCAAGGTGGCACTTAACATTCCTATGTATCACATTAACTACCATGTGCCAAATTAACATTAAATAAATGATAGCACACTAGCGCTTCTACCTTTTTATTATATCACAGGATAAAATGAAGGAAGAAAGCAAGGAAAAAGAAGTAAAGGAAGAATCTCAGCAAAACGGAGAAATGATGCTGCCAAATCCAAATCCTCCTTGGAAAACTTAAACGAAAGACTAGTAGAGAATGCTGGAAAGGGTCTGACCATCCTTGAACAGACTAGACCTTCCCATTATACGTCAGATGTGTGGATTGTTTTAATACAATTGGGATTCATGAGGCCTATCAAATGACATGTTAACGATATCTTTGTGCCAAAGAACAAAACAAAAATGAATTTTTGGGGTCCCACCAGAAATGCGTCTCCAAGTGCTTATTCAGATAATGATTGAAGCAAGAATACAGTGAAGGGACTCAGTCACTTTTGCATTCACAAGTTTCCATGATGGCATTGAAGTTTATTCTTTTGCCTCCCTGTACTTATTCTGTGTTTCTGAATTTAAGCATATCAAATGATCAGTGTGTAATTACTGTCATGTATGGCTAGTTGTATTGGTTATGACAGATATCTCTAATGTATTTTGCACCACTACCAATAGGATGGTTATTTTGTACAACTAATCAGGGAACAATGTAATATGCTTACTTGGACTAAATGTTAATACATTAACCTAATATTGCATATTTTCAGTGTGTCTCTTGTCTGATCAGATTATGTCTTTCCCTTCATCTTTATCCCCTATTTTGATCTTGGTATCAAGTTTGCATTTACATGTTCTGATATGGTCTCATGCTGCCTTTTGGTAATCCTTGATCCACCTCTGAATGACAGATCCAACAGTTGGTACAGTTAATTCTTATTGCTATCACAACTATTGGGTACCATACAATCATAACAAATCCAGCAGTATGGCTAGTTGTTTTTATTGCTATAACAACATTGGACCAGCAATATGACTTCGATGTGGAACTTTCTTCTAACACTCTCCAGTTCACATTTTTTAACCCCATTTCTTTTCTTGTGTATGTACTGGAATAATTCCATGGTTTTCCAAAATGGGCAGAAGGTTTTGAGCTTATGTTAAAATTCTGTTATAATAATGGAACAGATGATATGATTTCCAGTTTGATAGCAAAACATGCAAATCTATGTTCATAGAAGATGATGTCAAGTGTTCGTGATTATCTTAATTACATTGATTTGTAATCACTGTTGTAAAATCACATGGAAGGTTTGTCAACATTTCTCAGTACCAAATCCCAAATAGCATCACTTATTGTTTGTATGATCTTATTTGACCTCTGTTACATAGCATTCATTGTTACATGTATTTAGCACTGTAAGTGTTCTCAAATAAGCAACATTAACCTTGTAAGAAAATAGTCTTCCAATTGAACCCCCTGATCTATTTCCGCATATTCAACACAGTTAAGTTAATTGATTTCAAACACTAGTTATTGAAAGTTTAGAGAAATAATTAATATAACATATCACATATATCATAATTAGGCATGTGAGAGGCAGAGATAGTAAGACAACCCCTCTTCTACTTACTGGCAACCTTGTTATTCATTTTTTGCTCTGTTGCTGTAGTTGGTAAGCTGGTTGATTGTGATTCATTCTTTTTTCTCTCTATTGTTTGTGCAGAGAGATACACAGTAATTTCATATTGATAATACCCATCAAATTGGCTAATCCTTGCCTGTCTTGTCCAATTTCTTTGTCAGTTTTTATATTTTCTAGCCTAGCTAAATTAGCAGGTTCATCATATTTGACAGGTTCATCACTTGGCATTTTATCATATGTATTACGGTTATCCATTTTCATCTCATTAAGCTTTTTATATACCACATGTGTTGGAACTTTAACCTTAACTTCTGTAAGCTCAAATTTGGTTGAGATAGACTTCTGAACATTGGGATAGCATTGGAAATGAGCATCCCTGGAAATAAGATATTCGCAATATGCAAAAGGAGATAAAAGTTACCTCTGTTGAATCCTGTGTGCCTTTTTTATAGCGCATCCTGATTGCAGCAGCTCAGCTGAGATTCTAGAAGGAGCAGCTCAACCAATAACAGATCCGTCTGATGATAAACTATTGCGGTGATCTTCATCAAATTGAACTCTACCATCAATTTGACACATTCAGCACATTGTTTTCCTCAGTGATGCAGAGCTCGTTGTATACAAGTTGAAGGAAATGGGAACAATTTGCTACAAAGACATCTCGATTGTGATGGAAAGCTTTTGACAACTAGACCATGATAATTCAGGAACCGTGGCAGAAGCTGATATCAAATTTTGTGAATGCTCTTAAGCCCAGACTTACTAGTTATCATGTGAAACTCAGTTCAAATGTGATTTGTTTTTTGTAGTATCATTCAGACAAGATGATAAGCCTTTTTCCAGTGATGTAGCACTTTAAGCAATAGTATACAACACCCATCAGGCCACAAACAATTAAACTCTAACCTATCTATTACATTCAGAAGCTTTTATATTGCTCACATTTGTCTTTCCCAGGCCAAGAGGTAGTCAAAATTGGTCTTAAATGTGTAACCAAGTGGAGAATTGAGACAGTGCTGATAGAAAGAGAATCAACTTTCAAACTGAGTCAATCAAGAAATCAGTCATCATCGGAGCAGTTCGATAATGGATTAAGTAACCAAATTATGCTTCAATATTGCAGTTTACAATCAAGTGGCTGCTTCCTAGCTCACCCAAGAGGAACAAGTCATGCAATCATCCATTTAGTCACTATAAAAGCAAAGAAAATAAAGGTAAACTAGACTTGATACTCGAGCAATGCCTGAGTATAATATTTTTAATTTTGTAATATTTTAAAATTTTTCATTTATATATTATTATTTTATTATTTTTGTTATAACAATAACAATTTATTACTATGAGTAATTCTTTTTAGACTATTATGTTTTTATTGTAGTAACATCCTTTTTACTTTTCTTAAAATTATAGTGTTAGTTTACTATTATTTTTTATTTTTTATATTTTATCAGTATTGTTTACATTCATTATTGTTGTTATTTTTATTTCCTTTACATTTGTTTGAATAGTATAACATTAATATATATATATATAATTTTTATATTATAAATATTAATCACATTTTTATTACTATTTTAAATATCTTTAGGATATTTTAAATAGTTATTATAATATTATTTTACTATTATTGAGAGATAACAATTTTTCTATTCTAGATAATTTGAAATTTAAGATTGTTTTTAACCTTAATCGTAGTTAGAATTTAATTTCTAAAATTTTAATTTTCACACATTATACAGTAAAGATGATGTATTTTGATTTAAATGATTTATTTTTATATTTTAAATATCAATTTAAAAAACTTTATAACTTTAAATAATATTTTAAAATTTTTCATTTGTATCATATGATTTTATTATATTTATTGTTATAAGTGATTTTTTATTATGTTTATTTTCCCTTTTATAATATTATTTTTCTACTATCTTAAATTTTAGACTGTTATATTATTATTCTAGTAAGATATTTTTTATTTTTATTAAGATTATAATATTATTTTACTGTTATTTTTAATTTTTATTATTATTTTACTATTATTTTATTATTATTTTTACTATTATTTTACTATACATTTGTTTGAAGATTATAATATTAATTTATATATTTTAATTTTTATATTATATATATTAATCAACATTTTAATTATCATTTTAAATATCTTTTTGATATTTTAGATATCTATTATAATATTATTTTACTATTATTAAGAGTAATTATTTCTCTATTTTAGATCATTTGAATTTTAAGACTCTTTTAATCTTCATTAATCTTAATTTGAATTTAATTTCTGAAATTTTAATTTTAACACATTACTATGCATTATTACAAAATACACATTTTACAACAGAAATTTAAATTATTTTTTGGGGCCTGATTTAAATCAAAACATGATGGCGTTTTTGTAAATAAGTGAACACTTTTTAAATCGGTTCTACTTGTAACTGATTTAAAAAGTTACTTTTTAAATTGGTTACAAGTAGAACTGATTCAAAAAATAAAAACACAATAGCATTTTTGTAAATAAGTGAAAAACTTTTAAATCGATTACATAGGAACTAATTTAAAAAGTGACTTTTTAAATAGATTACAAGTAGAACCAATTTAAAAAGTGATTTTTTAAATCGTTTCTCATGCAAGGAATTTTAAAAAAACTTTTAAAAACAAATTCACATCATTGGTTTCAAAAATAATTGCACTTTCTGTGATGTCTTTCTTCGCCAGGCAACCTAGCCCCTCTTTTCCTTTTCTTTCCTTTCTCTCTCTCAAAGTTTTTAATTATAATATGTTCTAAACAATTGCATTGTATTGCAAGCCTTTGATCGAGGTGCTGCTTTGTTGAAGGTAGCCAAACTCGTTACTAATGTCGATGATATTGCAAAGATCGTTCTCCTCAACCTTTTAAGAGGAGATGTTGCTAGGTTCTCTTTCCTTTCACTCTTTTACTCTACTTTCTTTTTAAATTCATTCAACCATTTACTTCTCACTCACTTTTTGTTTGTTTATTTTTTATTTCTTAAAAGATTGAGTAGATGCACCTTATTTCCAAACCCTTGATCCGTGACGAGTTCTCCCACTACTAATGCGACGTTGCGTGCATCAACAACAGTAACTGCCCCCGCTCCATCCTCGCCACCTAGGACACCCCGCCATCCTTCATTCACGCGTTGCCGCCATCATCCTCCAACAAATCGACCACCATTTGAAGTTTGCACTATTTTTTTAACTATAGAGAGCATAGAGAGGAGCAAGTTTTCGTGGAGGGCACTCACGCCTTTGGAAGCTTGCACTATTTGTTTTAACTCAATTTCTCTAACAATTGAGTTAAAAAGACTTTTTAAAATCGGTTCAAAATCCGATTTAAAAATATCTCACTTTTTATGTAGACTGTATCTAAAACGGTTCATGAAGCGATTTAAAAAGTCTTCTCTACAATAGTGTGTATTTTGATTTAAATAATTTATTTTTATATTTTCTTGTCAATTTAAAAAACCTTATATCTTTAGGCAATATTTTTAAATTTTTTATTTTTAAAAATATTATTTTATTATTAGTCGTTATTATTATTATAATATCAATTTATCATTATGTTTGATTTTATTATGTTTATTTTCCTTTTTATAATAGTATTTTTCTACTATTTTAAATTTTAGACAATTGTATTATTACTGTAGTTGTATTTTTCACACATTATTTCTGCAGTAATATTCTATTCTAGATAATTTGAATTTTAAGATTGTTTAATCTAACTTTGAGCTTAATTTCTAAATTTGATTTTTGCACATTATTATACAATAAAATTGATATATTTTTGATTTAAATAATTTATTTATATTTGAAAATTTTTCTCTTTTATAATTTTTTTTATTTTCTATTAATATAATAACAATTATTATTATGTGTGATTTTTTATTACGTTTATTTTCTATTTTATAATATTGTTTTTCTACTATTTTAGATTTTATACTATTATATTAATACTATAGTAATATGTTTTTTATTTTTTATTTTTTATTTTTATATTCATTATTAGTGTTATTTTTATTTACTTAACATTTGTTTCAAGATTATAATATTAATATGAGTTTAATAGTCATACACTGTCAGTGTAAAATGTTTTATACTGTCAACCAATTAGAATCCACCGTTAGTATGACTTTTAAAGTATTTTTTATAAAAGTCAACAAATTTACAATAAATAGTTGTTTGTAATTGGGTGATAGTGTAAAACTACATTACACTGTCAATGTGTGACCTGTTTTCTCTATTAATATTATAAATATTAATCAACATTTTTATTATTATTTTAATTATTTAAATATTTTATGATATTTTAAATATTTATTATAGTTTTGTTTTACTATTATTAATATATTATAATATTATGTTACTATTATTAATATATAATTATTGATACAAATGATGTAATTTCGCATTGTAGATAGATATGACAATTTTTTTTGGGTGACTAGAAGGGGCACAAGCCCAAGGGAAAATAAACTACGCAAATACATCGTGGCTGCTAAATCAGCCAAAAGTTTCAAACTACAAAAGGAACGACAAAAATCATACAATTGGACTCCAAAATCTGAAGCTAGACCGTGCTTTGCCAGAGCATCCGCAACGGAGCTAGCTTCAAGATAAAACGTGCTTCCAAATGAAAATCCCCTCTAAGGTACTGTAGTCATGAATTTGACGAAAGAGGTTTGCACAACAAAGAGATCCCACACAATCATTCTCAATCAAGTTGATTGCAGTGGCCGAATCGAACTTTACTACAACTCTTCGAAAACCCCTCGACCAAGCTACACATACCCCATGCAGGATCCCCCATAATTCTGCTTGGACTACGGAGCAATTGCCAATATTAGCTGAAACCGCCACAATGAAGTTTCCTACATGGTCCCCGTATAACACCACCACAAGAAGCTACCTGGCTTGAAGAAGAGAAAGCCCCGTTTGCGTTTAGCTTGATCCACCCAAAATCAGGAGGCTTCCACTGCGCATTTATAGTACTCCTCGAGATATTAACAGTGTGCAGATGGGTTTCAAAAGCCATGACATAGCTATCATTTTTTCTACGAATATTCATAGTAGCCTCCACATGAGTATAGTGCTTATGGTTGAAAGCCAAATCATTTCTAATCCGCCATATCACATCCAAAGCCGTTCCAAACATGAGCCCCCACCTCTTGTTGTTAGCAATATAATTTCTCAAATTATGAGCAATCCATGTGCTAGCATTGGATCAAAAGAAATAGTACCTTATATGTTGGGGGATAATCTCTTTCCAAATTCTGCGAATGCATGGACAGTCCCTCGCTGCATGCTTAATAGACTCGTCTAGTCCCTTGCACCGAATGCAACTACCCTCCATAGATAGCCCACATCGCTTTGGGTATTTATTTGTCACTAAAGCACCAGTAGCAACCTTCCAAAATAACAACTTCATTCTCTCTGGCCGCACCATTTCCAAACCAATTGGAAAGTGTAATTTGGATGGGTATTAGCATTCGGATGAGCTATGATATTATAGGCAAATTCAACCGTAAAGATTCAATCTCTTTCACCCTCCAAGCAATCACATCCCCATCACTTGAGCTTTGGGTGGGAATAAGGCTCAAATGCGGCTGCACACATTGTTGGGTAGATGACTAGAAATGTTAGTTTTAGAAAAATAAGTGTAAAGGTGCTGAATAATATAGAAGTAGTTGATAGTGAATGATAATAAGGCTTTATTTGATATATGGAAGTGCTTACTTACAAATGATGATACAATTGTCCATTTATAGGTATGCAAGGATAGTTCTAGAAATATCTAAACTTTATTATTCTAGAGTTATCGCACTTTTCTCTTAGCTTTTCTATTTTTTTCTAAAGCTACATTTATGTAAGTTTCTAGATTTCTCTAAATATATTGTGAATATATTACAAGAGTATTCTAGAAATTTGTATCACCTTTTAACACTCCTTGATGCAAATTTTGAAAACTCCAAATATTGTTTGTAGATGCTTAAATCTTGCTCTTGGCAGTGTCTTCATAAAAATGTCTGCAACTTGATCTTCTATCTTATAGTACTAAAGTTGCATTTGTCTAGTTGTCTATGCTTCTTTGATGATTCTTCATAGCATTTATGCTCAAGCATGGTTCTATTGCAAGTTTCATATATGTCTACCAAAGATCTTACTCTTCTTAGAGTAGATTTTGGTGAAGAATCTTGTTGTTGTGAAGGTGGAGGAAGCACACCTAGATCCCTTGCTATTTCTTCAACTTCTTCTTGAGATTGTTGCTCTAGAATAGGAATGTTGCTTCTCACAACCTTTTCTTCTTCCCAAATCCAAGCAACATTTTCATTTACCTCAACATCTCAACTGATGGTGAGTTTCTTTGTTCATAGGTTGTAGACTCGGTAGCCTTTTGATTGCGAATTGTACCCCAAGAAAATACCTCGTATAGTCTTGTCTTCTAGCTTGTGTCTCTTCTCAAGAACGTGTATGTAGCAGATAAACCCAAATACTCATAGGTGTTTAGCTTATGGCTTTTACTCACTCCATGCCTCAATAGGAGTCTTGTCTTGTACTGCCTTAGTCGGACATCTATTGAGTATGTAGACTGTAATGTAAACTGCTTCTGCTCGAAAAGTGTTAGGCAAACCCTTCTTCTTCAACATTAATCTAACCATTTCCATGACTGTATAATTCTTTCTCTCAAAGACACCATTTTGTTCCGGAGAATATGTGACAGTAAGTTGGCACTCAATGCCTTCATCTTCACAAAACTTATCAAACTCGTGTGAGTTGTACTCTTTGCCTCGATCACTTCTAAGTACTTTTATATGTTTCCCACTTTACTTCTCAATGAGAGCTTTAAACTTCTTGAATAATTTAAAGACTTTTGATTTTTCTTTAATAAAGTATACCTAGGTCATTCTAGAAAAGTCATCACTGAAGAAGATGAAGTACCTGTTGTTGTTGAGTGATGGTGTCCTCATTGATCCACAAATGTCAGTGTGGATAAACTCCAACACATCTTTGGCTCTCCATGCTTTGTCAGTTGAAAATGGTAGTCTATGTTGCTTTTTGAGAAGACATCCTTCACAAGCTTCGTTATTTTCTTTCAGGCATGGCAAGTCTCTCATCATATTATTTTGGTATAACAGCTTCAAGGCATGGGTGTTGAAGTGGTCAAATCTTCGATGCCATAGACATGAATCATCAACTTGGACTTTCATGGCAATGTTGGTAGTATTTTTGAAGCTTATCAGAAAACTTCTATTTCTTTTTTTCGTTTTAACTTGGCCTATCTCTCACCTTTTGTTATAGTTATCATAGATTATGCATGTATTTCCTTCAAAGTGTAGAGCATAGCCTTTCTCCATCATTTGGCCACTACTCAAGAGATTTTCTTTGAGATTGGGAACAAGTAAGACATCTTTGATGAGTCTCGTACCTTTCTTTGTCTCCACCATGACAGTGTCTTTACCTTTGGAATCCACCGTGGTGCCATTTCCCAATCGAACTTTTACTTTAATGGAGTTGTCAATTTCCTTGAAGATGCTCCTATCCTTGGCCATGTGATTGTTGCAACCATTATCCAAGTACCAGCTTCCAATTATTTCATCATTAGAATCTCGGGGTAGCATAGAAAAGATGTTTCTCATTATCATTTTCTTTTGCAAAATTTGCTTGATGCTTCTTTTTTGTTGTGGTAGTTCTTCTCCACGTGACAAAATTCTTGCAATACTGACACTGTGGCTTTCCACAATGCCAGCAGGCTTTCTCCAAATGACTTGTCTTCTTGCATATGCCATATGGAGGATATTTATCATGATTAGTCTTAAAAAAACTTTTAGAATTTCTTTTATTTTTAGAATTTCTCCACTATTTTTCTTTTCTCTATATTCTTTATTTTGAGACTATAATTTGAGCTTTGATTGAAAGACATTTTCAATAGAATCTACATCATGCTTACTCAATCTTTGCTCATATGTTTCAAGAGAGCCCATTAGTTCTGCACCGACAAGGTAGACAGATCTTTGGTTTGCTTAATCTTTGCTCAATCGTAGTCACGATCACATCATACTTATGGGAAATAGAAATTAGAATTTTCTCAACAATTCTTTTGTCAAGAATATTTTTCCCATATGCTCTCATTTGACTAACTATTCTTTTATCCTAGAATAGTAAATTTTAGGGGCTCGGACTCCTTCATTTTTATCAATTCAAACTCACGTCTTAGAGTTTGAAGTTTAATGGCGCATACCTTGGCACTTTCTTGAAACTCCTCTTGCAATGTACTTCATGCTTCTTTAGCACTTGTGACACCCATTATTCTTGAAAAAATTATGTTAGCTACTGCTTGTTGCAAGATAAATAATGCTCTTGAATCCTTCTGCTTGTTTTCCTTTAGTTCCTTCTTTTGAGCTGCAGTCAGTGTAGAAATGTCTGCAGGAAAAATGAATTCATCTTCAATAATATCCTATAAATCTTGGGAGCAAAAAAATGTCTTCATTTTAATACTCCAAAAATCATAATTTTCTCTAGTAAAAATTAGGACAGGAATAAATGAGGGTTGAATAGTATTGGCCATTGGTTAAGGAAAAATTATGAGATTGATAGAGAATATAGTAGAATTTTTTTGGAAGTAGTTGGATAATATATCTACGCCCAATATATGACTAAACGTAGCTCTAGTACCACTATTAGTTTTAGAAAAATATGTGTAAAGGTGTTGAATGATATAGAAGTAATTGATAGTGAATGACAATAAGGCTTTATTTGATATCTGGAAGTGCTTACTTACAAATGATGATGCAATTGCCTATTTATAGGTATGCAAGGATAGTTCTAGAGATAGCTAGACTTTATTGTTCTAAAGTTATCGCACTTTTCTCTTAGCTTTTCTACTTTTTTCTCAAGCTACATTTTTGTAAGTTTCTAGATTTTTCTAAAAACATTGTGAATATTTTACAAGAATATTCTAGAAATTTGTATCACCTTTTAACAAGAAAGGAACTAGAAGTCCCAATTGCCACCGGGATTAACCATATTTGCCACCTTTAACTCCACATCCAGCTAGTGGCGGTCAGTCAAGCGAACTTACTTTACAGGTCTGATATGAGGCACCTAGCGATCTTTCCAAAAATTCACTGTGACTCCATTCCCCCATTGTCAAAATTTGTTGTTCTCTAAAAGTATCCCAGACACTACAAACTCCTTGCCAAAGATTAGAGACTTTTTTCTCCTTGTCAATGGTTAGAATTATACTATTACCACACCTATATTTCTGCCTAATCACTTCAACCTACAAGGTCGTATGCTGAGTATATAACCCCCAGCAAATTTTCATCATAAAAGCTAGATTAAAAGCTCTCATCTTCCTAAAGCCCATCCCTCCAACTTTATAAATTATGTCCCAAGCAACCGAGTGCATCTTCTAGGAATTATTTGTTTCACTATACAACACTTCTTCTCGATATCAAGACAAACAGCTTGGGGAAGTAAAGCTGTTTGCATAGTGTACGTAGGTAGGGCTGATAAAATTGACTTAGCAAACGCAAGGAGACTTGCCAAAGATAAGGAAGAAGCTTTCCAATTGCTCATTCTAGTAGCTGCTTTATCAAGGATTCCCTGATAAGTCTGCTTACCAACACGTTTACGAAGAAGGGGAGCACCTAAGTATTTCCCAAGATCATCTATCCGTTGGAACCTCATGATCTCACTAATCTACTGTCTAGTGTTCTAATGAACATTCCTTGAGAAACAAACATGAAATTTATCAAAGTTAATGTGAAGGCTAGATCTGGTGCAAAAATGATCTAGGCAATTCATCATGATCATTTCTGCCTACTCAAGACTAGTCTCCTCGAAAAGAATAAGATCATCTAAGAAACACAAATGGGTTAGTGCATGAACTCTTTTGCCTATTTAAATCGGAATCCATAACCCATTATCCACAGCAAGGTTAATGATCTGAGAGAGGTGCTCCATACATAACACAAATAAAATAGGTGAAAAGGGGTCACTGATATGATCCTGATTAGGAGTCATACTATTTTAACAAATCATCCTTGAATTGGTTATCTTGTGACTAGAAAGAATTATAGAAATAAAAGAAAAGGAAAAATTAAGGTAGAAGATCAGACTTGTGTAACACCCCAAATTTCAAGTACTAGAAATAAACCACGAGATAACTCTTAGTAGAATCCTTCCCTTGTGTTATTAGACAAAAATGCCTTAAAAGTTATTCTTATTATATTTCTTATTATTACTGTTTCTATTCCTATTAATATTATATTTATTATTGTTGTTGTATAAGTTGTTGTTGTTGTTGTTGTTGTTGTTATTATTATTATTACTATTATTGTGTTGTGTTGATGTTATTATATTTATTATTATTATTATTGTTGTTGTTGTTGTTGTTATTAATACCTTAGTATTATAAATTAGTAGAAATATTATCATAGAACTCAAAAAGCGTCTAGGGCCCAATAGGGGGACTAAAGCCCACTAAGCTACATACTCACCTACATGTTATAAGAAGGGAATAGAGAAGGAGGGTTATGTTTAGCCGTCACAAAATAGAAGAAGAAAAAAGTTAGAGAGAATGAGGAAAAGAAGGGAAGAAGAAGAGGAAGAGAAGGAGGAAGAATAGAAACCGAAGAATCCAAACCCTAGAACTCAACTTTGCATGTCCACAAAGGTGAGTGCTCTCCCCCATATTCTTCCTTGTCTTTTATGTTGTTATTTTTCATCTATTTACCTTTTCCCCCTCCTTATGCCTAAGATTAGGGATTTGATGGGTTTTGAAGGAATTGTGAGAAAGTAAGGAATTCATAAATTAGATAGTCTTTTGGCAACTTTTCTTCAAAAACTGGATTTCACCTTGGCGTTGGGCGTGCAGATCTACTGGGCGGGTTAGGTCTTGACACGGACCTGCTGGGCAGGTTGGGTTCTAGCACAAACCTGCTGGGCGGGTTCGCTAGACCATCGAGCGGATACTGTAACACCCTAAGGGGCATTACCATAACTAGGTCTAGATTTAAAAAAAAAAAAAAACAAACTGAAAAAGGTAGAAACAACATACAAATACTACTCCTAAATATAATTAAATATTATATACGAACAATACAATAAAAAAAACATACATGCCAAATATAACTCATTTATCACCTGAAGGTATCGTACAAAATATGAAGAAGAATACAAAAACGTAATATAAACTAGACTACGTTTTCTTGCACGTGACTCCAAGCTCCATCTACGCATGTCTTCACCTGTATCTTAAAAAAGGGAAAACTTAAAGGAATGAGACATAATGTCTTAGTGAGTGCTTTAAGGACTCTACGGCTGGGTCAGACTTTCTATTCGGACAACCTTCATTACTTATCTCTCATGGCTTTAGCCTTATTGGGTTTCTCATAATTATCCATACCTATGGTTGAGTCTACACCTTTCAACAGTCAATACTCCCTGTTAATTGCTTTCTCATTCTCACAACTATTATATCCAACTAGAACCCTCATAACACTATCCTAAGGTCTAGCCTCTCACTTATCCTTAAGGTAGCAAACACCATTCCAATTACAAGCATATAATTGTTTCACATTCTTTGTCTAGTAACTAGACATATACCTCGTTTTATTTTATCAAACAGGAACTACACTCGTGCAAGATATGATCACATGTCCACAACTTTAACATTTCATCACAAGGCACAATTGCATTCTTACATAGAATTCACATAATTACAACATAGCACACTCTAACATATCACACTATAACAAGATACATATGCGTGCTATGTTCCTAAACCACTACTCATGCACATATGGTACCAACCTAAACTTTTCGGAAAGTAGACTAGGAGTAAATGCAGGCCATAAGAAGCGTCATCGGTACCGATGCCTTCAGCTTTCACACCCTCAACTAGCATGATATCCCCCGGTGACTAGTCAGGGTTACCCAGTTTTGCCAGTACGCCCCGGCTCCATGGGATCAACATGGACCATTGGAGTTTTCCCAACCGGATAACCCCCAAGGCTAAGGTTAGACAACCCATCACGGCCTCCACCAGCCAGATTCCTACATACTTTCCTCATCACATAACTCAAATGTTATGATGCATGGTCACAATAATGCTTACAACTTTTTATAGACTTTTATCATGAAACATTGACACAATTTCATATCACACTCAGTTTCTTTCAAGGTAAATAATAATCATACAATATAAACTCAACAGGGCATAAGAAGACAAACAACAATGAGTTAAAAACTGCAAAGAGGAGCTCATAAACACAAGGAACGGAATAACAAAAGTCGTATCCGTCCAGCAGAACGAAAGTCCCGCCCAGCGGTCCAGCAAACCCGCCCAGCAGGTCCGTGTCGGAACCCAACCCGCCCAGCGGGTATTTCACCCCGCCCAGCGGCTCCGTGTGCCTAGTGTAAACGCAGAATCCAGTTTTTGAAGAAAAGTCGCCCAGCGGCTATCTAATCCCGCTGGGCAGATCCGAGGTACTAATTTTAATTTATTTTCCTATTGGCTTTGGGTTCTAAATGCTTCAAGATAAATAATTAGATTCTTAATCACTCTTCTACATCGATAATTGGTCAATCTAATCTATAATTTCCTTACTCCCTCACAATCCCCTCAAAACCCATCAAATCCCTAAATTTAGGTATAAGGAGGGAAAAGATAAATAGATGAACAAGAACAAGGAAGGACACGGGGGAGAGCACTCACCTTTGTGGACATGCAAAGTTGAGTTATAGGGTTTGGATTCTCCGGTTTCTATTCTTCCTCCTTCTCTTCCTCTTCTTCTTCCCTTCTTTTCCTCATTCTCTCTAACTTTTTTCTTCCTCTATTTTGTGACGGCTAAACCTAACCCTCCTTCTCTATTCCCTTCTTATAACATATGGGTGGGTATGTGGCTTAGTGGGCTTTAGTCTCCTATTGGGCCCTAGATGCTCTTTTGGGTTGTATGATAATATTCCTACTAATTTATAATACAAAGGTATTAATAACAATAATAAGAATAAGAATAATAATAATAATAACAACAACAACAACAATAATAATAACAATAAATATAATAACAACAACACAACACAATAATAATAATAATAATAATAATAATAATAATAATAGAAAATATAATAACAATAATTCTTAAGACATCTTTTGTCTAATAACATATGAGAAGGATTCTACTAAAGCTACCTCGTGGTTTATTTCTAGTACTTGAAATTTGGGGTGTTACAGATACGACTTTTGCTATTACGTTCCTTGTGTTTGTTGTAACACCCCAAATTTCAAGTACTAGAAATAAACCACGAGATAGCTTTTAGTAGAACCCTTCTCATATGTTATTAGACAAAAGATGTCTTAAGAATTATTATTATTATATTCCTATTATTATTATTATTATTATTATTATTATTATTATTATTATTATTGTGTTGTGTTGTTGTTATTATATTTCTTGTTATTATTATTATTGTTGTTGTTGTTGTTGTTATTATTATTATTATTATTGTTATTAATACCTTATTATTATAAATTAGTAGGAATATTATCATACAACCCAAAAGAACATCTACGGCCCAATAGGAGACTAAAGCCCACTAAGCCACATACCCACTCACATGTTATAAGAAGGGAATAGAGAAGGAGGATTAGGTTTAGTCGTCACAAATAGAAGAAGAAAGAAGTTAGAGAGAATGAGGAAAAGAATGGAAGAAGAAGAGGAAGAGAAGGAGGAAGAATACAAACCGGAGAATCCAAATCCTAGAACTCAACTTTGCATGTCTACAAAGGTGAGTGCTCTCCCCCATGTCCTTCCTTGTTCTTGTTCATCTATTTATCTTTTCCCTCCTTATACCTAAATTTAGGGATTTGATGGGTTTTGAGGGGATTGTGAAGGAGTAAGGAAATTATAGATTAGATTGACCAATTATCGATGTAGAAGAGTGATTAAGAATCTAATTATTTATCTTGAAGCATTTAGAACCCAAAGACAACAGGAAAAATAAATTAAAATTAGTACCTCAGATCCGCCTGGCGGGATTAGATAGCCGCTGGGCGACTTTCTTCAAAAACTGGATTCTGTGTTTATGCTAGGCACGCGGAGCCGCTGGGCGGGGTGAAATACCCGCTGGGCGGGTTGGGTTCCGACGCGGACCTGCTGGGCGGGTTCGCTGGACCGCTGGGCGGGTTCGCTGGACCGCTGGGCGGGACTTCCGTCCTGCTGGGCGGATACGACTTTTGTTATTCCGTTCTTTGTGTTTATGAGCTTCTCTTTGCAGTTTTAACTCATTGTTGTTTGTTTTCTTATGCCTTGTTGAGGTTATATTGTATGATTATTATTTACCTTGAAAGAAACTGAGTGTGATATGAAATTGTATCAATGTTTCATGATAAAAGTCTATAAAAAGTTGTAAGCATTATTTGTGACCATGCATCATAACATTTGAGTTATGTGATGAGGAAAGTATGTAGGAATCTGGCTGGTGGAGGCCGTGATGGGTTGTCTAACCTTAGCCTTGGGGGTTATCCGGTTGGAAAAACTCCAATGGTCCATGCTGATCCCATGGAGCCGGGGCGTACTGGCAAAACTGGGTAACCCTAACTAGTCACCGGGGGATATCATGCTAGTTGAGGGTGCGAAAGCCGAAGGCATTGGTACCGATGACGCTTCTTATGGCCTGCATTTACTCCTAGTCTATTTTCCGAAAAGTTTAGGTTGGTACCACATGTGCATGAGTAGTGGTTTAGGAACATAGCACGCATATGTATCTTGTTATAGTGTGATATGTTAGAGTGTGCTATGTTGTAATTATGTGAATTCTATGTGACTCTATCTATGTGAATTCTATATAAGAATGTAATTGTGCCTTGTGATGAAATGTTAAAGTTGTGAATAAGATAGAGAAAGGGTGAATTCCCTCATGGTGTAATAGAAAGGTATAAGACAAGTAAGAGAAAATGAAATAAGAGTATGTTAGGATATCTGTAACCTTAGACTTGACCCTAGGGGACAGCTTTGAATATTAAAGGAAGAAGAGTAAATTCTAAAGAAGGTTTTGGCTAAGAAAGTATAAATAATGAGGATGAGTTCTTAAGTTAAGATTGAGATAGTAAACCAATATAATAGTTGTGAGAATGAGAGAGCAATTAACAGGAGTATTGACTGTTGAAAGGTGTAGACTCAACCATAGGTATGGATAATTATGAGAACCCAATGAGGCTAAAGCCATGAGAGATAAGTAATGAAGGTTGTCTGAATAGAAGAGTCTAACCCAGCCGTAGAGTCCTTAGAGCACTCACTGAGACATTATGTCTCATTCCTTTAAGTTTCCCTTTTTTAGGATACAGGTGAATACACGCGTAGATGGAGCTTGGAGTCACGTGCAAGAAAACGTAGTCTAGTTTATATTATGTTTTTGTATTCTTCCTTATATTTGTACGATACCTTCAGGTGAGATGAGTTATA